>CM019721.1:118100-328100 GCA_009760885.1 Achatina immaculata | reverse complement strand
TTGAGGTAGGATTGTGCACATACTAATTTTATTCTGGTGTCCTCGGAGGTATCTAGCAGATACCGCATGGCCGTTCAGGATATTTCTCCGGTAGTCCAATAATACTACGCATTTCCTCGTTATCTGTTCTCCCAAACCTCCCTATCAGCCTGGGGCTGAGTTTTAGAATTGCCAGTGCAAACTCAGTTATCGAGAAAGCCAACTCCTGATATAAGAGAACTAGCGGCCGCTGTTCAAGGTCTGTTGCTGTTACCTTTATTACAGCTAATCCTTTTCTGGCTTTAGTTATGATGCGATCTACCTGATCATTGAACTTTGAGCTGCGACCAAACATTACGCCAAGATACTTCATCAAGTTAGTTCATTCAATAGCCTCCAAACAGAAGCTCACCAGAGGCACTGGTTTATTGACAAGATTTAAAGAGAATCATGTCGCAGTTGCCTTTGCCCCGGAGATGATGAAACCAGGCTGATATGCGGTATAACTCTTCCTGCAGCTCTTGAACAGTTCTGACTTTGCCCTGTCTGTACACCAGAATGTCGTCCGCATAAGACGGTTACTTCCCACTCATCAAGCTTTTCCCCTGCTATTAGAAATGTGTACACACTGAAGAGAAGTGGTGGTAGCGTTGAGCCTGCGGTAGTCCAGAAGTGACTATTGTTAGTTCAGATGTCCAGCTGCCACATCTTCTTCTTCTTCTTCTTCTTCTTTTTCTTCTTCTTCTTCTTCGTTCGCTTCTACCACCAAGACCGCCCCATGATCCTACTGAATTTACTATCGATAGGTCCCGGGTCCCCCTGTGGTTCCCGAAAGGACCACACGAGATCCTCACGAGGACCACAAGAGGTTCAGAGTATCGCAGGGCTTGAGCCTGTATTCTCGGTGGGTCTCAGAAGCGGGATTGCGTGGCACTGTGGTTTTCTTTGCACCAGTTTAATCTAGAGTTGGATTGTCTCACCGGAAAACCTCGACATGTTTGGATATCAGTATATCCCCGCTGGGTGAGAGGTGGTTGCCTATCCAGCCTAGAGTCATACCAATTAAACTTCACTTTATCCTTTCCATCACCTTTTCACAGCGGCGCCGCCCGGCAACCCTAGTCGCATTTCCGCGCATTTTCTTCTTTGGCCGGGAGGAGTTTCGCTCCACTCGCGGAAGCCGAAGAATTTCGCCAGCAATGTCTTAATTTAACCCCTGAGTTTAGGTTTAGGAAATTTGCCCCAGTATGGGTATGTATAGGACGTGGCCGGCCTCTAGAGCAGAGATGCCGTGATTTGAGTAGTCCTGACGTCGAGACTACTGGTCACTTAATTTAATCCCCCATCTTTTCCACGACGGCGCTGTGCAGCAACCCTATTCGCATTTTTCTTCATTGGCCGGGAGGAGTTTCACCCCACGCACGGCAGCTGAAGAATCTCTCCAGCAGGGGTAGATGAGTTACCAAACATGACTCTCATCTACTCGAATCGTCTGGTTTTCAGGCGTCAGATATTCGCCTTCGCCCCTTCTCCTGTCAGTTTGTACAGTTCTGCCACGAGAAAGCCAGGAGCTGGACTTCAGTGTCAGAGGCTGTCTGAGACGCACCCCTTGGAGACAATTAATTGGAGTGGAGAGCATTTCCACTACCCCACCTCCGGCTTAAACAGTCCTTAGAACCGCAGCCAAATCTAAGTACTACCTTTCTCTGGTGGAGTACCCGCCGATGTCCAGTTAACAAGGATTGGGTGGACGTTGAGTTTCAGAAGCCGATACAAAAGAAAGTAAAAAAAAAAAGGAGCTCTGTTGTATGCATCTTTCAAATAAAGCAGCTGCGCAAGTTTCAACACCTGCATGGAGTCCTTCACGTGGATCTAAGTAGCAGTTTCATTTCACTCTATCTCACTAACAACAGCTGATTTTAACAACACTCACCTGTTTCTTCCGAACTTCCACAATCAAGATTTTCATGATGCGCGGAACATTATTTCGCATTTAATTCTGTATTGAAAAAAAAAAAAAACAGCTTAGATACACGGGAGTAATAGCTTTTTTTTTTTTCTTTCTGTCAGAAGGAAGTGAATTAATTGGATTACATCAGTGAAGCGGGTCTTGCAACCACGTGATATACACAATTTGGCGACGTTTTTGATTGCTAAAGTCTGCCAATGAATCACAGCGGCTTAAGCAGGCGACATCCAGAATCAAAATAATTTCCTTATAATTTCCTTGTTTGTGCTTGTAACAGTATAGAATCAGGCCTAGTCTGGACTCGATTTTTTTTTCATTGAATGTACATTTTCTTTATAACATTGATAGCCTTGGATCCTTGGATGTCTCAATCATGAGACGGATGGGACAGATGGCTGAACTCCCTAAGTGAATTTTGTAAGCCGGTTACCCCCCCCCCCCCCCCCCCCCCCCAATGGTAAGGGGAAAAACCAGAAACAGTGGTTATATCACTGAATAAGAGCCCACTTAAATGAAATGTTAAAGTACATGGAATAACCTTAATTTAAATGCACGCTCTCAAATACCTGGGCATACTAGTGATAGCAGATGTAAAATTCACCGCTGAAAGTAAGAATATAACCCACAACAGTTTTCACACAAATGCTAGACTTTCTTATGTATCACTAAACATCGATAAACAAATAGTTCTAAAATCTGTATCGATCCCGCCCTACTCTGTGGAAGTGAATCATAGGCAATAAAGAGATCAATGTAACGATTACTAGAAGCAATTGAGACATGACTCCTTAGAAGAATGTTCAGACTGCGTGGGCAGCTAAGATGACGAAGAGGGAATGTCCAACAAAAGGCAGCAAGAAAAGGAATCTGAAGTCATTAGAAAGTAACAGTCAACATTCATCGGGCATATAGTGAGAAGAAGAATTGAAAACATAACAACAGGAAAGATATATGGGAGGAGAGGCAAGGGAAGGCCAAGAGAGATCATAAAGCGTGGTTAAAAAAGTCAACTTAGCTGATGGAAAATATCAAGGATCGAGATCTTTGGAGAAGCATAACTACCACAGCCTAGCAGCGGGGAGCCTACTGATGATAGCGATTATTGTCTATAACAGTGCTACTATTTGTGTTTGATTTTCTCGTCTTCCATAAAGGATATCGAGTCAGACAGAAGACAGAAATGTATTTAGAGGAAATTGAAGTTTTTAATTCCCCAATACTTGTGTTGTCATTTTCTGCTTGATTTTCATGTATAAGTCTGTTTTTAAAAAAATCCTCGCCTTATCACATGGATGAACCTAGAGGATGCGTGTTAATTAATGTATTTTTTCCTTGACCTGTCGGTACACACACTAGGGTGATGAGGTCAGCATCATGTTTGACTACTTGTCTTTCCCCAGCTCCAGCCAGGAGCCTGCTATTTGTTTCTACAGCTGGGCGACGGGGACGCCCCTGACTGGGCACTGGTGTAAGAAACGAGCGTACTGGCCGCTCCACCACTCAGGTCTTACTACATGTCTTTTCACACATTTCTGCTCTTTATTTTCTCCACTGTTTGCGCTTGTTAACGCCACTTTTGTAAAACATTTGTGGCCTCTTGTATTTGGACACGGACAAGACGGCTGCAAAGCCATCGTGTTAGATATTTTTCAGGAGCAAGAGGCGAGAGGAATAGAGGGGAACGAAGAGGCGTTTTCCGAGCTAAAAAGAGCCACGTTTGTTTTAAATCATGGGTTCTCAACTTTTTGAAAGTTCCCGTCCATTTTGAAAATTTGGTACTTGTTGTGGGCACGCTACAGACACGTCTTATACACCGTCAATAGGTTCAAATTCAGTAGCAACACCCATGGGGAAATTATGTGAGTAAAAACACTTTAAATCGGCAGCGTTGTTCCACACACTTTATTATAGTGTCATTTTAAAAATCTTTTTCTACCTGAAATTATTCCTTTGAAAGTTGTTTTTAAATTGGACTTTAAGTAATGACCCTGTCTTGTAAACCTAGGGGTTGTTTAAAAGAAAGAGACTGTATTTATAAGCAAAGTTCATTACAATACAATAGCAAAGAAAGATTCAGTTAACAAGAAAACTTTTTTTTTTGCTAATAATTAATATCATGAAGTATTACTGAGGTAGCTAATCGGAGACAAAGCTCCAGGTGACAATCAGTAATTTTTGTCCTTATTTTTGACTTTCTGTGCTTCATTCTGGAAAACCCCTCTTCACAAGTTCTTCCAGAGATAGTGAAGTTTCTTGCTGAATACTTTATTAAGTTGATAACATTTTTCCTGTTTTACGAAATTCTGCTAAAACTCCAGGCAAGTCATTTCATCAGATTTTTATTTTCAGGTCTGAGTCGCAGTGAAGGTCAATGATTTTCATCTGCAAGTCACCTGAAGCCATTGTCACGTTCAAAGAGAATGGATTAGTTACACAATAATTAGTGTATAAGTATATAACTATACACGAAGCACTGCAGTAAAGCTGTGATACCAGAATGTATAAAATAGGAAAAAAGTAGGAGCAGCTTTATTACTTAACGATTACAAAGTTGTGACTTTTCGGCGTGAGCCTTAATCACACAAAAACATACAGGACGAAGAAATAGAGAGAGGAGATAAAGTATAGATTCACATGAATACTATTAAAAAATAAATAAATAAAAAAAAATTTTTTTAAAGAGTACTTGGCTGTAAACTGCACGGTGTGGCTTGTCCGGCGGTGTGTGTCAGGAATGGATCTAGTAGGACGTGGAGACTGTTTAAATAGAGACCTGTGACATGTGGTCAGTGGGTTGTAACTGGGGGTAGTGGATGGGGAACCAGGGAGGGGAGAGAGAGTGACTTATTATAGTGATTTTTAAACATGAATTATTATATAGACTTTATATTGCGTCACTCTCTCTCCCCTCCCTGGTTCCCCATCCACCATCCCCAGTTACAACCCACCGACCACATGTCACAGGTCTCTTTTTAAACAGTCTCCACGTCCTACTAGATCCATTCCTGACACACACCGCCGGACAAGCCACATCTTGCAATTTACAGCTAAGTACTCTTTAAAAAATTTTTTTAAATTTATTTATTTTTTAATAGTATTCATGTGAATCTATACTTTATCTCCTCTCTCTATTTCTTCGTCCTGTATGTTTTTGTATGATTAAGGCTCACGCCGAAACGTCACAACTTTGTAATCGTTAAGTAATAAAGCTGCTCCTACTTTTTTCCTATTTTATACATTCTGGATTAGTTACACAGTTCAGAGTCAATTCTTGACCACAGAAGTATTAAAAGCTTTCTCGATACACGGTATGGAACCGAGATATTGCAGCCATTTACTGAGAAGTTACATTCTGCAGATTACAATTTCTTCATCTTTTGGAAATGAGTTAAATTATGGACTTCAAGCTGACATTTACAAAAGTTTCTGTTTGCTCTGAAATGCTTTTATTTGATAAATCAGGACATGCGCCAGTCGATATTTTGATCTCATTTAAATGAGAAGTGTCTACAAGAAAAGCAAAGTCGGCCAATCAGCCCGGATCGTCGAACTTTGGTACTGGTTTGACATTTGCTTTCACAAACTTTTGGATAACATCTTTCAACTTATATATTTAGTCCCGTGAACATTTTTGAATATCATGCTGGAGTATGCACCATGGCCATGCTCACCATCCAAGTCCATGTGTAGACAATTTGAAACTGTAGATGATTCAAACTCCTTGCTCGGGTCAAATTCACAGTGTATATACTGTATAACTTTCGTGACATTTTCAGAACTAACAGATTTGGCACACACATTTTGCTAGTGAATGACACAATGGTAGCTGGTAAATCTGCTAGTTTCTATTTCTTGTTATTTTTAATGTGCTACCAATTCTGTTTTTGTCCCAACCACAGCTTCTTTCTCCCTTCAATTCGCAATTTTAAAAAAAATGTTGTTGCGACCTTAAAATATTTTAAATAAATTGTTGTACACTTAAAAAAAAATCTTTGCATTCGCGGGCAATAAATTAGAGGTCCCACATGCCATAGACTGAGAACCCCTGTTTTAAACTGATGGCTCTTGGGAGCATAAATCACGGTCAACGGGCAGGACATTTAGTCTTCTTTAGAGAGCACAGCTGTCTTCTCTTCCCAGCGCATGTGCTTGCCAAGTTGGCCTGGACATGTTAAACATGAATTTTGCAGGTCAGAAAATGTCGTATGCAGGAATTCAGTGGCCTATCTTAAATAACACTTTAGAATATTAGTAAAAGTTCCAAAACGTTATCCTTTATAATCAACATATTCAATGAAATATACTCATGTGATGTACTGATATTCTTTGAAAGATAACCAAACAAATAATGTATACACATTCAGTGTCTGTAACCCCCCCCCACCCAATGGTATCATTATTAATTCATAATCATGGGGGGTTCTTCGATTTTTCTACTAAATTTTAGAAAAGTATGCAAACATCAGATGCAGTACACACTTCTACTATTCCGTATCAGTTATCCATTATGGGACCAATTTATAAGGTTGCTGTGACAAATAATGCAGTTTAAGATAAGCATTTTTTTAAAATGAAAAAGGGTCAGTTAACTATTTAAAAAAATTACGCAGAAGCCAAAGCTACTTCAAGCTCCTTTCACTCTCCTTGAAGTTCGTTTCGAATTTCGCGAATTTTTGGCCCTGTTGCGAAACACTTATCTGGCAATGACGTTTCGTAGCAGACGTAAAAAGTCACTGCCGAAAAGGAGTTTTTTTGTTTTACACGAAATTTTTCTCCATAATTTGGCAGTGCAGAGTGTAACAACTTTTTTTTTTCAAAATGAAGTGTTTTCTAAGTAAATAAAGCAGTGCCTTCGTTGAAGGTAAGAAATTGTATTGTGTTTTCTAAGTAAATAAAACAGTGCCTTCGCTGAAGGTAAGAAATTTTGTTTTATAAGTAAATAAAGCAGTGCCTTCGTTGAAGAAATTTTATTTGGAATATGTCAAACTGCTGCCTTTCCGTTTTATTTATTTGGTAACTGTTGGTAAAACTTGTACGTTTGACTTCTGTGTTAAAATATGCTTTGAAAAGAAAGTTCATACTGCGCCAGGACAGTTAGTAGCTGTTTATTACTGTATGCAAGGTATTATGTTATAAACTTTATCAGCTCTTGACGCATCTTCTCTGTTATGGTCAGTAATACTCTAGCGGTTTGTTGACTTTCGTGAATTAATTTTCACACATTATGCCCATTTTTCTAGATGGGACATATTGGTCTAAAAGTAAATCATTGTGTTACTCTGAGAAATGTTGAGTTTAGGGCCCCTGTCATCATTCGAATAAAAATCTAATTGCTTCTGTAGCTGTGCTACCTAAACTTCTTGTAATATAGGCGCCCGTATAATCACTTACGCCGTTTTCTCAGAGAAAGTTGAAACCTAATGGATATTTATCTTGTTCAGTCATTTGGCTTCAGCCGTGCATCTGCTTAACCAGGTTCGTTTTCTTCTTTAAATTGCTCACTTACATGTGTCGTTGCAAGCATAGTCATCGTTTTCATGAAATTTTCCGTGAGATGGCTTTTTAAAGAATTACTTTTACTTGCTTTGTTATGCATTTCTGCAAAAACAAAATAAAACAAAACAAAAAAAAAAAAAACAGCTTTTCTGTCTGTGAAATACCGTTCATTCTTTTCATACAGCTCACATGTCAAATACTTTGAGGCTAAAAAAAAAAAAGATGAAACGGTTCATTGAAGCTGTGGATAGAGGGGCTAAGCTCGGCTAGAAAGCTATAACATCAACCACTTCCGGGCTGAGGAGCGCCCTCTAAGCACTAGTTTCAATTATTTTTGTGTTGTCAAGAGAACTTCGTAGGTGAAAAGAATAAGTGAAGGCAGCTGCTCCTGTTGGTGGCGTCTTTTTGTTATTGACCACTATTTTACGGGAGCACACTTTGTCATGTCTGGTTCATTTCTCACGACCTCAGTCATGATTTGTGTTGCAGGTGATGTGAAAGTGTTTGCTTCGGTACGACAGAACGTTCAATTTCCCACCCCTTTTTGCGGGCTCTTGATATTCATCTCACGTAGGCAGAAAAAAAAATTGACAGCACATATCACCCTTAATAAAATACAGCATTTCACAGAATCTCATTCTCTCTCAGAAACGTTGGAGACAGCGTACATTCTTGTCTGAGCCCACTTTTTTTTATACCAGTGGAATTTTAATAATGTGCGTTAGATCGTAAAACTGCTGTTTGTTCCGCATACAGTTTGCGTATCACTAGAATGTCTTTGCCATCTAAATGAATCCCTTTCAGGCATTCAGTTAATTGTTCATCTGTAACTCTGTCAAAAGATTTAATATACTCTATCAAGCAAGTATAAATGTCCTTTCCTATTTTCTTATATTTCTCGGTTTTTATACTGATACACAGTATGACATCCTTCGTTTCATTTTTTTCTAAATCTAAACTGTTCACTGCAATTTTCATTATTTATTTTGTTTTGAATGCCCCGTGAATGATTTTGAGCAATACCTTTGTTAGATACCTCTAGTTCTGAAGTCAGTACCCTGTGATGTTTCTTTTATCTTTAACAGTGCAATAAATATTGATGTTTTGAAGTCCTGAGGTGGATATTCTGTATTGTAACGTCCTTGTAACCTCTATATTAATGCGAAGAAAACTTAAATTGATGACAGCTGACAAAACAAACAAGGCAGCTGATATATGTATCAATGAGGAAAAACTGGAAGACGTGGAGAGTTTTTAATATCTTGGATCACTACTAACTAATAATGGAGATACAATTATGGAAATTAAAAGGATGGCATCTATTGCTCTTCAGAAAGTAAAACAACTAAGGAATCTGTGGAGAGGAACAGACAGAACTACAAAAATAAGATTTTTAAGGGCATGCATCTTTCCCATCGCAACATATGCCTGTGAAACCTGGACATTTAACAAAACAGCTGAGAAACACATAAATGCCTTTGAATGTAATTGCTACAGAAGAGTTCTTCAAATATCATGGACAAAAAAAAAAGAACAAATATATCCATATTACAAGATTAATATTGAAGAAGGCTGGCTAGTAAGGAGAATTAAAGAGAGAAAACTTAAATATTTTGGACATATTAAACGTCATGATAATCTAGATAAGAACGTCTTGGAAGGATACATAATGGGAAAAAGAAATATAGAGGAAGACCAAGGTGAAGATGGCTGCAAGACATCGTTGATGATCTGCAGATAGAATCATCAGCAGCGGGCCATCTTGCTCACAACCGAGAGGCCTACAGGAGAACTGTTAGGGAGGCAAAGTTCCGCAAGGGACATGCAAATGAATGGATGAATGAACGTCCTTACTTAAATCTATGATTTAAAAAAAATTAATATTCTCCGAATAGTTCTAATATTTCTACATTGATATTGTCAAGACTTGTACATTCCCAGTGTCATCGTTTTATTAATTTTCTTCACCTCTGACTAAAAATTGTTGGTCTGTTTTCAGACGGTATCTGTACACAAGATGGAGCACGCAGTCTATGTAAGGACATCTTCAGAAAAATAAAAATAAAAATATCTACCAAGGTCGCCAGCTATATCTTTCTGTATCTGTACAGTGGTTCCTCTATATGCCACATACATTACTGTATCGCCTCATGAGCCGGTGATCAATGCTGCTCTTCCGCTTCACACACTTTCCCAGACTTTGTGTGCACGGGACGGGTATACCCGTGGTAGGATTGCTCCTGTTTCATCTACATTGTTTTGCTGGTCATGGAGTAACTTAACTTATATTCACTGCTAATACAAACTAAAGCAGAGTGTCAAACAAACAGCTGCCTTTACGTGCTAACCGTTCAATTAATGTATGTACACTCAGCGCATTCATAGACGACGGACTGAAAACGAGACGAGTGGACTAAAGTCAAAGAAATGATGATGATAATGATGATGATGACGACCGTGACGTCGTCGTCATCATCATCATCATCATCATCAGGTGCGGTGCCGACTGGCGTTGGCTATTATGCTTCTCCAGAGTACACAACCCTTCATGCAGGCCATCAGTTCAATTGGTGATCTCCTTTCACACCATCCCGTCAGACTGTCCAGTATCATTTCTCTTTGTCTTACTCTTGATCTTCCATTTTTTTCCTGTTGTTATAATATTTTCAATGCCCCCTCTTTTCATTGCATGTCCTATGAAAGTACATTGTCTCTCTCTAATTTTTTACAAGATTTTTTGTCTCTCCAGCTCTTCTCATACATTCTTCATTAGTTATTTTTGCTGTCCAGAGGATTCGCAATATTCTTCTAATAAATCGCATTTCTGCTGCTTCCAATGATTTTTGTGCAGACCTACCTATTGTCCATGATTCACTTCCATATAACAAGATAGTCTCCATACAGCATTTTAGGACTCGTTTTCTAACATTCATTGATAAGGATGTGTTGCATAATATGTTTCTCATTCTCTGAAATACAGTCTTTGCTTGGCCTATTCTGTTCCTAATTTCTCTACTGCATTACCCATCTGAAGTTATCCAAGATATTTGAATTTCTGCACCTGCTGTAGAATAATTCCGTTTAATGTTATACTGCATGTTAGTGGATTCTATTTCTTAGATATAACCGTAGTCTCTTGTCTTTTTGATGTTTAAAGTAATGCCTTTCTGTTCACTTCCTTTAGCGACTTTAAGAGATTTTGCAGATCTTGTTGGTTCTCAGCTATCAGTACTGTGTCGTCAGCATACCGAAGGTTGTTAATATTGTATACTCCAATTTTTATGCTTGTTTCTGTGATGATCGTTCTTAGAATATTCTCGCTATACAGAGAAAAAAGGTCTGGAGATAGTACACATCCTTGTCGCACCCCTTGTTTTATAGGTTGATATTTTCCAGTTCTATTTTCAACTACTATTGCTGCTTCTTGGTGCCAGTATAGATGTTTTACAATCCTCAGGTCTTTATCGTCTATACTGATGTCTTCAAGCATTTTAATAATTTTGTTATGTTTTACCTTGTCGAATGCCTTGGCGCAATTAATGAAGCATAAGTAGAGATCTTTCTGTGCTTCTAAAGCTCTTTCTGTTAGTGTTCGTAAAGCATAAATGGCATTGTGTGTTCCCTTTCCTTCAATAAACCCAAACTGTTCATCTGCTATTTCCATTTTTATCTTTTCCCTTGTTCTTCTCATAATGATTCTCAGAAGTAGCTTCGTTATGTGACATGAGAGGCTGATAGCCCGGTGGTCATCACATTCCTTTACACGTGGTTTCTTTGGTAGTGCTATGAACATGGATTTAAGCAGGTTACTGGGAATATAACCACTGTTGTAAATGTCATTCAGTAACTTGGTTATTATTTTTATTCCTGTCTTCTCTGGCGCCTCTATTTGTCTATTGTTATATTATCAGGCCCAGTCGTTTTTCCTTTCTTCATGTGTTTGATGGCATCTATGATTTCATCTTTAAGTATTGATGGTCCATCACAGTTTTCAGTATCTGGTGTTAATTCTGGTCTTTCTCCTCTATATAGCTCACCGATGTACTCTGTCCACCTGTCCACAATGTCTTCTTTTCCCATTAACATTTTACTTTCTTTTGATTTCAGGCATCCAGTGGTATATTTTGTCTTCCTGCCTGTGAGTTCACTAATTCGCTTGTGCATGTTTTTGCTAGAAGGAATGGAAAAACTAATTATGTCAGTCCGCAAGAACAGCGAAGAGCAGAACCTCTATCTTAATGCAAAGAAAACTAAAGTGATGACAACTGACAAAACAAACAAGGCAACTGAAATATGTATCAGTGAGGAAAAACTGGAAGAAGTGGAGAGTTTTGAATATCTTGGATCACTACTAACTAATAATGGAGATACAATGCGGGAAATTAAAAGGAGGACATCTATTGCTCTTCAGAAAGTAAAACAAATAAAGAATCTGTGGAGAGGAGCAGACAGAACCACAAAAATAAGATTTTTAAGGGCATGCATCTTTCCCATCGCAACATATGCCTGTGAGACCTGGACACTTAACAAAACAGCTGAGAAGCACATAAATGCCTTTGAATGTAAATGCTATAGAAGAGTTCTCCAAATATCGTGGACACAAAAAAGAACAAATATATCTATACTACAAGAGCTTAATATTGAAGAAGGCTGGCTAGTAAAGAGGATTAAAGAGAGAAAACTTAAATATTTTGGCCACATTAAACGTCATGATAATTTAGAGAAGACCGTATTGGAAGGATACATAATGGGAAAAAGAAAAAGAGGAAGACCGAAACGAAGATGGCTGCAAGACATCGTTGATGATCTGGAAATGGATGCAGCAGCAGCAGGCCATCTTGCTCACAACCGAGAGGCCTACAGGAGTGCTGTTTGGGATGCAAAGTTCCGCAAGGGACATGCAAAGGAATGAATGAATGAATGTTTTTGCTGTCTTTATTATGGGAGTCCTCTATTTCTTGCATTATTCATTTAACCATACTTCCTTTGCTTCTCTGCATTTGCGTCTTATTTCTTTATGTATCTTGCTGTATTTTTCTAGGTTATTTTTACTCCTCCTCCTCTTGTCCATCAGTCCTAAGATGTCGTCTGTCATCCATTTATTTTTAGGGGCTTCTTTTTTCGGTGGTATTATCTCCTTAACAGTTTGGTGGATAGAATCTCTTAACATTGTTCATCTATACTATTTATCTTGCCAATGCATTGTATCTATTTGTTATAATAACTTTGTATTGTTCTCAAACTTCTTTGTCATTTTTAAGGAGTTCTGAGTTCAGTTTGATGTTTCTTACTTTTCTGCATGCTTTCTTTAGCTTTATTCTAATTTTTCTACAGAGTGATCACTATTGCAGTCGGCTCCTGGCATGGTTTTTGTTGTCAGTAATGCATTCCGGTAATCGTTTGTTAATTAGTTTATCTGGTTAAAAGTCTTTTTGTCTGGGCTGCACCACGTTGCCAGTCTTCGGGGATGTTGTTTAAACCAGGTGTTTCCTACAACCATGCTGTGTATTCTTGTCCATTCAATTAATTTACTGCCTTTGTCATTCCTCTCCCCCAGTCCATAGTCACCAACATTGTCTAAAGTTCTTCCTTTACCAACTTTGGCATTAAAATCTCCCATCACTATAGTAACTTAATGTGATTGTGTGTTTCAGGGGTGTCTCTATGTCATTATAAAATAGCTGTACATCTTCTTCAGAACTTTCAGATGTTGGAGCGTACACTTGTATAATATTTATGTTTATTGGTCGTCCTTTCAGTATGGCTAGAAGGACTCGGTCCGAGATGTTCATATATCTTACATTTGTCCTTGCTGTTTGTTCGTCAAATATTATTCTTACTCCTCGTTCAAGTTTCTCACTTCCTGAATATATTATTGTATATTTATCAGAGTTTATCTTCCCTGCACCTGTCCATCTAACTTCGCACATTCCTAATATGTTGATCTTCATCCTTTTCAAGAAATGATCGCCAAGGTAAAATATCTAGGCATTCCTTTGATGGGTAGAATTATGAAGATTCACATTTGTAGTTCCCGCCTACCACATGGCGTTTTTCCGTGACACATTTTTATGTGATATTTACATATAGAAGAAAATAACCAACTCTGTGGTATCGCTAAGTTTCCATTCAGAATGGCAACATTCAGCAATGGAAAATTTAAGATGATTCAAGTACATTGCAAGAATAGATGATACTCTTATTCTAAAGCAGATAGTATGTCTTACATCATTCCCGTGCCGTTAAACGTCACACAGGGATCACATGTTAGTTTGCCAAGTTTTCCGTTTTCGGCGAGTCTTTCAACCTCATCAAAGGATGTTAGGCCCGCTAAACTGGTTTGACCTAACAATGTCCTCTTTAGAGTTTCACGTACTCGACCTATTTTATTTTTCGGCCTGTTATGTTCCAATCGATAGCTTGTTTTGGGGATTCTCTGATTGTTCATCCACATCACATAACCGACGTATGTCCATCTTTTTCTGATCACTCATGAGACAGGTTGTTGTGTGCTCACCTGTCATATCTCTGCGTTGTTCTTGAATTCGTTCCACTTGCTGCCGAGTATTTTCCTTAGGCATTTGTTTTCAAGAGTCTGATTTCTTGTCTGTTTCTTTAGTTGTTTTCCAGCTTTAACGTGAATAAACGAGGGTGGATATTACATTTGAATTGAATAATCTTAACTTGGTTTTTGTGCTATAACTTTTGAATGCCATATGTTATCGAGATTCCTGAAGGCCAGTGCTGCTTTGGCAATTCTAACTTCCTTTCTAGTGTCACCATCCTGGTCTAAGTAGCTGCCGAGGTATGCAATTTGGTTTACTTCTTCAATAGCTGTTGATTCTACGTATATTTATCCTTTGTGATTAATGAGAAGTCTCATTATTTTTTTTTTTCCTTGTTAATTTCAAGTCCTATTTTACTAGCCAGTGAAGATAGGGTATCTGTTTTTTACTTGTATCGATTATACGAGTTCTCAATATAGTACCCTTGCAAGTTTATGCACTTAGTCCAGAAATCCTGGAGCATACGGATCCCTTTTTTGTAAAAGTCAGCATCTTGTGCCAGTAGAAAGTGGTCTACAGCATGAATGACGTCATCATCTGAAGCAAATTTGCGGCCACTGAGCTCCTTTTTGAGTTTGGTAAACAGGTAATAGTCTGAAGGGGGCAAATCTGGAGAATAAGGAGGATGTTCAAGAAGCTGGAAGCCGTATTCATGAATGGCAGCCATTGCCACCGCCGACTTGTGAACTAGAGGGGTGTCTTGATGAAAGATGACTCCTCTTTTCAATTTCCCTCTACGCTTTTCCTTCAGTTTGGCTCGCAGTTGCTTCACAAGATTAGGGTAATAGGCCCCGGTAACCATTCTGCTCTTTTGAAGATCGTCTACCAGTAGCACACCTTCTGAATCAAAAAAGATGGAAGCCATCACTTTGCCTGCAGACAGAACCACCCTTGCTTTCTTTGGAGGTGGAGATCCATGATGTTTCCACTGCTTTGACTGTTCTTTAGTTTCTGGTTGAAAATGATGAACCCAAGTCTCATCTGTAGTCACAAATTGCTGAAGAAACTTTTCAGGATCTGCAGAAAAATGGCCAAGATTGTCTCTTGACATGTTGAGACGCTGTCGTTTGTGATCAGCTCCAAGAAGTTTCGGGACCCATCGAGCAGAGACCTTTGTCATTTGAAGATCATTGTGAATAATGGCATGAACACGTTCCTGGGAGATGCCCAACTCAGTAGCAATGTACCGCTCAGTTAGTCGTCGATCCTCCATTATCATGTCATGGATTTTGCCAGTGGTTTCATCGGTAGTTACCGTTCTTGGCCTTCCTGGACGTGGATCATCTTCCAGACTGTCCTTTCCATGTTTGAATTGAGCTGCCCATTTCTTCACTGTGTTGTAAGAAGGGGCATTCTCCCTATGAGTCTCCACCATACCCTCACGGGTCTACTTCGATGTTAAGCCCTTGGTGCAGAGGTAGCGAGTGACTGCTCGATGAGAAATGTTATCCATTTCCTCAATTTCTGCGAGCCCTAACCACTTCAGTAGACTGTACAAAAAATTGGTTGCAGTTAATTTCTTGAAACTTGATGTTTAATCTTACATTAACCTGATCTGCAAATGCACCTAATATCAACTGTTTGTTTCAAGTATTTGTACTTTATGCCGAGAACTTATCAATCACCCCTCGTGTATCATCTGAAAAATCAAGATTTTCCAGTTGGGTCCCATGTACCCAATCAGTGCCCGTTTTACCTGTGCAGCATTTTTAATTATGAAGTCTATGGCAATTCCAGAAAAAGCAAGGGAGATAATATATGGCAACGGTTAAAAAGAAAGGACGTACACAGAATAGATATTTTTTTTTAAGATATTCATAGGTCATTTATTAAAGATATTTCAGTCAAACATCGTTACTTGAAAGAAGTGGCAGCAGACAACGCCACATCGAGAGCGATACTGCTGAACTTCTTCATTCCAAAACAACACGGGTAGAGCTGGTAGACAAACGCTGGTAAGTGTCTACAGCAAAAGTTAGGCATAGTCTGAATATAGTTATAAACAGCACATTTCCAGCGTGCTTAAATTACAGAGTAACTTCCTTATAATTTCTGTGCGTCAAAACTTTTCAACAAAATGTATTCTGGCATAAGGTGGAAAATATTTCAGGAGCGAAAGAGTTAAGTGGGCAGCATCTTTTGTAAAGGAAATAAGGGCCATGTCTAACTACGCAAGGGTAAAGAGGCTGGACCTTGCAGCGTAAGCATTGTTTGCTTTTACTACGGGCTTTTTAGGCAAATCTAACATTTGTATAATCAGAAAACGAGAGAAGCTGGTAAGTAAATCCCATCAGTCAGTCATTTGCATGCCCCTTGCGGAACTTTGCCTCCCTAACAGCTCTCCTGTAGGCCTCTTGGTTGTAAGCGAGATGCCTTGCTGCTGATGATTTTATTTGCAAATTATGAACGATCTTTTGCAGCCGTCTTCGCATTGGCTTCCTCTATATTTCTTTTTCCCATTATGTATTCTTCCAAGACGGTCTTCTCTAAATTACCATGACGTTTAATGTGTCCAAAATATTTAAGTTTTCTC
Organism: Achatina immaculata; assembly: GCA_009760885.1. Taxonomy (NCBI): domain Eukaryota; kingdom Metazoa; phylum Mollusca; class Gastropoda; order Stylommatophora; family Achatinidae; genus Lissachatina; species Lissachatina immaculata. The sequence goes on along the minus strand of CM019721.1, from coordinate 311,557 downwards.
TGTTTAATCCTCTTAACTAGCCAAACTTCTTTAATATTAAGTTCTTGTAGTATGGATATATTTGTTCTTTTTTGTGTCCATGATATCTGAAGAACTCTTCTGTAGCATTTACATTCAAAGGCATTTATGTGTTTCTCAGCTGTTTTGTTAAGTATCCTGTCTCACAGGCATATGTTGCTATGGGAAAGATGCATGCCCTTAAAAACCTTATTTTTGTAGTTCTGTCTGTTCCTCTCCACAGATTCTTTAGTTGTTTTACTTTATGAAGAGCGATATATGTCCTCCTTTTAATTTCCATCATTGTGTCTCCATTATTAGTTAGTAATGATCCAAGATATTAAAAACTCTCCACCTCTTCCAATTTTTCCTCATTGATACATATCTCAGCTGCCTTGTTTGTTTTGTCAGTTGTCATCAATTTAGTTTTTTCGCATTAAAATAGAGGTTTTGCTCTTCGCTGTTCTCACGGACTGACACAGTTAGTTTCTTCATTCCTTTTTGTGCTATGGACAGTAACACTGTGTCATCAGCATATCTACTCTCTGGTATTTCATAACCTCCAATTGTTATGGCATCGTAATATTCTTTGTCTACATTTTCTCTAACATTCCTCATTATATTTTCAGTAAATCCCATAATATCGTTTATTTCGAACAGCCTCCTAAAATAATAATGATCCATTATAAAGCGTATATACAGAAAGGGAATACTTGCACGACTCACATTGTGTATATTAAGGGAGACATGAAATTGGGAATTTTTTTTTTAAGAACGAAAGTTTTATATTTCTAAATGCCATGTCTTGTAAATTAATAATTAGGCAACGGTGATAATAACTGTAGCCAAAACACTTGAAGTTCTAAAAACTTATGCTAGTTTTCACCTATTATATTATTATTATTATTTATAATTACGGTATTTGTGAGAGTGAATTGCGTAAAATACTCAGAGGAAGTGTTTCAGTGGGAAACGTCAGTCACTAGTTGGAGATATTCTCTGGTGCAGTCTTGACCTTCCCCCCCCCCCCCCCCACACACACACACACCTTTGGATCATGGAACCTCATTAAAAATAAAGCAATAAATATAACCCAGATTTATTTTTTAACCGGGCCAATCTATTTGCACGTTAGGATAGGTCCATAGACAACATATTAAGAATCACTGATCTAGGAAATATTTTGTCCAGCGAAACACATTCCATGTCTCTAACAACAACAAAATAAACTTGTGTAGTGCGAACATATGCCCGGGCAAGAGTGCCAATAACAGTACAGTCATGATGTGCAAAACATGCATGCATACACATTCAGCTCTGACAGCGCATTTTACGGTTTCCTAGTTGACCGGGATTCCTGTGGCATAGTTTGTGCTAATTTTTCGTGAATGTGTCAGTTTCCTTATTAAGCAGCTCACAGTCACATGTCTGTCTCATTTTGTAGACAAATACAATCTGTTTTTTGGAGGCTGGACAACCAGTCTCACGCCAGTTAGAGCAGGCATGAATGCGGTACCGAAATCAGAAAGATTTAAGACGGGGGGGGGGGGGGGTGTATGTGTGGTGGGTGGGTGGGGAAAGAGATTTGGGGGGGGGGGGTTCGGCAAGACATAATACAGAATCATCATCAACATCATCATGTGCCGTGCCGACTGGCGTTGACTATTTTGGTTCTCCAGAGTACACGATCTTTCATGCAGGCCATCAGCTTAGTTGGTGATATCCTTTCACACCATCCCGTCAGACTGTCCAGTATCATTTCTCTTAGTCTTCCTCTTGATCTTCTTCCTCTATTTTTCCTGTTGTTATAATATTTTCAGTGCCCCCTCTTCTCATTGCATATCCTATGAAAGTACATTGTCTCTCTTCTTTTTTTTTTGGACAAGATTTTTTTTGTCTCTCCAGCTCTTCTCATACATATTTTTGCTGTCCAGGGGATTCGCAACATTCTTCTAATAAAACACATTTCTGCTGCTTCCAATGATTTTTGTGCAGACCTGCCTATTGTGCATGATTCACTTCCATATAAAAAGATAGTCTCCATATAGCATTTTAGGACTCGTTTTCTAATATTCATTGATAAGTATGTGTTGCATAATATGTTTCTCATTCTCTGAAATGCAGTCTTTGCTTGGCCTATTCTGTTCCTAATTTCTCTACTGCATTTCCCGTCTGAAGTTATTACTGCTCCAAGGTATTTGAATTTCTGCACCTGCTTTAGAATAGTTCCGTTTAATTTTATACTGCATGCTGGTGGATTCTGTTTCTTAGATATAACCATAGTCTGTTGTCTTTTTGATGTTCAAAGTAAGGCCTTTCTGTTCACTTTCTTTGGCGACTTTATCAAAGAGATTTTGCAGGTCTTGTTGGTTCTCAGCTATCAGTACTATGTCGTCAGCATACCGAAGGTTGTTAATATTGTATCCTCCAATTTTTGTGCCTGGTTTTGTGATGATCGTTCTTAGAATATTCTCGCTATACAGAGAAAAAAGGTCTGGAGATAGTACACATCCTTGTCGCACCCCTTGTTTTATAGCTTGATATTTTCCAGTTCTATTTTCAACTCGAATTGCTGCTTCTTGGTGCCAGTATAGATGTTTTACAATCCTCAGGTCTTTGCCGTCTATTTATAAAATGTCTGCGTTATTGAAGTAAATGAGCTGCATCTCGGAGTGTTACACAGAAAGACAGACCGTTTTTTAAAGCCAGTATTTCAGACCGTGCAAGTAAATGTCACATATTTTTTTAACGTAGTTTTTAAAGCTTACTTAAAAATAACATTTTCTCCACACTTATCCTTCTTTTGTTTAATTTGAAAAACAATATGGAAAGAGAAGTTGTACTGAGATGATATTATATCTAGTCAGTTGGTTGCGTCAGCTTTGTAGACGGCCGATGTATTTATAGACAGACAGGTTTGCCTATAGGGGTAACTACTCTGGGCAACAGTGTCATTGTCTCATAAACTTCCCTGTTTGCGTTCGTATAACGCCGCGGTGTCTTCGTTAATGACAAATTTGCAACCGTTAAAGGTGAATCAGAAGCGTACAAAGTAGATGTGCTACGCGGAAACAGGCATGTCGAAGTTGCTTACTGTAAAGACAGGCCGAGGCCAGTACATTGACTTGGTGTTATTCACTGGGGTTAGTTTTAGAAAAATGAAAAAAACCAGGTTTGCGCACAATGAAGTATGGGAAAAATTGTGTATAGTTAGAAAATTAGTGTACAAAGAGCTTTAGGCCTGGGAGAAAAATACAAGCTGTGTTAAAAAAAGAGCGAACTTTTTTAAATATGGCGCGATTCGACACAGAAGGCACGGCGAAGCTACTGATCTATCGGCAGGTCTTGACAAAAAAAAAAAAAACATTTGTTCCCTTTCGGTACAAGCATTAGTCGTTGAAGTGAGTACATGCACGAGCTTTTCGTTGAATTAGTTGACAAAATGACAATGAAGGAGGTCGAAGAACAACGTATGTTGGTGAAATTTTGCTGCAAATTTGATAGTTTTGCAGAGACATGGCAGTTGCTTAACAGAGTATACAAGCCTAAGCCGAACGCAGTGCTGTAAGTGGTTTAAGCGTTTTAAAGAGGGCAGAAAGTTGGTAGTTGAAAATCCCAGCCTTGGACGACCTTCCACATCAACAGGCGACGACCATGTCGAGCGAGTTCGTGTTGTGAGTAATGGAAATCGTCGTTTAACTGTCCCAGAAGTTTCTGACAAAGTGGGCATCAGCACAGGATCTGTCCATCAAATGACGACTGAAAACTTCATATATGTCGCGTCTGTACAAAATTCATGCCGTATATGATGACCGATGATCATAGAGAAAACCATGTTGAAATGAGGAACTGTTTGCCAATGCAAATGGTCATGGGAAACTTTCTTAAGAACATCACATGAGATGAGAGGTAGGGTTAGGCCTATGATGTTTAAGCAAAGACACAGTGTTCGCAGTAGGTGGGGTTCTCCTTGACAAAAAAAAAAAAGATCAAAGATCAAGGTGTTGTTGATTGTGTGTGGGGTTTTTTGTGTGAAGGCATTGTTCACTATGAATTTGTACCATATGGTCAGATGATGAATAAGCAGTGTACCAGGAATTTTCATCCTGTTTGAAGGATGCTGTACGCAGGAAGAGGCATGGATTGTGAGACACCCATAGTTAATGTTTCACCACGACAGTCCTGCGGCTGATGCGTCGATCCTCATCCACGACTTCTGTTGTGCCCCATCCACCCTGTTCTCCGGACTTAGCCGCAGCAGACTTTTTCCTGTTTTCCAAACTTAAAACACATCTCTTTAATGTTGTAATGTTGATTTAATCTTAATTTCATTTCCAAACCGTTGAGGAAATTCATGAAAAAACGGTTAGAGAACTACGCACCATAACAGAAACTGCGTTCCAGAAGCATTCAAACAATGGAGGAGATGTTGGGAGCGGTGTATCGCCAGTAGAAGGGATTACTTTGATGGGGACAGTGAGGATTCTCGCTTTACTGGAGTCTGTGGTTCTTATTGTTTTTCTTTTCATTACTTCAAAAGTTTTGCCTTCATTTTTCCAAGCTAACGATACATACGTTTCTCTAATACTATTCTGGTATCAACACTCTAAACATTTGTTTCTTTGGCTGTCATCAAGAACATCATTCAAGTATCCTGGAGTAAAGAACAGGTGCTGTAACATTATTTTGCTGTAACCCATGTGAATTATCATTTTTCTTCTATACACGTCCTTTTAAATGCTTTTTCTTTTAGTTAATGAATGCTGTATTAGAATTTCCAAATTGAGTATGGCTTAGTTATGATTAAGTCTTATTTGTTGTTGTTGTTGTTGTTTTTTTGCAAAGATAGTTCCAGTCTGACCGAGGAAAGATACAGTTTTGTGCATGTTTGTATTATGCCTTTTCTTATCTAGAGGAGAACAAGAGCTTCTTTGCCAGTGTTCTGTCCGTGGTCTTTCATGCCAGGCTTTACTGAAGATAGACATCAGCCACCCAACCCTAGCATCTCCAAATAATTTCATTGCTTCATCTGTTAAGTCATCAGTTTCTGCTGACTTGTTGTTGGGGCTGTTTTTCATAGCTTGCTCAAGGACACATGGCTCCATTTGATTTTCACGCCCGGAGAAGTATTGTACATCTTACGTTTGTCCTGGTGGATTTATAAGTTCCCTAAAGTATTCTTTTCATATGTCAGTACTTTTTCTTTCTTCATACAAAGGTTTCAGAAGCCTGTCGCTTATACTGTCTGTGGGCTGGAAACAATTAATCTCTTAATCTCATTCCTGCACCATAAGGAGAATTAATGTAAGTGATTTTTTTTTCATAATTCTTCGAGTCCTTGCCGTATATTCATGTTATTCTATTGTTGATAGAAGGAATCAGGTCGGGGGAAAAACTGGAAGTGTGCGTACAAGTACATTAGTTACAATGTATAAAATTGCTTTCATAGAATATTGATTGCCTCATATAGAAATTTATATTTCCTTAAATGAGCGACAGTTGTTAGCAGCTGTTATGTGTCAGAATTCCCGTTTTTATTTTCTGAAATGTTTCGGTGCATTCTTGCAAACACGCACACACGCCCCCACGCACGTATCAAAATGTAAGGTGTTGTTCATTGAAACTTTGCTACTTGCGCCAAAGGAAGAGATTCGTCCTCGCGCCTTTGGATTTTTTTCGTTAGAAAACTATCTTTCGCTGTTACAAAGTGTTGGGGTGCAAACACACTATTAAAAATGCTGAGCATCAGAACACACTGCCTGTGGTTTAGCAGTTAACTGTAAATAACGGGGAAAGAACTCAAAGTTGTAATCATATGTGAAATTATTTTTGGATAATTTCCCTTAACAAATGACAATTTTTTTTTCCCCGTTGTTTCAACAGAAATGACGACATATGTTAAAGTTGTTGGATTTGCTGCTGCTGTAATGGGTCTCATTCTGTTATTGCTGTCCCTATCAGTGGATACTATTGTTGCAGTAAACGAGGATGGCGACACCGTTCAGGTTAGCGCGTGCTGTAAATTGTGAATATGTCTGCAGAATATAACGTTAATGATTACATTAACATGTACCTTTCTCATTTGTGTATATGGCATCCTACAATACATTAGTTTGTGATCATTTGTCTTTATGGTTTTTTAATTTTTATTATCACATAGGAGACATTGTTCACAGCTGTACACACCTGAGAGTTTGCCTTTTATATGGCTGTGGTTCTTTTTCTCATATCCCAGGTGTTTGCCTCAAGTAAATTTCAAATTTGCTATCATAATCTTTAAACAAAAATTCTGTCATTCTCTTTGGAAGTTTGATTTCTTATGATCATATTTATTTTCCAGGTTCGGTGATGAGAAAGAAAAATGAGAGACGTACAAAAATACTGTGTGAATCTTACATCTTACATCCTTCCTGTGCAGTTAAACGTCACATAGGGCTCGCATAGTTGTTTGCCAAGTTTTCATGTTCTCAACAAGTCTTTCAGCTTCATCAAGGGATGTTAATGGTTTGTCCTAACAATGTCCTCTTTAGAGTTTCACGTGGTTGACCTCTTTTTCTTCGGCCTGTTGTGCTCCATTTGATAGCCTGTTTTGGTATTCTATTATTGTTTCTTATCATCACATGGCCTACATATGTCCATCTTCTTTTTCTGATCAGCCATGAGACAGGTTGTTGTTTGCTCATCTGTCTTATCTCTGCATTGTTCTTGAATTCATTCCACTTTATACCAAGTATTTTCCTTAAGCATTTGTTTTCAAAAGAGTCTAATTTCTTTAGTTGATTTCCAGCTTTCGCATGCATAAATGAGGGTGGATATAAATAATCTTAACTTGGTTTTTGTGCTTATAACTTTTGAATTCCATATGTTCTCAAGCTTTTTGAAGAACACCGCTGCGTTTGCAGTTCTGATTCTAACTTCTTTCCTGGTGTCGCCATCTTGGTTTATATAGCTGCTGAGATATGCAAATTGGTTTACTTCATCAACAACTGTTCCTTCTATGTATATCTTTCCTTCTTGGTTAATGAGAAGTTTCATTATTTTTGTTTTGTCTTTGTTAATTTCAAGACCTATTTTGCTAGCCAAGGAAGACGGGGAATCTGTTTTTCCTGCATCGATTTCACATTGACACTGATAAGAATTATGTCATCTGCAAAATCAAGATCTTCTAAGTGGGTCCCATGTACCCAATCAGTGTCCGTTTTACCTGTACAGCATCTTTTCATTATAAAGTCTATGGCAATTCCACACAGCAGTGGAGATAATATACATCCTTTTTTCACGCCTGTTTCAGTCTGAACCCATTCACTCATTCCTTCTTCTGTCTTAATTGCGCAAACATATCCATTGTAGAGATCTCTAATGATGTTGATAATTTTAGATATTATTCCATATATTCTTAAAATTCTCCACAATGAATCTCTGTGTATGCTATCAAATGCTTTTTTAAAGTCTATGAAGTTCAGGATTAATGGTTTCTGCTTTTCAATATGTTCTTCAAGTATTATTCTTAGAGTGAAGATCTGATCAAGACAGCTTCTCACTTTTCGAAATCCTGCCTGTTCTTCTCTCATTACAATATCCACTACATCCTTAATTATATTCAGAATCACTTTACAAAATGCCTTTGACACAACTGATAGTAAGGTTACACTCCTCCAGTCATTGCAGTCACTGAGGTTGCCTTTTTTTTGGTATTTTAACAATTATTCCCTTTTTCCATTTAGAAGGGACTTTTTCTTTTTTCCAAATTTTATTAAACATTCTTTGTAGTTGTCTCATGTTGTCACTATTAATAGCTTTTAACATTTCGACTGTTATTTCATCTTCACCTGCAGCTTTGTTGCTAGCCATTAGATTCACTGCTGTTTCAATTTCATTTAGTGTAACTTCATCTAATTTGACATTTAGTTGTGGGACTGATAAATCGGTTTTGAGATTTATTAATTCATTTGGGTGTGGTCGATTAAGTATTTCTTGGAAGTGTCAGCCCATCTTTGCTTTTGGTCTTTACTTGATGTAAATAGGTTGCCTGTTTTGCTAAAGACTGGTCTTTCTCTGTAGGTAATAGCACCTGTTAGCTTATTCTGTATGTTATATAGAGTTTTGCTGTCTCCGGTTTTTGCTGCATTTTCTGCTTCTTTTGCCAATTGTCCGTATATTCTCTTTTGACTCTTCTAGCTGAACTTTTTACATCTGTAGTTGGTAATAGAAATCGTCTTTTATTTCATCATCTGTATCGTTCGTGGATGCATAGCATTGTATGATTGTCATTCTTCTGTGCCTTATTATATATCGTGCTCTTATCATACGACTGTTCACTGGTTCCCATTCTGTAAAGCTCTTTGCTGCCACAGATGACATAATTATGAAAACTCCTTCTTGGTATTTCCTATCGTCTCTGCCGGAATATATTATTAACTTACGATTTTCCGCCGTTCTTTTCCCTGCTTCTGGCCATCGCACTTCACTGATGCCCAACACATCCAGGTGATATCCAGCAATTTCTTTTATTACCTAAGCAGTTTTTGTTGTTGCGGCCATCATTCTTACATTCCAAAATCCGATTTTTGTTATGCATTTGGAGGGTGATGAATTTTCGATCGTTGTCAACGGCATGCAGAGTTGTGACCTTGATGCTCGGTTACAACTGTTGCGAGATTCCATAATGACAGGGTTTTCCCCATCTAGAGTCGCCTCTAGATGGGTCTCAGGATGAGGTTGTTGGCCTCACGCCCAACTCCCATTTTACGATCTTAAATACGATATAATGTGTGGATACTAATGTTTTAATACCGACACATCTTTTTTTTCAGCTCTCTGTTTCTGTGCTTCTATAGAACTCCATTTTGTTTACCATTTGGTACCCATTGTGATAACCCCTTTACAACATTTCTCAGCCATTTGTTGGTTTTCACTTTGTGTTCTACTTCGTCTATGTGGGCCCATTTCATGCCGGACTTTCTTATAAGGAAGAGGCAAAAAGCCTAAGTCTGTATGTTTTTCATACATTTTTCGTGTTTTTATCTGTTGTATTGTTTTTGTATATGATCCTTGAAAAAGACTTGCCGAAATGCCAAAATATTGTATTGTTGTATGCCCTTCATTTATATGTACTCATCTCACTTTCTGCCATTCTTGCTTCTGCCCTCTTTCCTTTCTGGCTTTTTTTTGTTTGTTGTAAAACTGTACACCCTTCTGTTTTTGTATTCTTATACATAAGTTTTCATCTCTTTAGTGTTGTGAGAGGAGATCACCAACTGAACTGATGGCCTGCATGAAGGATCGGGTACTCTGGAGAAGCATAATAGCCAACGCCAGTCGGCACGGCACATGATGATGATGATGATGATGAATGTAATTGAAATAGTTTGCTTTCTCGTGTATCAGTTTAAACATCTGACGAATGGCCGTAATAAACGTATTTTGGATTTTGTCTCCTCCTCCATGATGACGATGGTAAATGGGCCACATTCAGTTTTTATGAATAGTAAGAAACAGGCTTGTAGTCAATCTTGACTGGTACGCTCATATATTACGCCCCCATAAAGTTTTAGTGTGCACATTATAGGGACATCATTTTATCATTTTGCTACAAGTGTAGGAGTGTACAAGTTCGTGGTCTGCACCAAGCTTCCTTGTATTGCTCTAAATGCATTGTGCCAGACTTTTATTGTAATGTTGCCGGGGAGTTAGGACGGAAGAGGCGGAGCGGTAAAAGTGTCAAGTCTCTCCGATTGACAGATGGCGATAGTCAGTATATTGAACAAAGGGTCTGTGATCAGGACCAAGAGTAAACTCCTGTGTCTGAAATAGACTGCCTGATATTACAGTGGCTAGCTACTGGTCCCTCGAAGAAGCTAATCAAGACTTCTGGTTGGTCAGTGAATCGGTCACTTTTGACCAGAGATGCTCGGCCAAGATCAGAAGGATTGTTGTTAGAACCCGTGGTCAGTTTACGCCGGGGAACTGATAAAGAAGGATTCGAAACTGTGAAATGAAACAAATGTTAACGAAATACCTGTCTTGGCCAGATCATCAAGATATTATCATCTGCCAGAGTCTAGCTGAATATGTTATTGTTTTCATCCGGTTCACCAGAATCAAAGTAGCAGATTATCTTTTGCCTTATATGCAGGACACCCTCGCGCACATGAAGGGCTGATGGATAGAAATGTTATTCACAAACAAAACCGTTTTCAGGCTACAGTTTCACCATTTAATAGCCACACTGTGTTCATCTGTCACTTCTCACAGCCTGTTGTAGCCATTGTGCCCGCTAAGATATTGTGGTTCATTCGAAAACTTTTAGCCAGTGTACAAATGCAGTCTCCAAAAATTATACGCAAATGTGCTTTGTAATGTCAAATTACAGAATATAATAGTTCTCATAGGAAAAAAAATACTGTAACCCAAATAAATCATGCAACGCTGTCAACTTCAGTGCTACTATAGTAAAACCACTATAGCTAAAATTTCCGTTTCCATGCCACTATTCCCGTGCCATCGTCATAAAAGTGATGATTTCCGGTTAGTCAAGTTTGGGCCGTAGTCAATATAGTGATGCATGCGTTGTTTCATAAAAAACGGTGTAACCTTTTGATTGTACACAGTTTACTGCGCATATTCAGTGACCTGTGTCATCGTATTCAAGCATCCCTGGCTACGACAGTGAAATTCGATGGTTGAACCGAGACTTTTCAACTTTTTTGCAACTTCGGAGGCATATGGCTATACCATATGACTAGACTACTGTTCTTGAATGTACCCCAAGATGTAGACGTATTGAATGGACTGGAGAAGTAGTTAGAAGGTTATTTCAGACATTATTTTAGTGAGCATGCCATATACCATCACACAACGAAATCATATACACCTACAAGTAGATCTAGACATCGCCGATGGTAAATAGTGTAGATCTAGACATCGCCGATGGTAAGTAGTACACAATTATCAGCTAAAACCATCACACTACTTCTTTTTTTCTTAACAAAAAACTCTTCTTTTATGAAATCTTCTTACATTTACAGCTATTTTGATGCACAATACATATACTTTTCGTGGAAATACTTTGCTACACTCACTTTTATAACTATACCCCATATACATATCAAGACCCGCGCTTTTTTGTCTGGCACAAATATAACGTCCGTATTTTTTCCCTGTGGCACGGGATGAGCTAACAGATGCGGTGTTAGGCCCGTATTTCCAAGACCATCGACACATGAAAGTATGATGTGGTCAGTATCACGCCTGGCCGTATTTAACTTCCCGGATTTCTCTGGTACCCATTTTTAGAGGCTAGGTGGATCCCGTGGCCTTTTTTCTGTGTCATTCAGTTAGTCAGTCAGTTCTTTACATGTTCTTTGCGAAACTTTGCCTCCCTAAGAGATCTCCTGAAGGCTTATTGGTTATAAGCAAGATGCCCTGCTGCTGATGCATCCATTTGCAGATTATCAACGATGTCTTGCAGCCATCTTCGCCTTGGTCTTCTTCTATTTCTTTTTCCTACTATGTACCATTCCAAGACGGTCTTCTCTAAATTATCATGACGTTTATTAATATGTCCAAAATATTTAAGTCTTCTCTGTTTAATCCTCTTTACTAGCCAGCCTTCTTCAATATTAAGTTCTTGTAGTATGGATATATATGTTCTTTTTTGTATCCGTGATATTTGAAGAACTCTTCTGAAGCATTTACATTCAAAAGCATTTATGTGTTTCTTAGCTGTTTTGTTAAGTGTCCAGGTCTCACAGGTATGTGTTGCGATGGGAAAGATGCATTCCCTTAAAAATCCTATTTTTGTAGTTCTGTCTGTTCCTCTCCACAGCTTCTTTAGTTGTTTTACTTTTTGAAGAGCGATAGATGTCCTTCATTTAACTTCCCTCATTTTATCTCCACTATTAGTTAGTAATGATCCAAGATGTTCAAAACTCTCCACTTCCTCCATTTTTTCATCATTGATACATATTTCAGCTGCCTTGTTTATTTTGTCAGTTGTGATCAGTTTAGTTTTCTTCGCATTAAGATAGAGCGTTTGATCTTCGCTATTCTTATAGACTGACATAATTAGTTTTTCCATTCCTTTTTGTGTTGTGGAGAGTAATACTGTGTCATCAGCATATCTAATCTCTGGTATTTCACAACCTCCAATTGTTATGGCATCATAATATTCTTTGTCTTCATCTTCTCTAACATTCCTCATTATATTTTCAGTATACAAGTTAAATAAGTAGGGCGACAGTATACACCCCTAACGGACCCCTTGTTTTATGTCAAAACAAGCTTTTTAGAGTGTACAAGAAAAAAATTCCAGTGCTGAGACTTGAACGCGATATCACAGGATTAGTAATCAAAGCGCCTAACCAGGCCATGGCACATAATTACATCAGGAAATTTAAAGCAGTAAAAGTAGTAGTTCTTGTTATTTATGTATTTTTAGGGTGATAAGTGAAATTTCGTGCACGACGTGGTTTTTTTTCTTTGTGCGCAGACACGCAGCCTAGGGGAAACATTGGCTGTAGCTCTGTGTCTATTGTGAAAGCTTCGTTTATCCTCCCATCCATCCAACATCTCTGTGCACTTCCGTGCCATTTTTTTTTTTTCAAGAAGGTGACATTTTATATGAGTCTGTGTACCCTGGATTTCACTTAGTGGACAATATTATCTTGATTTATTTTGATGCTTTCTTGTCACGCCCCAGAAAATAGCTTTCTGACACTTTTTCCTTTGTTCTCTCACTCTCTTTCTATCTCTCCCCCTCTCTTTTTCCCTCCCCATGAGATGTTCTGTATTAGCGGCAGCATTTGTCGGTCTGCACGCGCTACCTTACGTTTTCTGTACTGTAATTTTTGGTATCATTATGAAAAAAATGTTCATACTTTGCGAAAAGGCCACCGAATGAGAAAAAGAAGAGAGAGAGAGAGAGAGAGAGAGAGAGAGAGAGAGAGAGAGAGAGAGAGAGCTATATAATAAAATATCAGTCTAACTTTCCATACTCATATAATCACAGTAGAAGTCTAAGGGTCTAGTCAATGGTCCAAACTGAAAAAAGGACGGATTTACATACTGCAGGTAGGTGAGCTTTTCTCATGAACTTCTCTGAATGGTGATGCTTTTCTTGACTGTGATATTGGACCCCAGGTTTCTATCTCTCTGACAAGGCTAAGACATATCAGAGTACATCAGACACGTTTTACAAGACATGTATTATACTTCGGCTACCAAAGAACATTTCTGCTATTTTTATCATAAAAAATACCGCTGATGGGAACTGATGCTTATCTTTAGCATTTGCAGCAGTTAGAAATAGTGAACTCCTGACTAAAGAACAAAACCATGTGACTGTAGTGAGTTCATTTTACATTTTCGAACCCCCCCCCCCCCCCCAAAAAAAAAAAAAAAAAACCAAAACCCTTTAAACGGCTCTTTGTACTGAAAAGAGTTAAGAGAAACGGATATTCAAGTCAGTATCAAATATATGGAAATTGACACATACGAGCGAACAGTCTGTAAAAAATGAACAGTCTCACAGATCAAAGGACTAGCACATTCTTCTGAATGCGAAAACTTCGAAGTAAAACATTTTTACTCAGTTTTCTTGGTCAGGTAATCGGGTGTTAATTTATCCGTGGATTTCTAAACAATTAACACAGTTTATATGTGGAATGTATAAACTGCAGTGCTTCGTGTATAGTTATATACTTATACACTCATGATAGTTTATACTATATGTTGAGTGCGATTTCCGATGTATCTAGCCCGTTCCCCCAAACCACACTTCCCTTCTTCCTCTTTCTTGTGCGTGTTGCATATCCAGAAACTAGATATGCTTACAGTGTACATTTATGATTGTTTCACTGGCCATTCTAGACTATTACCAGATCGTGCTGTGTTCTATGTGCGGGAGAGAGTGAATCATTTTATTCCTTATAGGAAGAGGATTTTCCCTAGGCATTTGTGTGGTGTCGTCATCAAAGAGAATGTTTATTACGTGACTACGTTAGCGGGTTTCTGTGGGTTGTAGCGCAAACAGAGACAATTTTACAGGTGTGGTTTTTCATGTGGTGTAATTACTGCGTTGTTACATGTGTTAACAAGTATCAGGAAGTTGCGTGCTGATGGTCTAGCGAAATTATTTGTATTGGTATTAGCAACAGTGGTATTAATAGGGATAGTAATAAGTTTACATCAGTGATATGTTAAAAGTGACTGCACTAGTAAGTGTAAAATTACAGGTATAAACGTTTTGTCACCATTATTAAAAGCAGTAATACCAACTTATGTGGGATTTGAAAGCAAAAGTGCTTTTTAATAGTTAGAAAATTTGTTATGTTTAAATATGCCCTTAATGTTCTTTACTCACTAAAGTGTTTCTGTTTGCTCAGAACTCTTGACTTCACCACTGAGCTGTGTACTGGCCTAGATAAATGTCGCTGACTGTGGTTTGTTCAGGCCCACATTCTGTCCTTTGTGTACAGTCTCATCACCACCAACTGCTCTCTTTTAAAATTTTTCTGGTGAAAGTTGGTGGGTCTCCAGCTTGTTCTGTGTCATCTTGTTACGGTGAATCAGATCAAGCTGTCATCTTCTATGTTGTTCCACACTCTACTTGACGACATTTACACTTTTACCATCCATTTATCTATATGTGTGTATGTTTGTTTATGGATATGAATGTGAATGTATGGATAAAAGGATATTCGTTTTGTTATTGTTATTTATTCGTGCTTCTTATGTTTCTATAAACTTGAATTAAACCGAATGATTGGAAAGAATGAATGAAGAGAGACAGACAGGCCTTTGTGTCCAGTTCTTCACCTTTTTCCAAACAAAACACCGAATCTGTGGATTTCTCTCAGTACCTATATTTTCAGCTGTTTTTTGTATGATTTCATATCTTTCAGTACTTCTTTATTTGTCTTCTGTCCTCAAGATGTACTTAGTTCTTCTTTATCCATATTTGAAGGGTCAACAGTTTTCTTTTTTTCGTTTTTGTAACCTCATAAAATCTCATGACACTGTTGATGTGAAATATACCGTGAGAATAGTTTTAAAAATGAAGACAAAAAGTTCTTTGTACTTGTTGTGAGCTATATATGTTTTACATAAATGCATGAAACAAGTTGCAGTTACAATCTTTGGGACCTGTAACTGTAGCCTCAGAAGACAGAAGTAACATTTAGATGGTATAAACTTTCACTTCTGTTTACTGGGTCGTGTGGCCAAATTTACCCGCAAATGGAGATTCTAACGCAACTTATAGGTTTTCTCGTCTTACAGTGTTCTTTGGGTCAGCAGCGCCTCGTAGCTGACTTTTTATCGTTTATCGAGGAGGACGAGCAAGAGGTAATGTTACTTTATTGAAAACAATGTTTCATTTGATGAACGTCACGTGGAAACACTATCGGTGTGAATTTTTTTTTGTTACATATTTTCAGCTTTTTGCTGGGCTTAGCAGAGTTTATGTTGCCCGTTATCCCAGGTTAGATTAACTCCGTCAATTCCCTCGGTTTTATGTGTTGTTATTGTTGCTGCTGCTGATGATGATATTATTGTTGTTAAAACAAACATACAAATAGAGACCTGAATTCTTGAGCTAAGTTCGCTAGGGAGAATTCAGAAAAAAAGTAAAACAAAGGTAGATTTGGAAATAATGTTTAAGTTTGTGTCTTCAGTGAGCTGGACTCTCTATTTGTGCATGTACAAGTCGTATCTTCTTCTCAGCTTTCCAAGTCATTAAGGCTCATTGCTGCAGATAAAGTTCGCCTACATTCCTCTCTATTCCTAATCTTCTCTCTCCAGTTGGTGACACAAATTTCTTCTATATCTTCTTCTGTGTTGTCTTTCCATTTCTGTCTTGGTCTACCCCTTGGTCTTGTTTCCTTAATCTCTTGTGCATACATCATTTTCATTCGTCTGTTTTCTTCCATTCTTTCTACATGCCCTAGCCATCGTAGTCTGTTCAGTTTCAAGGCATTTATAATTCTTTGGGATTTAAATGAGTTGTTCATTCCAGTGTTCTTTCTAGCTCTCCATCTTCCACTGTTGGTATCCTTTATCTTATACATGAAATATAAGATTAAGAAATGAAGAACATCAATTCTAAGAGGAAGTTTTCTCATAAGAAGTTTTCAAGTCATGTATGATTAAGCAACGCTGATATGCCAACTATTGCCAACTTTATTTGTGCATATAATCGTCTACAGTATCATGCTTCTACGAAACAGCAAAGCAACGGATTCAGATGGGATTGCTGCAGAATTGATGAAGGAAGAAAGTCTAAGTCTGTATGAAAAGATGTGCCCACTGATACAACAAATATGGAGAGAAGGAAAACTCCCTAGTGAATGGAGATAATCATTACTGATCCCAGTATTTTTTTTAAAAAGGCGATAAGAGCAAGTGTGAAAACTAGAAAGGAATATCATTACTACAAACAAGCTACAAAATATTATCTTTTATACTTTTAAATAGGTTAAAACCACACAACGAGAACATACTGGGAGACTATCAATCAGGTTTTAGGAAGAATCGTAGACCAAATATTTATCTACGTTGAAGAGCAGGAAAGTACGGGGAATATGGAAAAGAAGTACGTAATATCTTCATTGACTTCAAGAAAGCTTATGACAGCATAGATAGGAGCAGGTTATAGAAAATTATGATAGAACCTAAGATGGTTAATAATCAGTTTGACCAAATATGTATGGAGGATGCACAAAATCGTACAAAATATAGCAATGTATAAAGAACGTCAGAAGCCTTCTAACTAGCTTAAAAACACGGTGATACATTATCCCCATTACCATTCAATGTATTACTGGAAAAGGTCATCAGAAAAGTGAATTATGCAATTATGTATGTACAAGAGATGAAGGAAACAAGACAAAGGGGTAGACCAAGACAAAGATGGAAAGACAGCATGGGAGAGGATATAAAAGAAATTGGTGTCACCAACTGGAGAGAGAAGATTAGGAATGTAGGCGAACTTTATCTGCAGCAATGAGCCTTAATGGCTTGGAAAACTGAAGAAGAATAATAATAAATCTGAATATTGCTTTTATCTTTAAGTAAGCAGTGAAAAACGATGACTATTCTCAGTTAAAAGTACATCTGTAAATTGCCATCACGGTAGTCTCAGTTGCATGTACCTATATAATGAAGCTATGTTTAGCCAGAGACATGTTACCTGACATTCTCCAACTGTGCTTTCATATACTTATCTCTGTCATAACGCTAGTGTTCATGGATAAGTCCTGGTACGTGATCCAACTCCTGGATTAAGAGTTGTTCTGAAAACTGCGTAAGAAAGAATATATATGTGACGCGAGTAGTTTCCCATTCACATAGTCACCTTTCGACACTCTATAGCCTTTCTTAATATCACATGAATGTACTGTAAACAACGGTAGCAATGAAACGTTCATTTACAGTCCATTTACAGAATTAAGCCTGCTGTAACATGAACCAAAAGATTTCTAAAAAATTAAATTGATGACTGTCTAAATGAATCTTTGGCAATGGGGATTAGGGGATGAGCAGGGGAGAGCGGCATGATCAGGGCATTTTCACCATACTAAATGCCCATCTGACGCAGGATATGCACTCAGTGCGCATGTCACGTTTCATCCTTGCGTGCAGGTCTTAAATTATATAAGTGTTAAAGTTAATTTTGCAATATTGATGTGTGACTAAGGATCTTCAAGCCTCAGCCTAAATTTTTATCATAACCATTATATATTCGGAAGTGCACGAAAATGGAACGGTTAACTTTATACGAAATATCTCGAGGAAGCAGATTTTACCGTTTTTAGCAGAATCAGTTTTACGAAGATAGAGGAGACTTGTGTAATGATTAGACTAAAAAAAAACCCTATAAAATGAGCCGTTGTCGATGTATGCTTTAGTACTTGAGATTAGTGTATGGAGCTCTTGTCACGCTGAACATATGAAACAGGTGCAAAGAGAAAGTCCAATAAAACGTTCGCTATTTTGTTTTTGTATCCACTGCGCCAAGGCAGTGATGATTTTCCAGTAAAAGGTAGAAAAGTGGCGAAGATATAACATCAGAATCTCGGTAAGCGACACTGTTCCTTAGCTTTCCATTCAATAAAATTGTCGTAAGAACAGGCTGTTTCATACCAGTACATGTAATCTATCCATAGAGAAAGACATTCGTGTCCTTGTCCACCTATAACCAGTTTACAGTTGGCGCTTCCCAACGATGTGCCCAGTAGCTATACTGGCTTCCTTTATGTTCATCCGACAACGTAGACTGTCGGTAGTGACATATTATTCTTTCTTGGTAATGCTGTTTCTGTATGTACCTCTGTACCATACCTTAAACATGTATTTTGTATCACTTGGGGAAGGTGATCGCATTCCGAAATAACTCCATAGTGATCTGATTCTTTTCCATCCCACTTGACGGTCTTGAGGAAGGGAATAAAAGTTGAGGTGGCTTCGAGATTAGGAATACGTCTTCATCTGGGACATATCTATTGAAATAGTCCCATCAGATTCGAGTTTTAACCATTAGCGCGACTCAGAATGTCTGCATCCAATCTCAGTGAAAACACCACATCAAGGAATACATATAGTAGCTCTGACATACTACGTATCTGTGTGGATATATTCCTTTAATGCTTTCAGAAGTACAGTGTATCAAGGGAAGTATATATCTGAAATGGTTATTTCCCGAAAAGAAGTTTATATTTGAAATGTTTTCCCCCAGAGAAGTATATATCTGAAATGTTTTCTTCAGACAGAAGTATACATTGATATATGTCATCACCAGATCAAACATAACAAGCACCCTTACCATATGGAGACAGAGTTGAGACTGACAGAAGGCTTCTTAGGAGTACCTGTTTCTCTTGATAACTTATTTGAACAGATTTTATCGCTTCCAACAGGTGCAGTATAACTTATTGTATTTACATCTGTATTGCTCTTTATAATGTTGCATATGGTAATGAGGGACATTTTAATTAGTGCTCAACGTAATAAGAAAGAAGACTAGAGCCAGAGTGAACACTATGTAACCAAAATGCCGCATACATAGAAATAAAATTTAGAGATCCCTAAGGACATCTGTGGCACTAATATATGTTGCACATCAATTTAGACATCTCAGAATGAATGCTATGGACATCAATTCACCCATTCACTCATATTCTTTTGATGGCGCAACGCAGCCGTAGCAATTCTGCTTGAGAGATGGTTCTGGACGCAATACTAGTCTTCTCAATATTGTTGCACAACTTATAACAGTATATTGGAAAATTTACTGTTAACAATGGTTTGATTTTCATATAAGGGTATTTTAATATTTTGACCATTTGATTTAAAGCTCTTGGTATTTTTGTTGTACAAGAATTCAATGAAAGGTCAGGTTTGACACGCTAAATTCCACGAGATATTTGATTATTTTTATGAACTTAACCTTGACATGTGTGTAACAGAAGACCTAAATTCGGAATGTCCAGTTAGTTTTCTTCCAAAGGTCAGAAACAGGTAGAATCACAGGTTGAGTGATAAAATCTTCGGGAAGATTTAGGTAAATAGTTAGCACATATTTAAGGAGTGAGAGTACGAGAAATAGGAGGGTGATTATGAGATTAGAATTAGTGTTGAACTAAATCTCGTTTGAGAATGTGTTAGGATCGTTGCTAGGCATGGTTAGGTGAGAATGTGATTTTTCTAGCTTATAGTGCACTGTGTTAGTGATTTTTGTCATGTAGCTGACTTGTGCATAGAATGCTCCTTTTGGAGACATTATGAGATTATTTCCTATTATGATTTGAGTAAAGAGTCAGGCAGTTGTTAGTGACATAATATCAAGCATATGTTTTCCTATAATAACTTTGCTGAACTAAATAATGTGAAATTAGTTCCTTTTTGGGATTTTTGTATAGACCTTTGGGTCTAGAAATTTTCTGTGATGGGTGTGTGAATTCTGTACCTATATTCTGATGCAGTAAGTGTTGCACTGTTAGTAGTACTTGCATTTTGTTTACTTGCTGTTGTTTTTATGTAGTGTGAGAGTTGGTTTCTCCCTTCCCATTTGGCAAACAAGTTTTTGTCGGGAAGAGGACTAGCCTGTTTACTTTTTCTGTATTGAATGTTATCAAATACCTCTCACCCTCACGACATCATCACCCATCTTTTCCATCAGTAAAGTGTGATTTCACACCAGTTGTTATTTACTTCACACTGTTCAATATGTGTGTTGTCCTTGTTAGTATATTTCTATAGCAGAAGTTTCATGATAGTAATAGAAATCTTTGTAAGTATTGCTGTGTCTGTAACCAGCAGTCACGGTAATAATATACAGATGCACGGTACGTGTGTAAGTAGTGCACGTCTACAAACTGTGGTGAACACGGTTTCCAGAGTTTTGCCTTCTGCATCTTTTCCACATGATGCTAATGTTGGTCTTGATTCAGTGTGATATGTCGATTGGGTGTTTTCTGCTTCATCTTGTCAGCTTGTTGATACCAGTACTTCAGCTGTTCATCAGTGCATCATTATAATTCCATCCACAGAACATCAGAACAACCTTTAAAATACATTGGAAATCCATCTGTCTACCATTAGTGTTGCTAGCTTTATTCAGAAATGTATCATCCTCTCTTACGTTTAAAGTCGCTACATATCTGCTAGAAATTTGCGAACAGAGTAACATGTATTTGCAGAGTACCCCCATATTAGTGCTTTGTTTTAAATGTGAGACCCGTTCATAATAACAAGTGCGAGAAAACTTACCTTCTCATACATGGTTTTGTTCGTCTATATTGTTATACTCATATGCAGCTACATTTCTTTCTCATTTCCTGTCAAACGTAATTTCTACTTTTCACATCTTTCTAGTGTATTACTTTTACCTCTTTTCACATCTTACTCTTTATTCTTCACAACTCATGTTCCTTATCATATCGTATTTAGAAATATTATGTTAACATTGAATATAAAACGTAGAGCGCTGTTTGTAGAGTTATCAGTAGTAATCTTTTTTTTTTTGTAAAGGCAAGTCTTTTTTTAAAGTTGGTTGTATATACTCATGGACGTCAGTGTATTCCAGAATTCTCATGCATTTTTAGATGACCAAGGTCAGAATTCAGACCATGAGTGTTTCAATGGAAGTGAGTTGTCAGAAATGGACATGTGTCTCACAGCCACGCAAGCTGAAATGTTTGCTTCTCTTAGGTACGTTCATTTAGTTAATTTCATGGTTATTTTGTACGTCCAGTCATTTTGTAGTTTCATCTGTTTATAAGTTTATTGAAGCAGTGTTTAAGTTAGTTTCTTGTTTCAGTATTTCATTATTTCATTATTTCAATAATAGATACACTGGAGCAGTATTTAAATTATTCACTTACATGGGAGCATATTCCATTCACTAACTTACATGGGAGCAGTATTTCATTCATTCACTTACATTGGAACAGCATTTCATTCGTTCACTTATATGGAAGCAGCATTTCATTTGTTCACTTAAATGGGAGCAGTATTTCATTCGTTCACTTACACGGGAGCAGCATTTCATTCGTTCACTTACATGGGAGCAGTATTTCATTCGTTCACTTACATGAGAGCAGTATTTCATTCATTCACTTACATGGGAGGAGTATTTAATTCATTAACTACATGGCAGCAGTATTTCATTTGTCCACTTGGGTAGGAGCAGTATTTCATTCATTCACTCTACATGGGAGCAGTATTTCATTCATTCACTTATATGGGAGCAGTAATTCAATCATTCGCTTATTTGCCCCCGGGGTCAAAAGCTTCCAGTCACGACGTTTTGTAAACCCGTCTTTCCAGTATTTACAATAACAGAGCGTGCTTCTTTCTAAGACGTGATCACACTTACCTCCGAGCGCAGTCATCCTGGTAGATGAATTGTATCTTTTTCTAAAATGTTATACCTGTTTATTTATTTACTTATATTTAAGGCTGACGGTTTGTTACACTTTCATGTCATTAATCACTGCATTCATTGTTCACCTTGTTCTGAAATTGTTACGTTTTTTTACGTTTGCTATTTAAGTGATTCCTTCTGGAACTGGCAGTCAGCGAATATTTGCTGGTACTATGAATGGGTGATTTCGGCGTTTTTAGTTTCAGGGGATGGACTGGGAAGAGGAAGAGGCGTCAGGCATCAGCCAACGGATTCTCGCTGTGGAAAAATGGAGTAATTCCTTATGTCTTCAATTCCACCTTTCGTACGTTATTTTCTTTATACAGACATAACCGTTTTGTGTGTTTACGTGTGTTTTGTGTGATTTGTAATACTGAAGTCCTAATCATCGGGTTGTTGTTATTATTATTTGGAAACACCAAAGGCCTACTTCTTGAGTTTGTTCGTGTGCATGCAATGAATAAATAAAACAAACTGTAGCGTTAGGAAGTAAATATCGTTCTCGTTTCCCTTAAACCTCAGCTGCTCAAGAGAGGAATGCAATTCTTGGCGCCATGTCAGAGTGGGAGAAGGCGACGTGTGTGAGGTTCCGGCCTGCTAACAGACGGGACAGAAATGTCGTTATCTTTAGAGATGGAAGGAGGTAAGAAAGAGGACAAGGGGTGAGAGTAAGTTTTCAGAGAAAAAAAAGAATTAAAAAGACAATCCTCATCTGTTAGACATGTCGAAGAAAGAGGATATTCAAACTTCTTAGCGGTCTCTTCGCAGAACATCGCTTCATTGATAGCCGTGTCTGAAAATATCCCGATGTTTAGCCATAATGCTTGCTTCAGTGAGTATGATGTATGAAGACTGGAAGAGTCTGTAGAGACCTTAACCTAGTCTTTCCGTGCGCGCATTAACAATATTCTTTAAACAAATACAGAAGGTAGTGTGCACTATTCAGACAGTCAGTGAACTCTACCTGACACAATTACCAAGATGGAAAATCACAAGGTAAAATGTCTGCGAAGAATCGTAGTCACTCGCGTCATCCATTCACATTCGCAGCTTTCGTTACTTTAGCATTTTTTAATGCTCGGATTGTTAACTTTATTGACTGTGTCCTTGTTGGCTGGTATGAGATAGATGCATTTTAAAAGTTCTATTCTCGTTTTTTTTTAAATCTCAAAACTCTCATAAAATAAAGTATATGTGCTTATAACGTGTGTATTCTTTCTTTTCTGTTTTCATTAGTTTTTGTCCAATTTGTATGTGCCATCAGACAGCGAAGTCAGCATGTACTATCGAAAGAAAATAATGTTTGTGGCAAAAAAGGGCATCATTTCCTAGTGCTTGTTGCACCACACTGGGCAATTTCATTCTTATGTTCTACAGGCTGTAAAAACTATTCTGACCAGTTTCATTTTTTTTTTTTTTTATTGTAATGAGAAGAAGACATCTTGTGGGATATTAAAACGTCCATGTCGTTTCTACTTTTCTGTTGTCTTGTCTCCAGGTTCGTGATACTTGTTTTAATTTCCTGTATCATTGTTTATTATGATGCAACGGGGGTTGTACAGAGCTAAAGAATGTCAGAGCGGGTCTCTCTTCTCTCTCTCTCTCTTCTCTTCTCTCTTCTCTTCCTGCTTTCTAGAACTCGTGAAAGATCAAGTTACATTCTGCTTTTGATAAATTACAAGCTTGCTTTAATGCCACAAGTATTTTCTTAGCAAAGTGAATTATGACTACTCAGGACATCGGCTTAAAGTATTCAGCATCAGCGGCATCTTGTACATGTTTGTTTTGTAGCATCCACAAAACGTGTGTTTTATGGCAAAAACATGGCACTTTAGAGTTTTAATTTGTCATAATATAAAACATGTCAGCAGGAAACAAATAACTGGAGCCCTAATCTCTCCCCGCTACGCTCTCCGCTCCGTCCAGACCTTTCATCATTTGTCACCAGGGATGCTGTCATAAAGTTTGTTTGTTGACACGCTGTGATATGCCGGCCTCGTTGTTTCTAAGATTAAGACATGAAGGGTAGTCATCCGTGTACGGAGCATAGAAAAATGGAGCTTGGAAAATTTTTCATTCTTTCCTCGTTAGACAAGACCTAAACATCCATGTTTTTTTTTGTGTCTTATCTCTTGTTGTTGTTGTGACCCTGTGACGTACATCACTCATCACAAACATCAACTTGAGATAGAAAACATCCGTTACCTCCATGTCAGGGCTGATGTATTGTTTGTTATCACGGTATTTAAACAAAGCGCCAGAACGTTTATTTGTTTGTGTAGTTCACTCTTTGTCTTAGGTGCTCCACAAACATTGGCTGTATTGGTGGCCGACAGACTGTTACTCTAGCCAAGACCTGCAGATCGGTGAGTTCATCTTGTCTTTCGGATATCCCCCAGATAAACATTTGGTGACAAACACATTGATAAACATCTACAAGCATCATGGATCGGTGCTGTAGTGAATAAGTCTTTTATTTTGTAACTTCAGAATGGAGTTAAGATACCACCTTAATCTCATAATAATGCAGTGACCAGTAGTTGCATTTGCAACCACGTGATCACGTTTACTCAGATATAGTTATGTGGACAGTAGCATAAACATTATTAATTAAAGAGATCGAAGATATATCTTCTGGAAAATCTGTGATTGTTTGAAAGAGCGGATGTAAAAACTACTTTAATATTTGTAAAACGGTAACATCAAAGATATCATTAGATTCAGTACATGAAGGAAGGGGGGAAAGCCCAAGAAAATATTGAGAAGAGTATAATTCTTACAAGTAGAAACCAGTCATGAAATAATGGGAGAAGAACAGAAAAAAAATCTATTGCTGACTTAATTATTCTTTCCAGTTACAGTTTACCATCCCATGAGAGCATTGACAGTCTCTCATTTTAAACATTAAACAATAGCCAGATGAATAATTATTACTGCTTATACCTCGTGACATGTTTGAAACCTCAGCTCACTACAACTAACAGTTTTTTGTTAGGAAAATCCTGGCATTGATGCGAAAGTCTCCAAACGCGAGCTCATGCACTCACATCAACCTTCTTCTAATTATGTTTTAGATTAAACATATTGTCTTCTTACAGATTTAGGAACATAACAAAATAGACGAAGTATATACTATACAAAGAATCAGACTAGCAGCAAGAATAAAATACTATAGTACAGAAATCAAGAACGTCGGTGTATACTGATTTTCCTCATTGTTGCAAGAAGTCGCTCATTTCAGACATTGTGACTTATAAACTATGATCCTACCTCCTACCAGAGCTCCCTATAACAGTAGCTTGGCAAACAATGTGAGCCACTATCGTGGTGGAAGCTTAGTGAGAAACTGCTGCCATTATCTTCATCGCCAAGCTGAGCATAGAGCTAGTCCTTGTAGCATTCAGAACAAGAAAAAAAAAGTACCACATGATACAGGTGAGCATTATATGTGACAGAAGCTCAGGTATCTGAAGGTCGTTTAGTGACGAGAACAGCCCATGTATCGTATTAGTAATATATATATATAATATATATATATATAGATATATATATTCAACGCAATTTTTCAGAAACGAATCTTAATTCACGAGTTGGGTCACGTGATCGGGCTTATTCATGAACATCAGCGTCATGACAGAGACAAGTATGTGAAGGTACTGCTGGAGAATGTCAGGAACATATCTCAGGAGAGGTAAGTTCACTACCATCGTCTAATTCATTTACAGAACGCAGATAACTTCAACATGGTTTGATTGTACATTAATGGGATAACTGAAGATACCAGTCAAATGTTGTTGCATTCCTTAGTTTAAAGATGAAAATAAAATAGAAACAACATACTTAACGAAACCAGCATTTGCATATAATTTTATTGACTGAAGTTCATTGCACAGTTTACTTTTAGCTAAGTCTCCGGCAGACATTGCTTCTTGAAACCTTACAGAGCCAGTACATTTTAAAAATGTGATTCGCAGATTGTGCATAGTAAACTAGGCGTACAGTGTAGAAAGGTAAAATTCCCGTTTCCATGCCATTAAGGCACATTGGGGATTAGATGTTAAGGCTCGTATTTCCACGACCTTCGGGGCATGAAAATGTGATGTGGTCAGTATCACGCCTGGCCACATTTATCTTCTCAGATTTCTCTGGCATCCATTTTTGTTAGATAGCCTCGTAAGATTCAGTCATGGCTTCCTTGCTGGATCTAGGCTTAGTGAGGGCCCCCATTTTAATAAGTTACACCAGAAGATGTGTGAGGCCCTAAGTTGTAGCTTGTTTAGCTTATGTCTAGATATGACAACTGATGCCTAGATATGACAGCTGCATGGCTTGGATGTTTTCGCGTCTAATCCACGTGTTGCTGTCGCTCTTTTTTTGGGACGTCAAGCAAAACATATCAATACTCATCTTATTAACGTGTTATGGTTTAGCGAACAACGGTCATAGAAGGAAGATACATATGAAGATCATTTTGTCTGTAAACCATGCAGAATCTAGAATGATTTTCTGTTTCACTCTTTGTGTCTGTCATTCTGTGTATATCTTTCACTCTCTTCCTGTCTGTCTGTATATATGTCTGTGTTTACGCCTGTATCTATCTACATCTGTATCTGTCTCTCGCATCATCCTGTCTCTATCTCTATCACTCTTTACACCTGGTTTACCATTACCCACATTTTGCTTTTATTATCATGTTTTGTTGTTACTAGTACGTGTATAAGAGACCGATTTTGTGTGTGTGTTGTTACCCGGCATCGTGACTGAAGTATCTTTACTTATGTAGCATAGTCCTTTGTAAATTAGGATAGTATCATAATAATAATTATTATTAATGTTATTATTATTACTATTGGCATATTTATTATAGTTTATTATTACTTCTACGTAGAAAGTAGGTCAGAAACGATGGAACAGAACGGAGGGATGGCGGGAGAGGAACACTCACACCGCATTACTATTAGTATTGTCCTACTTAGAAACACTAGACTCTGACATTGAATACACGGACAAAGAGGATTTACTCAGATAACAATAGCTCGGAGGAGTCCGACACAGTGTAAAAGCGTGGACTCAATATAAGTGGAGAACGGAATCCCTGATACCTACGACTTGAAAGAGATAGATAATATCCCCCATGACATTGTATAGACGAATTTGACGCATATGACCATCATCATCATCATGTGCCGTGCCGACTGGCGTTGGCCATCATGCTTCTCCAGAGTATCCGATTCTTCATGCAGGCCATCAGCTCAGTTGGTGATCTCCTCTCACACCATCCCGTCAGACTGTCCAGTATCATTTCTCTTGGTCTTCCTCTTGATTTTCTTCCTTCTATTTCTCCTGTTGTTATAATATTTTCAATGCTCCCTCTTCTCATTGCATGTCCTATGAAAGTACATTGTCTCTCTCTTATCCCTTTGACAAGGTTTTTTGTCTCTCCAGCTCTTCTCATATACTCTTCATTAGCTATTTTTGCTGTCCAGGGGATTCGCAACACTCTTCTAACAAACCACATTTCTGCTGCCTCCAATGACCTCCGTGCAGAATTGCCTATCGTCCATGATTCACCTCCATTTAACAAGATAGGTCCAATATAGCATTTCAGGACTCGTTTTCCAACATTCATTGACAAGGATGTGTCGGCCAATATGTCTCTCACTCTCTGAAATGCAGTCTTTGCTTGGCCTATTCTGTTCCCAATTTCCGTATATGACCGGTGAGACATATTTGCCAATCTTAGGACACAATTTGCACTCGGTTTTGAAAAAAAGGGAGTGGGCCAACTTGACCAGCTGACCAGTGACAAGGAATAGGGGTGTGTCCTATTGAACAGTTGAATTACGATATATAAGTCAGGCATGCAGGTGTGCACAAAAATCATTGGAAGCAGCAGAAATATGGTTTATTAGAAGAATGTTGCGAATCCCCTGGACAGCAAAAATAACTAATGAAGAATGTATGAGAAGAGCTGGAGAGACAAAAAATCTTGTCAAAAAGATAAGTGAGAGACAATATACTTTCTTAGGACATGCAATGAGAAGAGGGGGAATTGAAAATATTATAACAACAGGAAAAATAGAAGGAAGAAGATCAAGAGGAAGACCAAGAGAAATGATACTGGACAGTCTGACGGGATGGTGTGAGAGGAGATCACCAACTGAACTGATGGCCTGCATGAAGGATCATGTACTCTATAGAAGCATAATAGCCAACTCCAGTCGGTACGGCACCTGATGATGATGATGATGATGGTGCAGGGGGACACACAATGAAAAGTAGGAGAGACACAAGAAGAAGTTAAAAACAAGAACACAGAAGACATACAGTGACACGCGGAGGACAAAATAGATACTCAGGAAAAGCAGTTTAGAACGAGTAGTTTCAGGACAGACTGAAGATGTGTTTCAGGCGATTATGAAGATTTGATACTTTTTAAACTTTGTATAAAGTGATTCAGACGAGGAGTTGACCACTTGCTGCAGATCTAATATAGTAGAGAGTTTGGAATTGTTCTCGTATATCTTATTTTGAAGTTGAGAACATTGCTGAAGTGGTTCTAAGGACTGCAAACGCGCCACAAACAGCCTCTGGCAGTCAAGTCCAGCTCCTGGCCTTCCCGTGGCAGAACTGTTTAAACTGACAGGAGAAGGGGCGAGGGCGAATATCTGGCGCCTGAAAACCAGTTACTTAGGGTAGATGAGTGGCACGTTTGGTAGCTCATCTGCCGCTGTTGGCGAGATCTTCAGCTGCCGTGCGTGGAGCGGTGCTCCTCCCGGCCAATGAAGAAATTTGCAAATGAGGTTGCAGCGCAGCATCACTGCGGAAAAGGTGGTAGAAAGGATAAAGCGAAGCAAACAGTCAAATCACTGCACCTCTGGTCTGGAGGTCGGCCACGACCTGAGTGCAGTCATATCGGGTGAAATGCATGAACCGGCTTGTCCCAGAGGTTAAGACACTGCTGGCGAGACTCCTCGAATGCCGCGCGTGGAGTGAAGCTCCTCCCAGTTAAGGAAGTAAATGCGGAAAAGAAATAAAGGTTGCTGTGCGGCGCCGATGGGAAAAGGTGGTGGAAAGTGAAGTTTAACCGGTATGTCCAGTAGTATAGCTACGAGAGCTATACCACGGCACCTCTGCTCTAGAGGCCACCCACGTCCGAAATACACCTACACTGGTGAAATATGCCTAAACCGGCACACACCAGGGGTGGAACTTGATGGCTAGACATGTCATGCCACCTCCACTCTAGAGGTCGGTAACGCCTGATAAACACCCATACTGGTGAATTTTGCCTAAACCGGCTCATCTTATCTTATATCTTATATCCTTCCCGTGCCGTTAGACGTCACATAGGGCTCGCAAAGTAGTTCGCCAATTTTTCCTGTCTTCGGCGAGTCTTTCAACCTCATCAAAGGATTTTATGCCTGTTAACTTGGCCTCTCTTAATAATGTTCTCTTCAGAGTTTCACGCGGTCTGCCCCTTTTTCTTCGGCCTGTTGTGTTCCACTTGATAGCTTGTTTTGGGATTCTCTGCTCATTTCTTCTCATCAAATGGCCAACATATGTCCATCTCCTTTTCCTGATCACCCGTGAGACTGGTTGTTGTTCAGTCATCTGTCTTATCTCTGCATTGTTCTTGAATTCATTCCACTTGATGCCGAGTATTTTCCTTAGGCATTTGTTTTCAAAAGAGTCTAATTTCTTTTCTATTTCTTTAGTTGTTTTCCAGCTTTCGCATGCATAAATGAGGGTGGATATTACATTTGAATTGAATAGTCTTAACTTGGTTTTTGTGCTTATAACTTTTGAATTCCATATGTTCTCAAGATTCTTGAAGATTGATGCTGCTTTTGCAATTCTGATCCTAACTTCCTTTCTAGTGTCACCATCCTGGTCTATGTAGCTGCCAAGGTATGCAGATTGATTGACTTCTTCAATATCTGTCCCTTCTATGTGTATTTTTCCATTTTGATTGATGGGAATTTTCATTATTTTTGTTTTGTCCTTGTTGATTTCAAGTCCTATTTTGCTAGCCAGTGAAGATAGGCTATCTGTTTTTTCTTGCATGGAATTCACATTATTACTGATAAGAGTTATGTCATCAGCAAAATCAAGATCTTCTAGTTGGGTCCCATGTACCCAGTCAATACCTGTGTTACCTGTGCAGCATTTTTTCATTATGAAGTCTATTGTAATCCCAAAAAGTAAAGGAGACAGTATACATCTTTGTTTCACGCCTGTTTCAATCTGGAACCATTCACTCATCCCTTCTTCTGTCTTGACTGCACAACCATATCCATTGTATAAGTCCTTAATGATGTTGACAATTTTAGATGGTATTCCATATAGACATAAAATTCTCCATAATGAATCTCTGTGTATGCTATCAAATGCCTTCTTAAAATCTATGAAATTCAGTATTAATGGTTTCTGCTTTTCAATATGTTCTTCAAGTATTATTCTGAGAGTAAAGATCTGGTCGATTCAGCTTCTCCCTTTTCGAAATCCTGCTTGTTCTTCTCTCATTGCAGTATCCACTATATCTTTGAGTCTATTCAAAATGACCTTGCAAAATACTTTTGACACAACTGATATTAAGGTTACTCCTCTCCAGTTGTTACAGTCACTAAGGTTGCCCTTTTTTGGTATTTTCACAATGATTCCCTTCTTCCAATTAGAAGGGACCTTTTCTTCTTTCCAAATCTTGTTAAACATTCTCTGTAATTGTCTCATGTTGTCACTATTGATAGCTTTTAGCATCTCGGCTGTTATTTCATCTTCACCTGCAGCTTTGTTGTTAGCCATTAAATTCACTGCTGTTTCAATTTCATGCAATTCAATGATGGCTCATACCAGGGGTGAATCTTGAAGGCTATGCATGTCACAGTACCTCTGCCCTAGAGGTCGGTCCCGTCCCAAACACGCGCCCATACTGGGATAATGCCTAAACCGGCTCAACCCAGGGGTAGAAGTCACTAGTGGCGAGGATTCGTCCTCCTGGACAAAAGCTCCATCCTGGTCACAACTAGGAAGGGTAGCGGCCACGACCGCAAAATGCTGAAGTCGGAGACACTGGACCAGGGCAGTCTAGATAGGCAACCACCTCTCACCCGGCGGGGATGTTTGCATATCCTAATCACACTGAGGTTTTCCGGTGAGAAAGTCCAACCCTGGACTGGATGGGCAACCACCTCTCACCCGGCGGTGATACACGGGTATCTCAAAACATGTCGAGGTTTTCCGGTGAGAAAGTCCAACTCTGGCCTGGGTGGGCTACCGCCTCTCACCCAGCGGGGATGCACTGATATCCTAAACACGTCGAGGTCTTCCGGTGAGAAAGTCCAACCCTAGACTAAACTGGTGCAATGAAAACCACGGTGTCACGCAATCCCGCTTCCGAGACCCACCAAGAATACAGGCTAAAGCACTGTGGTACTCTGAACCCCTTGTGGTCCTCTCGTGGAGCTCGTGTGGTCTATTTTGGACCACACAGGGGACCACGGGACCTAACAAGGACCACAGGCGTGAATTCAGAAGGTTCACAGTGCGGTTCTTGGTGGTAGAAGTGAACGAAGAAGAAGAAGAAGAAGATTGCTGAAGTGCTGCTGTTAGAATACGGTAGATTTGATGTTGTGAAACATTCTTTAGGTGATTCCGTGATGAACCAATGAGGTGCATTTTTTAGTCCAAGTGATGTTACCAACTATTGTATCTGAACTATTACTTCTTACTTACATCATTCCCGTGCCGCTAAACGTCACATAGGGCCCATGGTAGTTCGTCAAGATTTACTGTCTTTTGGTTTTTCAATCTCATCAAGGGATGTTATGCCCACTGAACTGGCCTCTCTTAACAGTGTCCTCTTTAGAGTTTCACGTGGTCGACCTCTTTTTCTTCGGCCTGTTGTGTTCCACTTGATAGCTTGTTTGGGTATGAGGATTATTTGATTGTTTCTACTCATCACATCACCGACATCTGTCCATCTTTTTCTGATCACTCATGAGTTAGGTTGTTGTTTGCTAACCTATCCTATCTCTGCGTTGTTCTTGAATTCGTTCCACTTTATACCGAGTATTTTCCTTAAGCATTTGTTTTCGAAAGAGTCTAATTTCTTGTCTATTTCTTTAGATGTTTTCCAACGTTCACATGTGTGGGGAAGATTTAAGCTGATAGTTACAGGGATTGATTGGACACCCTAAGAGTAGGAATAAGTAGGTCAGATACCGGTTAATTTTGAGAGGTGCGCAACTCTGAAAAAATATCGGCTTACTGACCCAGTATATAAAAACTAGATGATAAAATTTTAAATGGTCGGGATTTTGTAAGTTGAGCATGTATGAGGCCAGCGAAAGGAGGTGCCATGTTACTGTTCAGGCGCGATTAAGAAATTTTATTCGTCGGTTGAGGACCAATATGCGTTAGGTTAGTCTGGGTTGTTAATATGTGATGTGGATGAATGCAAGCTGTGCTGTGGGTTCCCTCGATCAATCTTGATCCACTTAGGTAACTGTTTTGTTAGGATTGTGTTAGGTTTGGTAATGAATAGTCATAACTCAGTTATTGTATAATTGTTCCATGTAAGTTCTTGATATACTTTTGTGTAATGTGGAAGTGTGTTTGTTTTTATGTACACTTAAATTTATATTAATGATTTTATGCATATGCATTTGAATATATTCTTGCCAGTTCATTGTGTTTGTTACAATATCGAACCCTGGTATTCAAGGAAATTGTTTTAATGATTTTGTTAATAATATAAGCTGAATGATGAACATGCAAATTATTATAGTGGTTTATGATAACAATATAAATTGATGATTCATTTGTTGATTTTGCTAATCATGTAAACTAATGGTTTATGTCAGTATAAGTTGTATGATTATTGGAAGAAGCATATTGATTGTGTTGTTTTCCTTCATCGGTGTAGTTGTGAATGTGTAAATATGTGTAACCTTCAACCCTTTATGTACATAACTAGAAAAAATATCAAGAATAAAAAATACATATAGAACATCGTATAAATAACAGACAGTTATTACTCCCAATAAAAAATCTTTTTTTTTTAAAATTTCGTACACATGCATAAATGAGGGTGGATATTATATTTGAACTGAATAATCTTAACTTGGTTTTGTGCTTATAACTTTTGAATGCCATATGTTCTCAAGATTCTTGAAGGTCAGTGCTGCTTTTGCAATTCGAATTTATATAAATATATTATATGTAAATTATACAACTATAAATATCAAAAAAAATCAGTCGAACTATTACTAGACCGAATTAAATGTAATCTGTGACTAGTGCAGAGACTTAATTTATTGAAAGTCGTAGTGTCTGTGAGACCATTCGTGATGTGTTGATCAAAGAACACTTCTACTATCAGTCATTAAAATATAAGTCTCAACCTAAGTTTGTTATACTTACATCTTGGGAGCTATGAATAATGAGCAAGTAGGTTTTATGTATTGGATCACATGTAGTAGAACATCTGCTGGTTCTGCTGTCGGTATACGCATATCGTGATATAAAGTCAGAATAACGATTCTTAGCTCACTCTGCCTCATTTTCATACTTTTTTCTTTACATTTTGAACTGCCATGGTTTTAACCGGGGATACGTTCCTGGTGAAAATCTCCAAAAAATCAGTCCAATATCTTATATCTTATATCCTTCCCGTGCCGTTAGACGTCACACAGTGCTCGCAAAGTAGTTCGCCAATTTTTCCTGTCTTCGGCGAGTCTTTCAACCTCAACAAAGGATTTTATGCCTGTTAACTTGGCCTCTCTTAATAATGTCCTCTTCAGAGTTTCACGCGGTCTGCCCCTTTTTCTTCGGCCTGTTGTGTTCCACTTGATAGCTTGTTTTGGGATTCTCTGATCATTTCTTCTCATCAAGTGACCAACATATGTCCATCTCCTTTTCCTGATCACCCGTGAGACTGGTTGTTGTTCAGTCATCTGTCTTATCTCTGCATTGTTCTTGAATTCATTCCACTTGATGCCGAGTATTTTCCTTAGGCATTTGTTTTCAAAAGAGTCTAATTTCTTTTCTATTTCTTTAGTTGTTTTCCAGCTTTCGCATGCATAAATGAGGGTGGATATTACATTTGAATTGAATAGTCTTAACTTGGTTTTTGTGCTTATAACTTTTGAATTCCATATGTTCTCAAGATTCTTGAAGATTGATGCTGCTTTTGCAATTCTGATCCTAACTTCCTTTCTAGTGTCACCATCCTGGTCTATGTAGCTGCCAAGGTATGCAGATTGATTGACTTCTTCAATATCTGTCCCTTCTATGTGTATTTTTCCATTTTGATTGATGGGAATTTTCATTATTTTTGTTTTGTCCTTGTTAATTTCAAGTCCTATTTTGCTAGCCAGTGAAGATAGGGTATCTGTTTTTTCTTGCATGGAATTCACATTATTACTGATAAGAGTTATGTCATCAGCAAAATCAAGATCTTCTAGTTGGGTCCCATGTACCCAGTCAATACCTGTGTTACCTGTGCAGCATTTTTTCATTATGAAGTCTACTGTAATCCCAAAAAGTAAAGGAGACAGTATACATCTTTGTTTCACGCCTGTTTCAATCTGGAACCATTCACTCATCCCTTCTTCTGTCTTGACTGCACAACCATATCCATTGTATAAGTCCTTAATGATGTTGACAATTTTAGATGGTATTCCATATAGACATAAAATTCTCCATAATGAATCTCTGTGTATGCTATCAAATGCCTTCTTAAAATCTATGAAATTCAGTATTAATGGTTTCTGCTTTTCAATATGTTCTTCAAGTATTATTCTGAGAGTAAAGATCTGGTCGATTCAGCTTCTCCCTTTTCGAAATCCTGCTTGTTCTTCTCTCATTGCAGTATCCACTATATCTTTGAGTCTATTCAAAATGACCTTGCAAAATACTTTTGACACAACTGATATTAAGGTTACTCCTCTCCAGTTGTTACAGTCACTAAGGTTGCCCTTTTTTTGGTATTTTCACAATGATTCCCTTCTTCCAATTAGAAGGGACCTTTTCTTCTTTCCAAATCTTGTTAAACATTCTCTGTAATTGTCTCATGTTGTCACTATTGATAGCTTTTAGCATCTCGGCTGTTATTTCATCTTCACCTGCAGCTTTGTTGTTAGCCATTAAATTCACTGCTGTTTCAATTTCATGCAATTCAATGATGGCTCATACCAGGGGTGAATCTTGAAGGCTATGCATGTCACAGTACCTCTGCCCTAGAGGTCGGTCCCGTCCCAAACACGCGCCCATACTGGGATAATGCCTAAACCGGCTCAACCCAGGGGTAGAAGTCACTAGTGGCGAGGATTCGTCCTCCTGGACAAAAGCTCCATCCTGGTCACAACTAGGAAGGGTAGCGGCCACGACCGCAAAATGCTGAAGTCGGAGACACTGGACCAGGGCAGTCTAGATAGGCAACCACCTCTCACCCGGCGGGGATGTTTGCATATCCTAATCACACTGAGGTTTTCCGGTGAGAAAGTCCAACCCTGGACTGGATGGGCAACCACCTCTCACCCGGCGGTGATACACGGGTATCTCAAAACATGTCGAGGTTTTCCGGTGAGAAAGTCCAACTCTGGCCTGGGTGGGCTACCGCCTCTCACCCAGCGGGGATGCACTGATATCCTAAACACGTCGAGGTCTTCCGGTGAGAAAGTCCAACCCTAGACTAAACTGGTGCAATGAAAACCACGGTGTCACGCAATCCCGCTTCCGAGACCCACCAAGAATACAGGCTAAAGCACTGTGGTACTCTGAACCCCTTGTGGTCCTCTCGTGGAGCTCGTGTGGTCTATTTTGGACCACACAGGGGACCACGGGACCTAACAAGGACCACAGGCGTGAATTCAGAAGGTTCACAGTGCGGTTCTTGGTGGTAGAAGTGAACGAAGAAGAAGAAGATTGCTGAAGTGCTGCTGTTAGAATACGGTAGATTTGATGTTGTGAAACATTCTTTAGGTGATTCCGTGATGAACCAATGAGGTGCATTTTTTAGTCCAAGTGATGTTACCAACTATTGTATCTGAACTATTACTTCTTACTTACATCATTCCCGTGCCGCTAAACGTCACATAGGGCCCATGGTAGTTCGTCAAGATTTACTGTCTTTTGGTTTTTCAATCTCATCAAGGGATGTTATGCCCACTGAACTGGCCTCTCTTAACAGTGTCCTCTTTAGAGTTTCACGTGGTCGACCTCTTTTTCTTCGGCCTGTTGTGT
Organism: Achatina immaculata; assembly: GCA_009760885.1. Taxonomy (NCBI): domain Eukaryota; kingdom Metazoa; phylum Mollusca; class Gastropoda; order Stylommatophora; family Achatinidae; genus Lissachatina; species Lissachatina immaculata. The sequence continues at coordinate 275,391 of CM019721.1, read as the reverse complement.
TCCACTTGATAGCTTGTTTGGGTATGAGGATTATTTGATTGTTTCTACTCATCACATCACCGACATCTGTCCATCTTTTTCTGATCACTCATGAGTTAGGTTGTTGTTTGCTAACCTATCCTATCTCTGCGTTGTTCTTGAATTCGTTCCACTTTATACCGAGTATTTTCCTTAAGCATTTGTTTTCGAAAGAGTCTAATTTCTTGTCTATTTCTTTAGATGTTTTCCAACGTTCACATGTGTGGGGAAGATTTAAGCTGATAGTTACAGGGATTGATTGGACACCCTAAGAGTAGGAATAAGTAGGTCAGATACCGGTTAATTTTGAGAGGTGCGCAACTCTGAAAAAATATCGGCTTACTGACCCAGTATATAAAAACTAGATGATAAAATTTTAAATGGTCGGGATTTTGTAAGTTGAGCATGTATGAGGCCAGCGAAAGGAGGTGCCATGTTACTGTTCAGGCGCGATTAAGAAATTTTATTCGTCGGTTGAGGACCAATATGCGTTAGGTTAGTCTGGGTTGTTAATATGTGATGTGGATGAATACAAGCTGTGCTGTGGGTTCCCTCGATCAATCTTGATCCACTTAGGTAACTGTTTTGTTAGGATTGTGTTAGGTTTGGTAATGAATAGTCATAACTCAGTTATTGTATAATTGTTCCATGTAAGTTCTTGATATACTTTTGTGTAATGTGGAAGTGTGTTTGTTTTTATGTACACTTAAATTTATATTAATGATTTTATGCATATGCATTTGAATATATTCTTGCCAGTTCATTGTGTTTGTTACAATATCGAACCCTGGTATTCAAGGAAATTGTTTTAATGATTTTGTTAATAATATAAGCTGAATGATGAACATGCAAATTATTATAGTGGTTTATGATAACAATATAAATTGATGATTCATTTGTTGATTTTGCTAATCATGTAAACTAATGGTTTATGTCAGTATAAGTTGTATGATTATTGGAAGAAGCATATTGATTGTGTTGTTTTCCTTCATCGGTGTAGTTGTGAATGTGTAAATATGTGTAACCTTCAACCCTTTATGTACATAACTAGAAAAAATATCAAGAATAAAAAATACATATAGAACATCGTATAAATAACAGACAGTTATTACTCCCAATAAAAAATCTTTTTTTTTTTAAATTTCGTACACATGCATAAATGAGGGTGGATATTATATTTGAACTGAATAATCTTAACTTGGTTTTGTGCTTATAACTTTTGAATGCCATATGTTCTCAAGATTCTTGAAGGTCAGTGCTGCTTTTGCAATTCGAATTTATATATAAATATATTATATGTAAATTATACAACTATAAATATCAAAAAAAATCAGTCGAACTATTACTAGACCGAATTAAATGTAATCTGTGACTAGTGCAGAGACTTAATTTATTGAAAGTCGTAGTGTCTGTGAGACCATTCGTGATGTGTTGATCAAAGAACACTTCTACTATCAGTCATTAAAATATAAGTCTCAACCTAAGTTTGTTATACTTACATCTTGGGAGCTATGAATAATGAGCAAGTAGGTTTTATGTATTGGATCACATGTAGTAGAACATCTGCTGGTTCTGCTGTCGGTATACGCATATCGTGATATAAAGTCAGAATAACGATTCTTAGCTCACTCTGCCTCATTTTCATACTTTTTTCTTTACATTTTGAACTGCCATGGTTTTAACCGGGGATACGATCCTGGTGAAAATCTCCAAAAAATCAGTCCAATATCTTATATCTTATATCCTTCCCGTGCCGTTAGACGTCACACAGGGCTCGCAAAGTAGTTCGCCAATTTTTCCTGTCTTCGGCGAGTCTTTCAACCTCAACAAAGGATTTTATGCCTGTTAACTTGGCCTCTCTTAATAATGTCCTCTTCAGAGTTTCACGCGGTCTGCCCCTTTTTCTTCGGCCTGTTGTGTTCCACTTGATAGCTTGTTTTGGGATTCTCTGATCATTTCTTCTCATCAAGTGACCAACATATGTCCATCTCCTTTTCCTGATCACCCGTGAGACTGGTTGTTGTTCAGTCATCTGTCTTATCTCTGCATTGTTCTTGAATTCATTCCACTTGATGCCGAGTATTTTCCTTAGGCATTTGTTTTCAAAAGAGTCTAATTTCTTTTCTATTTCTTTAGTTGTTTTCCAGCTTTCGCATGCATAAATGAGGGTGGATATTACATTTGAATTGAATAGTCTTAACTTGGTTTTTGTGCTTATAACTTTTGAATTCCATATGTTCTCAAGATTCTTGAAGATTGATGCTGTGGAGTTAATGGAGATTTGTTCCAGGCTTCAGGCATTTATATTTTTGGTTTTTAATAACACCAAGTTAAAATAAATTTTTACTAATTAGTATAACATTAATGTACTATTTAATTAGAAAATTAATAAATAATATATTGCTTATTTATATCGGAAGTCACTGATGCAGTTGTTATAGTGTCACATTGTTGATAACATTTAGCAGTGGCGATGGTGAAATGTAAAGGTAATCCTCTCATGCCTTAGAGGCACATAGGGATATGGTGTTAGTGCCCATATTTTCCTTGACCTGTCAGCACACTAGAGGGTGATGTGGTCAGTATCACGCCTGTCCGCCTTTCCTTCCCCAATTCCAGAAGAAGTTGGGTACCCATTTCTACAGCTGGGTGACTGGTGTGTCTCCGGCCGGATTCGAAACCCCGACCTTCGCCATGAGAGACCAGTGCACTAACCACTTAGCCACTCAGGCGTGGCGATGGACGCAACTTTATTTCTGCGATGATGGCCCTGATTGAGGGTGGTGCATCATCCTAAAATGTAAATCCAGAGTTGTTTGCCGTGTCTTTCTTTTCATTTCCGTAATAAATAAGGTGCTCTGCTTTATTTAAACTCCTCCTGACAGAGTCACTTCGGTTCCCCCCCCCCCAGTCATGATCCATTTCGCATCATTTCCTTGATGAAGGCTGGGGTTTTCGCTGGTAAGCTTCTCTAACACGATTCACAGTTTCTTTGCTTGGTCCTGGACATCTCTGCCGATGGCTGTGCAGTCTTCATCTCGGAATTTCGCATACCACTTCTTGATACTGTTGAAAACATGTGCTGCCTTCTGTAATTCCGTTCGAAATTGTCGCTGCATAGTCACAACGGAAGAGCTTCTTGGGTATTCAAAATCACAAAATGATGCTCACATTTACTGAACGGCATATTTGCTACTGCTGCTTCGTAGCGGCAATCCACAGGAGCTCTACGCGCGGGCTTTATTAAAACAAACTTGAAGAGTTTCTCTCTCTCTCTCTGTCTCTCTCTCCCACTCTCTCTCTCTCTCAGCGTAAGAATAATCATGATCCCTTTTGTAGTTTCTTTGTTGCGAATTTAAAAAAATGTTTCACGGACGTATGAATAACCCTGTATAAGGATGGGAGATTACTTAGGAAACGATGGACGGACAGAGGGAGCAGAGGAAGCGACGGCGAACTCATAATAAAGGCGGTCAAGTGGATAACATCGAATAGACTTCAAGAAAGTCTGTTTCGGCAGTTTTATGAAATCAGTGAGAAGATTTTGCACGCTTATTATTGCATACAGACGTCCGGTGGTTATGGAAGAGTTACCGCCTTCGTTTTTTGTTTTTTTTCACTTTGTAGGACACAGTTGTGACATCTTTTGGTAGTAACAAATTGAAAAAAATCACCTCCGTTAAATGCGACATATTTTATCTTTGTGATATTTTTGAAATACTTAAACGTGTTAAATAATCACCTGCAGGGAAGAAACTGTTGACTTTTATCACGCGAGTAAATCATTTTGGCATTTCTTGGAAGACTGAAGCTGTACACAAACAGTATTGGACGGCGCGAATTTGTCAAGTTTTCTTCTTTGGTAGCAGTTAGCTCTGAATTAAACAGTGACGATATACTCTCGTATGTGGACCATTTTAAACAGCTAAATTATGACAGGGAAGCTCGTTTCCATGATCTGCTGGATATGGATATTATGGCGTGGATGTTGGATCCGTTTGTGGTGAATGGTGCTAATGTTGACCTAACGTTGCAAGAAGTGCTCATCAGCTTAGAGAAAGATATGGAAGCCCGAGCAATCTTTAAACGAGAGAAACATTTTTGTGTGTGTAAACACTACGGTTCCAAAAAGTATCCACAGCTTTGGGAGGAGGGAAAACTGTTTTTCACGGCACTTGGTGGACCAGGCTTCAGTCGAGTGAGTTATTTGTGCACACGCCTGGACATAGTGAGCTGAGGTGATCTCGTTTATCACTTACCTCACATGAACCTGACAAAAAAAAAAAAAAACTTGCATCACCTCACCAAGCTCAAGGGTCATAATGACTCCACTAACAATAAAATTCAACCACTCATCCCCGTCAAAAAAAAAAGTGTTACGGAACGTATAGAGAAGACAGAGATGGAAAGACAGCATAAAAGAGTTTCTAAAGGAAAATTTTGTCACCAACTGGAGAGAGATTAGGAATAGAGAGAAATGGAGGCAAACTTTATCTACAGCAATGAGCCTTGATGGCATGGAAAGCTGAAGAAAAAGAGAATAAGGACAATACAGTTGTGTATGTAATTGTGTGCTGTAAGCTGCGTTAATAAACACAGAACAAACAGAAACAAACAGTCAGTCTGTTTACAAGGCAAGCGTGGCTGTTTTTTCACCAGTTATGGGACGGGGAGGGGGGCACAAAAAAAGCAAGGTCAGAAGGGGGGGGGGTCATTGGTGGAAAAAGGTTGAGAAACACTGCTCTAATGCACCAATAGGTCAAGGAAAATGTGAGCGCTAGCACCATATCTCCTAGGTGCCTTTATGGGCTACCATACACGGCTCTCTGTACTTACTTGTAATGCACTTTTATGAGTAAATGCCAGTGGTATTTAATAATCAGTGTAGAATCAGTTCTTATTTGGTATTATCTCTTGACATAGTCACTGCTATGGCGAAGTAAAAATATAGGGGTGAAGATAAGTCTAGTTATTTTCGATGTAGAATATTTTCTGCAGCAGTATTACAGAAAATTTATGATTATCCCTTGGTTTCCTGTTAATCCTTTGTTTTGATGCACAAGAATCGTGTTTTATGTACAAGTGTAAATGTGATGTAATAACTAATATTTAATGTGTCAGAAGTAGTCATGCTTTTCTTATTGTGTCATATTGTGTGATATATTTGTGTCATGTTGCGAGCTGTTATGTTTACGAGCATGAGAGTCAGCTGTCATAGACAACCCCTTTTTCTGTCCTTTTGTCTCCCCTAAAGAAGAAAGTTGTTTGTTGACAAATGTATGTTTATTTTGTCTCCCTTAAAGAAGAAAGCTGTCTGTTGACAAATATATGTTCCTTTTGTCTCCCCTAAAGAAGAAAGTTGTCTACTGACAAATGTATGTTCCTTTTGTCAAGCTATTTAAGAATTTTATTAAAATGTATAATTTTGTCTAGGCTCTCCCTTTCCTTCCCTCCAACTCCTCTCTGATTCTCCCTGTCTCTTTCTTTTCGTCCCTGTTTCTATCCCTATATTTGCTTCTGTCTCTTTTTATGCCCGTGTCTTATTTTATCTCTGCCTCTCCCTTCCTATCTCCGTCTCAGTCGCTCTTTGTGTCTGTTTTTCTTTATGCTTGTCTCTGTCCATACCTTTATCTCTTTTTACATCTTTATACCGCATTACATCTGTAACTCTCTGTCTCTCCTTGTCTTTTTTTCTATCCCTGCCTCTCTTTTCGTTTGTGTCTCTCACTATCTCTGCGTCTTCCTGTCTTTGTCTATGTTTGTATGTCTGTGTCTTTCTCTATGTATCTTCGTTTACAGTCTGTATCGCTATCTCTCTTTATGTTTATTTTTTCTCTCACTATATCTGTCGTTCTCTCTGTCTGCTATCACTCCCTCTATTGCTGTATCTCTTACGTGCCTTTTTCTCATATTTTCTCTGTCTGTATCTTACTTACGTCTGTCTTCTTCTATCACTGTCTCTGTCACTATCTATCTTCACATCTTTCTTCTATCACTGTCTCTATCACTATCTATCTTCACATCTTTCTTCTATCACTGTCTCTATCACTATCTATCTTCACATCTTTCTTCTATCACTGTCTCTATCACTATCAGTCTTTTTTTATTCTCTCACTATCTCTGTTGCTATCTCACTTTATGTCTGTCTGTCTTCTTCTCTCACTATTAGTATCTCTATCAGTCTCTAGATCTGTCTATCTTCTTTTCTCGCCGTCTAAATGTTCTTTTCTCGCTGTCTGAACCTCCTTTTCTCTCTTGTCTCAGCTTAACTTTCCTCCTCTTTTCATGTGTGTGTCTCTCTCTGTCCGCAGCTTCATAAAGCCAAGCTTTATGATGTCATCCACAAGCATTATATAAATGTTGATGTTCTGGCAACGAGAAGTGTGAACTATGACAAAATATCTTTTTACTCAATTACTTTTTTGCTGAATCTTCGCCATAAATTTTTTCTTTCATCTGGAATGACTCAAGTAGCTTATATGTGGCACATAATAGAGAGACAGGTAAAGATAACCCTATCATGCCTTAGAGACACATAAGGATATGGTGTTAGTGCCCATATTTTCCTTGGCCTGTCAGCACACTAGAGGGTGATGTGGTCAGTATCACGCCTGTCCGCCTTTCCTTCCCCAGCTCCAGAAGAAGTAGGGTACCCATTTCTACAGCTGGGTGACTGGGGCACCTCCGGTCGAATTCGAACCTCCTACCTTCGCCACGAGAAACTAATGAACTAACCACTTCGCCACCCAGACTCCCGGCACGTAATTAGCAGCTATTATTTAGATTGTCAGTATTTTACTTTCTCTTGTTATTTACTTGCTCGTTTAGCTTTCTTTGTGTGCGAGTATGTTCGTTTAATTATTGTTTTTTTGTTTTTGTTGTTACTATAACTACTCCCCCCCCCCTTCCCAGTTTTGTGAGCGTGAGAGCTCTTACCTGACATGTTTCAGTGTTCGATATTTTACTTTATATTTGAGCTTTTAAATAGCGCCATTGGCGTTCTTTTGTGTAAGGCAGAATATCTAATGTTTTATGAAACACTAATATCTGTCAGACAGAACCACAAAAATAAGATTTTTAAGGGCATGCATCTTTCCTATCGCAACATATGCCTGTGAGACCTGGACACTTAACAAAACAGCTGAGAAGCACATAAATGCCTTTGAATGTAAATGCTATAGAAGAGTTCTCCAGATATCGTGGACACAAAAAAGAACAAATATATCTATACTACAAGAGCTTAATATTGAAGAAGGCTGGCTAGTAAAGAGGATTAAAGAGAGAAAACTTACATATTTTGGCCACATTAAACGTCATGATAATTTAGAGAAGACCGTATTGGAAGGATACATAATGGGAAAAAGAAAAAGAGGAAGACCGAAACGAAGATGGCTGCAAGACATCGTTGATGATCTGGAAATGGATGCAGCAGCAGCAGGCCATCTTGCTCACAACCGAGAGGCCTACAGGAGTGCTGTTTGGGAGGCAAAGTTCCGCAAGGGACATGCAAAGGAATGAATGAATGAATATCTGTCATAGTGACATTAGATGTAGACGTATAATTTCCTGCTCTATAACCGTGCTCTGTTGTATTAGCTGTAACCTGTAATACTGTGGAAATGGTATGTTCACACACTGGATACTACTTCTGCTTTTCTCAAGATATATGATGTTCTCTTCTGTTAATACTACTTTACTTCACTTACAGTCGAGATTTTACTCATTCAACTACAGTCGAGCTCAATCTCTTTCTACGTCTGTTTAACTACTCGCTTCACAGACTTACTTCCCCAGGAACGATCATGCTATCGTGGCAAATAGCAGCATATCAGCAGCAATATTAAGTTATGAAGACTATTGGTGCACGGGGTGACATTGAGGATGAATGATGTGACGGGTGACATTATACAATCAAAGAAGACATGAAATTCCTATCAAAACAACATAGAAATAGTTCCAAGCGACTACTGACGTCCACAGACTTCGTCGCCAACAGAACTACTACATTTCTATTCTACTAATCTACCACACTACACAATTACATATTTTCACAGATAAACTAACCTACGAACTGCCCTATCTGTTGTAACAGAATTTACTATTTCTCTATTCAAAAGGACCCACTATAATTGTATTGGCGCCAACTGAAATGGTTTTCTACTGGTTTGATTATTGTCTACTTCAACTCAGACTTCAACTATTCTAAATCTGGTTTCTGTCCCTGGGCACGTGCTATGCAACCAACTGACTTAGAAGGGGGAATATATCTGAGCACAAAGCTATTGATTTTTGTGGGACCTAACCCTTTTTATCCCAACTTTCCAATTCTGTGATGAGTTGTCTAACTTCCATTCTATAAATCTATGTGTATCGTTGACCACACTTAGCATATTAGCTTTTCTGCGTGTAAGCGTAGGTTCTATCTAGTAAACAAGCTTATTACTTCATCAGCTACGGACCCATGCTTGTTTAATATTTACTTGTTGCACATATAGGCCTCCTTAAATATCTGCACGTCTCTCTTGCTGCCGTCTCTCCAGTCACCATGTTGTGTTCTAAAAGAGCATAGTTCAATAGGTAGTTGTTTGTTTAGAAGTTGTCTTAATAAAAATGCAAGAATGTAATGAGAGAATGGGGGGAAAATAACATGGTGAGAGTAAGAAAAACATGGAACGCGCCGTGATGGCTGGCTCTGAACAGTTCTGACCAGAACTTGTTTGTGTCTTATATTCCATCTAGAGCTAGAATGGAAGGAGAAATGTATTCCAAAAAACATCAGACTTGAAGAACTGGGATAAAATATTCAAGTAAGAGCCTGCTAGATTCAGAAAAAAAATGCTCCTTTATCAGGATGATTTCTTTTTTTTTGCACAAGGACATAAGGGAGCTGTTAAGAAATTTTTTAAAAAAATGTGATGTGACAAGAAATGCATCGAAAATGTTTTTTTTAAAATGTTATATTAGTTATCTGTCACGTAGCTAATTATCTCATACTCGTGAGTGTAATAGTTTTATTTTACACTCTTAGAAATGTTTTTAATGTAATTTGTATGCTCATACTAATTCGAATGTTTGGTAAGAATGGAAGATGAGAACTAAAGGGCAGAATGTCAAATGGGCCTGATTGCTCAACTTTTCATCTTTCGAAAACAAAGATCGTTCATTCTCTTAAGTTTCTTTACATCTGTATCTCTTTGAGTGTGTATCTTTCGTTATGTCTTCTATCTTTATCTCTGGAGATAAAAGTGTCTCCCTGTCCTCTCCACGTCTGTGTCTTTTCTTTTATGTGTATATCTGTCTGTCTCTGTTCTGCCTTCGTACTTCTTTTGTCTCCTCTCTCTGTCTCTTTACTCAGACTCACTCTTATCTGTCCCTACTCTGTGTGTGCGTGCGCGCGCTAATGTGTGTCTCGTAAACAATCTCACACATGAAACAAGGGCATTACTTGCTGAAACAGGGCTGACACAGTCAGTGAAGATCCTACATCGCTTCCTTTCTGTATCAGACTAGCGAACGAGGTAGTTCTCCATAGTGGTGGACTTACTAAAAGGCGCATTATTACAATGCAGCTGGAAGAACATGGCCCCATGTATATGCCTCTGGGGCAAGAAGGAAAAAAAAAGCTACGGAGTATACGTGCTTGTTTCGAGATCTTGCTTCTGGGGAGATTGGAGCACCTGTGGATTTATCTGAAATTCAGTGTTGACAATCCTAATAGATGTCAACAGCTTACATAAACTGTCACCAGTTCTTACGTATATTTCAAATCATGTACATGACTAATAGACTTAGCTCCGTTTTCTTTATATTGAATGTTTCTTGTAATTTACATGCAGTAGTTATATTTCATGTTTTGAAAGAAGCGGAGTTCATTATAAACAGCTAGTTGTAACAATTCAAACAAAAGAAGCGGAGTTCATTATAAACAGCTAGTTGTAACAATTCAAACAAAAAAAGTGGAGTTCATTATAAGCAGCTAGTTGTAACAATTCAAACAAAAGAAGTGGAGTTCATTATAAACAGCTAGTTGTAACAATTCAAACAAAAGAAGTGGAGTTCATTATAAACAGCTAGTTGTAACAATTCAAACAAAAGAAGTGGAGTTCATTATAAGCAGCTAGTTGTAACAATTCAAACAAGTGGAGTTCATTATAAGCAGCTAGTTGTAACAATTCAAACAAAAGAAGTGGAGTTCATTATAAGCAGCTAGTTGTAACAATTCAAACAAGTGGAGTTCATTATAAGCAGCTAGTTGTAACAATTCAAACAAGTGGAGTTCATTATAAGCAGCTAGTTGTAACAATTCAAACAAAAGAAGTGGAGTTCATTATAAGCAGCTAGTTGTAACAATTCAAACAAAAGAAGTGGAGTTCATTATAAGCAGCTAGTTGTAACAATTCAAACGAAAGAAGTGGAATTCATTATAAGCAGCTAGTTGTAACAATTCAAACAAAAGAAGTGGAGTTCATTATAAGCAGCTAGTTGTAACCATTCAAATGAAAGAGAGTTCACTATAAGCAGCTAGTTGTAACCATTTAAATATTAACGAGGGAAAGAAAATATTTCAGTAGCGCAAACTCACAATGCACCAGTTAAAAAAGTCTGAAGAGTGATCTCACATTTCTCTCTCAAGGTACCAGTTCTCTAAGCTTCTCTCTGGATCCATCACAGAGAGAGCCGTCAAATATGACTACACGTCGATCATGCACTACGGCAAGAACGTGAGTTGTAAACAGGTGTAGGTAGAATGGGGGGGCGGTAACTGCGCTATAGGAGAAATGCTGTTTGAACTTTTGTAATGGCTGTGTATGAACAAGAGTATATGAAAGAGTAAGTTAAAAATGCCGGTTTTTTCCCCTAAGAATGCAAGGAGGGGGAGGGGGAGGGAAGTGTTGTATCAGCAACATGTATTAATTTTTGTAAAACAATAGAAGAAAACAGAATGAGAACAGTAAAAGTCATATAAGCTTTGGCCGTACTCAGCCATGCCTGGAGGTCCATAAGCCAGAAACCAAATACAGAATATTCAAGAATAATAATTTAATCGTCTTACTAAACGGGAGTAAATGCTGTAAAATGCGTCACTCACCTTCCAAGTCAAATGTCCACGTATGATAAGAGGAGTGTTCTAGCCAAACACCGTAACAAAAGGCATCTTGTTAACAAACAGACATGACACCATTGTTGATCATGACTGAAAAGAGGAGATGGCGATGGACTGGTCACATTGTGAGAATGACAGACGAATCCTTACCACGAACAGATTTGAAATGGACTCCATAGGATAAAAGAAGATGAGACAACTCAAAGACACACAGAGATGTACAGCAGAGAAAAACTTACATCCTTCCCGTGCCGCTAAACGTCACATAGGGTCCGTATGGTAGTTCGCCAAGATTTCCTGTCTTCGCCAAGTTTTTCAGTCTCATCAAGGGATGTTATGCCGACTGAACTGATCTCTCTTAACAGTGTTCTCTTTAGAGTTTCACGTGGTCGACCTCTTTTTCTTCGGCCTGTTGTGTTCCACTTGATACCTTGTTTGGAAATTCTCTGATTGTTTCTTCTCATCACATGACCGACATCTGTCCATCATCTTTTCATGATCACCCATGCGACAGGTTGTTGTTTGCTCATTTGTCTTATCTCTGTGTTGTTCTTGAATTTGTTCCACTTTATACCAAGCAATTTTCCTTAGTCATTTGTTTTCAAAAGAATCTAATTTGTTGTCTATTTATTTAGTTCTTTTCCAGCTTTCACATGCATAAATGAAGGTGGTTATTATATTTCAATTGAATAATCTTAACCTGGTTTTTGTGCTTATAACTTTTGAATGCCATATGTTCTCGAGATTCTTGAAGGTCAATGCTGCTTTTGCAGTTCGAATTCTAACTTCCTTTCTGGTGTCATAATCCTGGTCTGTGTAGCTGCCGAGATATTTAGAATGGTTTACTTCTTCAATAGCTTTTCCTTCAACATATATTTGTCCTTCGTGGTTAATGAGAAGTTTCATTATTTTTGTTTTATCCTTGTTAATTTCAAGTCCACATAGAATTGTGGAGAGAAATGATCGCATACGCCACGCAGCATGGCACTCGATTGATTGTTTGATTGATTGATTGATTTTCAAGTCCTATTTTACCAGCCATTGAAGACAGGGTATCTGTTTTTTCTTGCATTTATTTCACATTGTCACTGATAAGAGAAAATTATGAGAGAAAAAAAGAAAGACGGGCAGTCAAGACAGCCAAGAATATAGCAAAGGACCGCGTTGCGAGCGGCAGCACAGACGGGACAGGATGTATATCTGATTTTGCCGAATTATATTAAAGCCTGAGACGTAGCTTCTCTCTCTCTCTCTCTGTCCCTCTCTCTGTGTCTGTGTGTGTGTGTGTGCTTTTTTAAACATGACTGTGTAAGTAGCCCACCGTGAGTTGGAAATCAGAGTGACCTCCAATAAGGCTAACAACTATCCTATAACAGTAACATTACTGCTTGTGGGCGGATCTGTAGAATCAAAGGAAGTGAACTTGGGCACAAAAATTCCGAAGTAAGGGGCGTAATATAGTTTTGATGGCCAGGATATTTTTTATGTCCAACTTTTTACATCTTATTGAGTTTAACCGGTTTCCAGATGTATAAACTTCTTCCCTCCTGTGTGTTCACCGGAGATGAACTGCATTGTTGCAGTGACGTATCAAGGGAACTGCCAAGTTGAGCGGCGGCCCGGGGCGCCAAGTTAAGGGTTGGAGAGGAGACCACCAAAATGGAGGATTCTTTTATTGTTAGTTTTGCCACTTCCTGGCAAATTATTAAAAATAAATGATCTGCATAAAGTAATGAACACGCACTTTCTAGCTCTTGGATGGAAAGGAGGGAGGAAGGAAGGGAGAGAATCCACCGAGAATTTGTGCAAAACAGGTACGGTACTTTGTCCAGGCAAAACCGGAAATTACTAAGCAAAATAATACTCGGCAGCTTTCTTCAAAATAATACTTTAAAAAAAATTATTTTATTTATTATTTATTTTATTATTTATTTTATTTCTTTATTATTATTTCTTAAAAATAATTCTCGGCAGCTGTCTTCAGAAAGTAAAACAACTAAAGAATCTGTGGAGAGGAACAGACAGAACTACAAAAATAAGATTTTTAAGGGCATGCATCTTTCCCGTGGCAACATATGTCTGTGAGACCTGGACACTTAACAAAACAGCTGAGAAACACATAGATGACTTTGAATGTAAATGCTACAGAAGAGTTCTTCAGATATCATGGACACAAAAAAGAGCAAATATATCCATACTACAAGAACTTATTATTGAAGAAGGCTGGCTAGTAAAGAGAATTAAAGAGAGAAAACTTAAGTATTTTTGACGCATTAAACATCATGATAATCTAGAGAAAACCATCTTGGAAGGGTACGTAATGGGAAAAAGAAAACAGAGGAAGACCAAGACGAAGATGGCTGAAAGACATCGTTGATGATCTGCAAATGGATGCTTCAGCAGCAGGGTATCTTGCTCACAACCGAGAGGCCTTCAGGAGAGCTGTTAGAGAGGCAAAGTTCCGCAAGGGACATGCAAATAAATGAATAAATGAGCTTTCACAAGCAGCAAACATGTGCCTTCTTCAGATACATCTTCGAAGACAGTAGTTCCCAACTATTTTTGCCCTGTGCACCTTTTCACCATATATCAGAATGTAATTCCCCCCCCCCCCTTCTCCAAACCCTAAAGTTCCTGGTTGAGAACCCCAGTTCTAAGACGAGAAGTGTCATTGTTGTTCTGAAGGATTTCAGGATCTGATGAACACTTCTTGATTAAGATACTGTTTGTATCTTACTTAGCAGTTTAGAACTTAAATAAAACTAAATTTTCTTCTTCTTCATGCTGCCCATGCCTTTATTCTTCTTATGATTTTGTTATCTATAAATGATTGGTGTTGATCTTTCCCATTGAATATGTTCTCCAAGCTTTTGCTTTCAGTATTACAGTTTTCAGTACGTTTTGTGGGAATGAGAGATGAAAGGGAGAGAGTTGTGAGGTAAGTGGAAGATTATATCTACTTACCAGGCTGTATATTTTCAATACTGTTTCAGTATTTTGCCAGATCTCCAGAGCTGACAACACTTCAGACCACAGAAAGAGCTTATCAGGATGTTATAGGCAGGGCAGAGAGACCCTCTTTCAGTGACACGGAGACAGTCAATCGACTTTACCAGTGCTCAGGTAGGTGTACACTCAGACAAAGCTAACAACACTGGAAATGTAGGCAAAAAGATCAAGGAAGACAAAGTTTTGCAATAGAAAAAAAATTAGAGCTGTCATTCAAAGCAAATATAGTGCCTTCCTGATGTCTGATGGAGGATACGTTGAAGATGAGGGACTAGTGGACAATTGCCTGGAGCAGTCACAAAGGAATGTGTAGGCTGAGTTTTTAATTTTGTCCCAGACAGAAAAAAAACCCCCTGAACTAATGTATTTTATTATGTAATGTTTAATATTATATGTATACTTTAATATGTCATTTAAAATTTTTTACATAAGTGGCACAAGTGATGTTTTATCTTCTCAAGTAAGTGTGATCAACACAGTGAGACCAAAAAAATAAAAAAAAAATTGTAGCGGCTGTATAACAGTATATTGGAAAATTTACTGTTACGATGGTTCGATTCTTATTAAAGGGATATAATCCAGGTTAAAGTTAGTAATTTGACCAATTGTTTAACGCCCTTACCTTGAATGGCGTGGTTATGGTTTGATTAAAGGTTAGTCTGAGACGTTGGAAAAGTCTTGGGAAATAATGAATTTCACACTGACATTGTTTGTCAATTAGCCAAGGTTAGAGACAGAAAGGTTATTTTTGGAATGTCTGAGGTTTTGTCTGATCGTCAGTAAACAGGATCACGTTTTTTTTTTGTGTTTCTTGGGATGGAAACTTCGGGAAGTTTTAGGAAATATAGGGTATGATATTTAAGGGGCGTGAAAGAAGGAAAGATTATGATTATGTTTCGAGATAGTTTCTGAGAATGATGATTTTTGTTGAGATGTTTTTAGGACTAGGACGATAGCTACAGAATGCTTGAGTTGCACTTGTTCTCAGCGAGATATGATTGTGGTTAGGATTAGGATTAGCTGAAAAATGGGATTTTCCCATCTTAAAGTGCAGTGTATTATTGATTTTGTTATGTAAGCTTGATTCGTGCAAAGAATGTTCCTCTTAAGGACATTGTCAGATTTTCCTATACTGTTCAAAAAAAAGAAACGCAACACTAGTCGTAATGGACATCACATTTCAAACTTGTATCAAAATTTTGTTTTACAGAATTAATGTTTCAGTCTTTGCATGAAAAAGCATTAAGACTTTAACAATGAAATGATGTTCATTAAATTTGGTTTGGGCTTTTATTCTTTGCGGCTGAGGCCTCCGTTTCAGTAAGGTTTATGACCTCCTCTGGGCTGTATCAGAGAACGACATCTCCTTGACATGGGATTAGCCATTGGATCTGTTGTTGTGGGATGGCTGCCTACTCTTCTCGCAGTGCAGAAGACAACTGTCGGAGATTGGTTGGCGCCACGTCTTGCTGGCGGACTTGTCTGGTGAGTTCATCCCATAAGTGTTCTATTTGGTTCATGTCTGATGACATGGATGGACGTTGTTGTCAGCGAGGAACTGGGTGGTGAGTTGTGCCACTTGAGGTCGAGCATTATCCTGCTGAAAAATCGACCCTGGTGCAGCCAGACTTGGAAGGAGGAGAGAACGAAAAATTTCAGCGACACATCGTTGGGCATTTCAGGCGTCCTTCAGTTTGCACCAGGTCACTTCTTCCCGTGAAGTTGATCGTCCCCCACACCAGTACACCTCCACCACCATGTGGAGGAGCTTCATCCACGCAGTTCTGGGCGTAGCGCTCATGAAGTCTGTGATAAACTCTTCTCTGTCTATAGTGTCGCTGGAGCAGAAGAATGATTCATCACTAAATCAGGTTGTAAGGACTGTTGAAGCCGGAGGTGGGGTGGGGGATATGCTCTCCACTCCAATGCCATGCATCTCAAATAGCCTCTGACAGTCAAGTCCAGCTCCTGGCCTTCTCATGGCAGAACTGTTCAAAGTGACAGGAGAAGGGGCGAAGGCGAATATCTGGCGCCTGAAAACCAGACGCTTCGGGTAGATGAGAGTCATGTTTGGTAGCTCACCTACCGCTGCTGGCGAGATTTTTCAGCTGCCAGTAAAGAAAGGTGCGAATGGGGTTGCCGAGCGGCACCACTGTGGAAAAAGTGAAAGAAAGGATTAAGTGAAGTAAACAGTAGTCAAATCACAGCACCTATGGTCTGAAGGTCGGCCACGTCCTATGTGTGCTCATATCGGGCAAAATGCTTGAACTGGCTTAACCCGCTTGAACTGGCTTAACCCAAAGGTTAAGATACTGCTGGCGAGATTCTTCAGATGCTGTGCGTGGAGTGAAACTCCTCCTGGCCAAAGAAGAAAATGCGAAAAAGAAATTAGCATTGCTTTGCGGCGCTGATGTGAAAAGGTGATGGAAAGGATAAAGTGAAGCTTAGTCGGTATGTCTAATGGTCTCGTGGCGAGAGCTGCTCATACCACGGCACATCTGCTCTAGAGGCCGGCCACGTCCGATATACACCCATACTGGTGAAATATGCCTAAACCGACTTAAACCAGAAGTGAAACTTGATGGCTACGCATGTCACGGTACCTCCACTCTAGAGGTCGGTCACGTCCTAAACACGCCCATACTGGGATAATATGTCTAAACCGGCTCAACCCAGGGGTGAAACTTACTAGTGGCGAAGATTCGTCCTCCTGGACAAAAGCTCCGTCCTGATCACAACTATGAAGGGTAGCGGCCACGACCACAAAATGTTGAAGTCGGAGACACTGGACCAGTGCAGTCTAGATAGGCAAACACCTTTCAACCAGCAAGGATGTATGCATATCCTAATCACGCTGAGGTTTTCCAGTGAGAAAGTCCAACGCTGGACTGGATGGGCAACCACCTCTCACCCGGCGGTGATACACGGGTATCCCAAAACACGTTGAGGTTTTCCGGTGAGAAAGTCCAACTCTAGATTAAACTGGTGCAACGAAAACCACGGTGTCACGGATTCCTGCACCTGAGACCCACCAAGATTATAGGCTCAAGCCCTGCGATACTTTGAACCTCTTGTGGTCCTCTCTTGGATCTCATGTGGTCCTTTTGGGGACCTTTTACAGGAGTAAATTAAGTATGATCACGGGGTGGTCTTGATGGTAGAAGCAAACAAAGAAGAAGAAGAAGACCACTAAACCAAATCTTTCTCCAGTCATTCGCAACGATCCATTGACGATGCTGGTTCGCACACTGCAGTCAGTTCTGGCGATGCCGATCCGTAAGAACAGCACCTCTGTGAGGTCTTCTAGCCCAAAGACCAGCTTCATGCAACCGGTTCTCGACTGTTTGATCTGAAATTCGACAAGCTGCTGTCATTGACTGGACTGTTGAGGATGCAGGTGCAAATCGACGTCTGAGGTGACGTAGCCGGTCTTCGGCAGGAGTTGTGACTATGGGCATTCCACTGCGCAGCCGGTCTGCAACTGAGCCAGTTTCTTAAAATTGTCACCAACGGCGACTAATTGTTCTTCTAACCACATTAAATTGTCTGGCCACTGCACTTTGTGACTGTCCAGTCTGTAAACATCCAGTGATGATTAGTCGTTGTTCTGTGGTGAGATGAGCCATACTTGCGCACTGAATTTTCAAATGAATTGATTCGAGGAGCGTCAATCTTTTATAGGCATTGAATAAAATGGTCAGTGAGATTTGTGTTCAGTAAGTTTCACATGATTCTCATGAGCCTGTCATGAGTTATTGTCAAAAATGCTGTTTTGACTAGTGTCGCTTTTCTGTGCTCATGAATCATCTGCTGAGTACAATTCAGGTCAGCTCGTGATGTCCAAGTGAATGTTTCAGGCAAGTTGCCCATGTCTGATCAGCAAACTTCAGTTTAAATTGCAGCATCGTATTTGTTCCGTTTTTTTTTAAAACAGTATATTATGGCTCCTGTAAAAAGTTGGTAGTGACATTGTCACGAAATTGTTTCCTGTCACTATTTGTATAGAACTAAAGAATGTGAGATTAGTTTTTTTCGGAATTTTTGTTAGACCTTCTGATCTAGAGATTTTCTGTGATGAGTGAGAGAATTCTGTGATCCTTTTTGCCGCAGTAAGTGTGTACTCTTATGTTGTACTACATTTTTTTATATGCTTCTTGCTTTTATGTAGTGTGAGAGTTGGGTTTTCTCCCTTTCCCTTTGGCAAACTAGTTCTCGCCGGAAAGCCAGAAACTTTGTATAAAGTTATCAATTGCCTCTCACCCTCACCTATCATCACTCATTTTTTCCATTAATAAAGTGTGAGTTTATGATATTCACACTGGACTTAGTCTTCACACTGTTCACTGTGTGTTGTCCTTGTTAGTAATTCTCTAGCAGAAGTTTCATTAAATTAATATAAATCTTTATAAGCATTGCCATGTCTGTAACTAGCAGTCATGGTAATAATAGACAGATGCACGATACATGTATAGGTAGGACACGTCTACATCTTAACTTTATATCATCCATATAAAGATGGGTGGATAGTTGAGAAGTAGAAAAAAATGAGACATATCTGCATACCAGATGCAAAGTAAACAAGTCAATGGCAAAGCATGTTCCGTGATAATGTGTGAGAGAGGGCAAGTAATTATTCCCAAGGAAATGAGATAATGAGAAATGTACAGAAAGACCAGGAGAACAAGTCACAAGCACATCTGAAACAGGCAGTCAGCAAGTCCTGCAAGTCAAATGGACAATGTAGAATAGAATACTGCTATGGTCAGTGCCATTAAATAATATCTAAAATAGCATCTCTAACCATCTTGCAAGGTCATCTGTGCTGTCCTGCATTGGATAGTCCTCTCACAATGGAATTTCGGGGCCAAAAATAAACTGATCACTTCTAGGCAGCAAAATGGAGCAGTATTACTACCCATTGAACCACAGGGAGGCCAGTCAGTCATTTGCACGTTCCTTGTGGAACTTCGCCTCCCTAACAGCTCTCACGTAGGCCTGTTGGTTGTAAGCAAGATGTTCTGCTGCTGATGCATCCATTTGCAGATTATCAACGATGTCTTGCTGCCATCTTCATCTTGGTCTTCCTCTCGGTCTTCCTCTCTTTCTTTTTCCCATTATGTATCCTTCCAAGATGGTCTTCTCTAAATTTTCATGACTTTTAATGGGTCCAAAATATTTAAGTTTTCTCTTTACTAGTCAACCTTCACAGGGAGGTAAAATCTAATATTCAGGATCACTAAAAATGGCATTGGATCTTATTCATTCCATCAGGTTTGGAGACATGACTATCCTGTTTTAATTAAAAACCAATTCTTTTGGCTTAAGATATCAGAAAAAAAATGAGGGAATGGAATACAGACCCCAGAACATGCCACATAATTGTCCAGTGTTTTGCAGATCAACACAACCAGACTCTGCCATGGGATCTAGACCTGAGACAGAAGATAGAGAGCTGCTGGCTTCACCTCTAAATTTAGCGCAACGCAGCATGTGAGACACTTGCCTGGTGCAGAAGATTATGTAATTGGAAAAGATTAAACACAAAACAGGTAGACAGAAACGTTGATGGTAATGATGTACAGAACTTGAACAAGCAGTTTGTCTGCTAATGCTGTTTTTTTTTTCAGCTGCTTGTCCTCCATCAGCTCAGTGTAGCGAATCTTGCTATTTGGACAATGTTTGTACATGTAGGTGTCCAGCCGTTACAGCCAAGGCTTTCTTAAATGGTTTGTTTCATTTTATACATATTTGATACAACTAACTGGTATTGTTTTATTTTATTCATCAGCCATATCATCATCACCATCATAATCATCATCTTCCAGTCAAAAAACTCCAGCTGCTGAGTCTGCAGTATGTATCACCTATATTTTCTTCTTTGTTTAATGGATTTGTGTTTGAAAAGTTTTTCTCTGTGTATCAAGGTTTGTCTATATGCATCTTTTAAACATTTGTCTCTCTCTCTCTCTCTCTCTCTGTGTCTTTTAGTTGCCCTTGTCTCTTTATCCATGTAGAGTTAGCTTATCACTTATTTCAACCATTTTTTTTCCAACATTTTACTTCAGTCTTTGCCCTCAAACTCAGGAAAATGTTTTCATTTTATTGTGTGTTTTGATGTCTCAGCTATATAGAAGATTTAATGTAAAGCATAGTTTAGTTTATAAAATGTGAATTTCATTTACAGATTGCTTATGGATTTTTGTGTGGTATCTAACCTGTTCATTGATATTTAGTTATAAAGTAACATACAGATGAGCCACCAAAGAGTATCAGAAAGTTGATACTGTTTGGGTTTCATTTTGTTGTATTGTGCGCAATTTTACACTGACAAGTTACATTTGTTGTTACATTTGTTGTTATTATCCTTTGACATAAATAACACACGAGATGATGACTTTTTTAGACATAAATACCACACAAGATGATGACTTTTCTAATACACACATGACTGAAGATTACAGCTTACACATATATTGTTTTCAGCTTTTGAAAGAAAACTGGTTCTAAGGACTGTTATAGCCGGAGGTGGAGTAGGGGATACGCTCTCCACTCCAATGCTGTGTGTCTCAAATAGCCTCCAACAGTCAAGTCTAGCTCCTGGCCTTCTCGTGGCAGAACTGTTCAGACTGACAGGATAGGGGCAAAGCTGAATATCTGGCGCCTGAAAACCAGACACTTCGGGTAGATGAGAGTCATGTTTGGTAGCTCATCTACTGATGCTGGCGAGATTCTTCAGCTGCCATGAGTGAAGTGGGGCTCCTCCCAGCCAGTGAAGAAAGGTGTGAATGGGGTTGCCAAGCGGCACCACTGTGGATAAGGTGAAAGAAAGGATTAAGCGTAGTAAACAGCACGTCTGGCATGGAGGTTGGCCACGTCCTGTGTGCACTCATATCGGGTGAAATGCCTGAACCGACTTAAAACAGAGATTGAGACACTGCTGGTGAGATTCTTCAGATGCCTCATGTGGAGTGAGACTCCTCCCGGCCAATGAAGAAAGTGCGAAAAAGAAATTAGGGTTGCCGTGCGGCGCCAATGTAAAAAGGTGATGGAAAGGATAAAGTGAAGCTTAGTCGGTATGTCCATTGGTCTCGTGGTGAGAGCTACTCTTACCATGGCACCTCTGATCTAGAGGCCGGCCACGTCCGATATACACCCATACTGGTGAAATATACCTAAACCGACTTAAACCAGGGGTGAAACTTGATGGCTATGCATGTCACAGTACCTCCACTCTAGAGGTCGGTCACGTCCTAAACATGTCCATTCTGGGACAATATGCCTAAACCGACTCAACCCAGGGGTGAAACTTAGTAATGGTGAGGATTCATCCTCCTGGACAAAAGCTCCATCCTGGTCACAACTAGGAAGGGTAGTGGCCACGACCACAAAATGCTAAGTCAGAGACACTGGACCAGTGCAGTCTAGATAGGCAAGCACCTCTCATCCGGTGGGGATGCATGCGTATCCTAATCATGCTGAGGTTTTCCGGTGAGAATGTCTAACGCTGGACTGGATGGGCTACCATCTCTCACCCGACGGGGATACACATGTATTCCAAAACATGTCGAGGTTTTCCAGTGAGAAAGTCCAACTCTAGATTAAACTGGTGCAACAAAAACCACGGTGTCACGCATTTTCATTTCTGAAACCCACCAAGAATACAGGCTCAAGTCCTGCGATACTCTGAACCTCCTGTGGTCCTCGCGAGGATCTCATGTGGTCCTTTCTGGGACCATGGGACCTATCGAGGACCACAGGAGTAAATTCAGTATGATCACAGGGCGGTCTTGATGGTAGAAGCGAACGAAGAAGAAGAAGAAGAAAAAAGAAAACTAAATCAATATCCAGTTCAAGCAAAAGTCAGCTTTAAGGAACTGCATTATATTTTAAATATAATCAGGCGGCATTAGTTGACGGTGGTCTTAGAATTGATGATAATCTTTTTCCTTAATTCAGGTCCTAGTCGGTTTGAGAATCATCTTTTGGATTCAACTTGTGATCTGTTGGCCAGCAAAGGGGAATGTGCTGGTAACCTTAAAAGAACAGTGAGACCACTTTGTGCCAAGTCTTGTGAGCTACATGAGATCAAGCACAGCACACCTACATTAGAGATGTGGACACCTGCTCCAACTTCAAACATTAACCATCTCCAGTCTAAGCCAGCCGGTTCATTCTGGGGAACCAGTCCTGATGCTCATCGTTTAATAAGTTCTGGGAGAAATCGCAGCTTTCACAAGTTGAATAATTTAAATGATGGCCAACTTCCTTCACTGGCTGTGCAGCATAGAGTACGCCAAGCACAGAGACTCCCTTCACAACAGCCCATTCTCCAGGATCAACAGTTTTTGCCGATCTCAGATACTCAAGATCAAACCAGATTCATATCACAGCTCATACGTCAGGAGTACAGAAATACACCTTCCTCTGGGAATTTAAGAACATTGCTGCTGCAAAGACAGGTAACACAAAGGCCACCTGAACTGTCATTCCTTAGATCTCTAATTGCAGGGAGCTCCTCTAATAACAAAAGATTGTTTAACAATGTCCAGAAAAATAATAGGAGTCAACAACGGACAGACAAACAGTCAGCAAGTCCAAACCAAGAATTGATTTCAAGAAAGGAGACAACCAAAGCTCCATCAATATTCCTTGACCATTTACTGATCTCTGTACGAAGAGACATTTCTCTTATAAAAAATTACCCATTTAGTGGGGTGTCATTTTGGTTAAACTTAACAGATATTCATCTGCAAAACCAGAAACAGCAACAAATGTTGCAACGGGAGCCACAAAACATTCATCAGACTTCTTATTCTTTGGACCTGTCTGCTGTTTCAAATAATGAAAGACTGGTACCACACAATACATATGATTTGACACACTTTGGAGCATCCACTGGTGAAAATGCTAGCTTGCGAGTCAAAGCAGGGCTTGCAAACAGAAACTCTGCAGGCACCTCCCAAGCTGTTGAAGTGAGAAATGGAGCTCTTCCAGACCCGTATCATCCAAATGGACCAAATACTGAAAATGTTGGTAGATCTGAACATCAGCAAAAGACATCTGGTATCATAGAGCCTATTGCTGCAGGTATGACTGGTGTTATGTCATTCAT
Organism: Achatina immaculata; assembly: GCA_009760885.1. NCBI lineage: Eukaryota > Metazoa > Mollusca > Gastropoda > Stylommatophora > Achatinidae > Lissachatina > Lissachatina immaculata. Next base: position 252,148 of record CM019721.1, on the reverse strand, counting down.
AGGGCCAGAGAATGGACCATCAGAGGCAAGCACACTTAACAACACAACAATGCCAGTCAATGACCAGTATTTACAGACAGCTGAGCTTTCAGTCACAAAATATGATGTCCTGCCACAAACCATTTCAGTAAGTGAACAGAACCTTCCAGCAGGTAACCCAGCAGAGCAAGTTGTGAATGAACCATGGAATTCACAGATACAACAAATAGCACCCATTACAGAACAACATTTAGGGCAAACTTTTCGTTATTTTGAGCCTCTTCAGCCTCAGCAAAGTTCAGACATTTCTGTAGCACAAGGTGGCCAACAACAGGAAACTGGAAGAAAGGACCCTCTCAGTAATCATGGAACATCAGTACTACATAATGAGCCATTTGTAGATGGTCTTACTTTTCATACCCAACAGTTGCCAATAGATCAGCATCCTGTATCAGAAGTGCCAAGTTCTCCATCCCAGACAGCACATAACAATCACTATGTTTTACCTGCCGACAGCAGCCAGAATGGAAACACAGGGATTCATCAAGAGCAACAGCTGACTCCATTGCTACAGCCCCTAAATATATACCAGTCTTTCACTGATCCACTGGCCAGCAGAGGTTTTGAATTCCAGAAAGTAGTTACTAATGAAAAGCACAATGTCTCCTCTCTTCGTTCAGAACTTGCATCATCTCAGAATCTCAGAAACCCCAGACAGAATCCGCTGTCAGACAGCTTACACATTATCAGAACATTTATGCCAAAAGTTCAGACACTTTACAATTCAGAAATGACTCATGCAAATGCTGGTTCTGCCCACTTTGCTGACAGTTCAAACACAGCAAGTCCACATCTTGCCAGAATTAATGGATTCTTACAAGATATTTCTCCTAATTCCCATGATTTTCTAGTCTCTGGTCTAAATTTTGGCAGCGGATATTTTGACTGGATTTCTGGCTTGTCTTCTTACACTTTCCCATCAGTATTTAATATTCAGTGGCCAAATGCCCCCACTTCTCAGTACAGCTCACAAGCTGTACAACAGATATCACACAGTCAGATAAATAATAATTTTGATATAACTGGTTATCAGAAACGGATGGTTCATCACGCTACTGCCATTACTGACCCAAGAGAAAATGTATATACACAAGTTGTGGAAGAAAACAATGGCTTCGTACAACAGCATGCGGAAGAAGTCAGTTCTCAGACTAGCTCAGGGATTACTCATGTCGGTACTAGGATGTCTCTTGACACTGCTTTGTTAGACCAGCCACATTTACAATAAACTCACCTTGTGATTGTAAGCAGCATGAGAACATGGTCACATGTTATGGCTATGACAGATGTGTGAAGTATATACATAAATTGTATCTTATTGTTTCCCATTTGTGAGTTTGTAAATTACCTAGATCTCTGGAAATTGTGCGTCTCATTTTCAAGATTTTAGTTGCTGTGGCACTTAAAGTGGCTCTCACAGAATGGACGATGTTAGCATTTATTGTTTACTTTTTAAACAGCTCACTTACATCCTTAGTCTGAACAAAAAAATCATCCTGATAAAGGAGAATTTTGTCAGAATCTAGCAGATTTGAATATTTTATCCCAGTTCTTCAAGTCTGACGTGAAGACGCTGTTTGCAATACATTTCTCTCATTGTTCTAGCTCTGTGTGGAAAATAAGGCAGCTCGGAACTCGCCAGCCATCATGATGCATCGCAAGTTTTTACTTTGTTATCCTCCCTCCCCCACCAATCTCTTTTCTCTCTGTGATTTGATGCAATTCTAGGTGTTCTTGAAATGTCCAGTCTGTTTCTATTTCCTACAGACTTTGATGTCACAATTTCCTAGGTTGTTACTGTTTGCTCCAGGAGATCTAAAGGGTCTTAGACATAGCCTTTTTTTCAAGCATCTGTTCTTCATAGAGATACGAGGCTGTGCTATAAACTAATGCCTCATGTTGTATTTTAATTAATGTATTTAAATGAAGTCAAAACAAATAACTTTTGAAACTTCTCACAGTTATTCAATATTTAATCTCTTTGATGGCACAAACCCTTCGCCATAGCCAGCACTAGTTTTGTGACACAATCATGATAAAATTGTTAGGTTGAAGATGGAACTAAAGCTTCATTTTGATCATCATTCCAATGTCCATGATGTCCTCATGTGCTTCTTGGATTTGGAACACATGGAAGTCAGATGAAGCCAAGTTAGGTCTAAATGTTGGATACTCCGGCAGAAGGCAGCATCCTGAAGTTATTCTGTCCTGTTAGTGTGTGCTCAAATACTGTCATATTGAAGTGTAGGCTGATCAATTTATGCTCTTAGTTTGTGTTCAGAATTTATCGTGAGCCCACTCAGAAGAGAGTGAGCATGACATTTCTTGCTGATGGCTGGCCTGTGACAAAACACCATTAACATCTTTTTTAAATCTTGCAGTTGAAAATGATATACCCAGCCTTCACATCTCATGTCACAGTTCTGTTTAAGAATACATCACTTTCATGTTCCATAGTGCAGTAATCATTTCATCTCAAACACTGAGCAGTGAGGAACACTTTCTTTTTTAGATCTCATATTATTCCCTGCACATGCTCATGAGAGATAACACACGTGTGCTAGTTCTGGAGAAATGCAGAGACCTGGCACTCTGTTTCTTTACTATAAGACCTGTTCCTTGACTTCTTATACAAGTTGTGGGGTGCCACTTTCATCCTGAGCACATACAGTCCAAAACTAAGCATTACTGATGTCTAATATATGTCCTCACACTGAACTGGTACCACAGATGCAAGAAATTTAGCAATTTGAAAGTATATCATTAAGCATTTTCTTAAAAAAAAAAAAAAGTAGGACACTTTTCTGCATACTCTTTAAATAGTCGAAATTTGTCAAGTCTGCCACTACTGGAATATTTTATAACTATTCTTCATTTCCAAACAAGTTTTGGCCACTTTTATAAACTTTCAGCTTTGACTTGTGTATAGCCAGTTGAGTGGTTAACTGCAGCTATTTTATTGCAAATATAATTTTTTTTATGTAGAGTAAATCTGTTTTGAAAATAAATGCTTAAGGAAAATACCCGGCATCAAGTGGAACGAATTCAAGAGCAACGCAGAGATAAGACAGATGACTGAACAGCATACAGTCTCATGGGTGATCAGGAAAAGGAGATGGACATATGTTGGTCACATGATGAGAAGAAATGATCAGAGAATCCCAAAACAAGCTATCAAATGGAACACAACAGGCCAGAGAAAAAGAGGCAGACCGCATGAAACTCTAAAGAGGACATTGTTAAGAGAGGCCAAATTAATAGGCATAAAATCCCTTGATGAGGTTGAAAAGCTCGCTGAAAACAGGAAAAACTAGCGAACTACCTTGCGAGCCCTATGTGACGTTTAACAGCACAGGAAGGATATAAGATAAATAAGAAATCTGTTTTTGCGTGTTATTTGCTCATATAAGATAAAAACTGAGCACTGTTTTTAACATGAAAGCCAACTTTGGCAATGGTTAAATTTGCACTACATGGATAAAAACTTGATAAAACATTTTTTTTTTTGTTGGAACCCAGTTTTCTCTCTATTATGACAGATAAAAGGGATGGCGACTGCAGTAAAACTGATTCAAATAATAAAAGTAGATAGAGGTGTATGGTGCAGTTTTACAAGGTGTCAGAGGGAATGAGTAAGTGAGAAAAAACAAAGTATGAGAGTAAGATGAGAATGTTTAAATGAAAAACATACAACATCCAATATTTCAGCATGAGCCTTTTTTTGAGGATTACATAAACAAACAAGACAAAACATAACTAAATGAAAAACTTATCCAGAAAGGAGGAAAACAAAGAATGTGTGTCCCATAGATGAGGTATAGAGACCACAAAGGAAAACAGATGAAGCCATTCAGAAAGAAGAGGCAGAGAAAAACAGATGGGGGGGGGGGGGAGAGAGAGGGAGAGGCAAAGGCAAAAGACACTTGTAACCCGCTAGAGAAGCAGGTGTCGGGGGGGGGGGGGGGGGGAACGGAGAAAATATGAAACTGGTGAATAGGACAAGACCCAGTGGGGCAAAAATACTTATAGGCCACCAGAGAAGAAGAAAAGGTGGTGGTAAGGAGGGGGAGGGAAGCTAGGAGAAAGAGTACATGAGTACCAGTTTTAACTCTGTCCGAGCTACAGTGTGGTTTAGGAGTGAGGGTGTGTTGCCGCAATGTATGGAACTGCATCAGCCCCCCCCCCCCCCCACCTGTTTTTCTCTGCCTCCTTTCCAGTTGGCTTCATCTGCTAGGATGCTGGGAAGCTAGGAGAAAGAAAGTAAAAATGTCAGAAAAAAGTGGAAAACTAAAAAAATTAAAGGAAGCTGAAGACATTGTTAATTCCAGCTGGATAGATGGCCAGCCTAGAAAATAAGGCGCTGTTCTAGGACCCTCTGAGATCGTACATCAGCAGAACAAGAGTGGATTGTACTAACAGAAATGTCTTGTCTTCCCCACTGGTTGCTAAGGCAAAAATGTTTAGCCATAGGTGTCCAACCCCTCTTAGAAATGTCATTAAGATGTGGTGAAAACGATCTCCTAAGCATAAACCAGTCTCCCTATATACATCATAACATTTGCACATAACAGCATAAATAACATTTCGTGAAGTGCAGGTGAAGCCCTCCTGAACTGATAACGTGGACTTAGGGATGGAGATCTGACTAACTTTGACAACAAATGGGCAAGTGTTGCATCTATGACGTCCATAACATCTGGTATCATAAAAAGTGTCATCTATCTTAAGGCGACTACGAACTAAAAGGTCCCTGATGTTTTTGTCCTGTCTGTAGGCCACCAATGGGGTTCCCCAAAAAGTTCACATGTATCAGCCTTGGATTGGAGGAGTGTGGAGAAACAGTCTGTTCTTAACTACCAAACTATGAGGGTGGTGCATGAGTACCAGTTTAACTCTGTCCGAGCTACAGTGCGGTTTAGGAGTGAGGGTGTGTTGCCGCAATGTATGGATCTGCATCAGTTTTATTGCCCCCCCCCCCCCCCCCACTGTTTTTCTCTGCCTCCTTTCTGATTGGCTTCATCTGCTTTCCTTTGTGCCTCATCTATGGGACACGCATTCTTGTTATTTTCTGGAGATAAGTTTTTTTGTTTAGTTATGTTTTGTCTTGTTTGTGTATGTAATCCTCAAAAAAGGCTTGCGCCAAAATAATGTTTTTATTTATACATTCTCATCTTACTCTCATACTTTCTATTCATTTTTCTCACCTGCTCCTTCTGCCGCCTTGTAAAACTTCACCATACACCTCTATCTACCTATTATAATAAATTATGATAATGAGACAACATTTAATTGATATGATATTTATAGCTTTCAGATTTTTTTTTCATACACATTTTCTGAAAATATTTAGGATGCTCAGGTTATAATAAAAAACTGATATTTTGTTGGGCCTGAATGAGAAGGCTAAAATCTCCATTTAAGAAATTAAAAACAATGGCCTGGCATCCAAGTCACAGAGTATGGTTACAGTACATGTGTGGCATGCAAGTGACTAGGGCACCCATTCTCTTCAGTTATTTCTCAGGCATAAAAAGCATATTACATTTTATTATAATTTGTAGTTCTACATTCAGTTAATCATTATAGGATGGATTGAAAGACAGACAAGAAGAAAGACAGTTTATACTAACTGCCAGGTAATAGTAAGGAATAGTTATGTTGTACTGCCAAAAGAACAGCTGAATAATGGTAATATGTAATGGTATGAAATGACCAAAATTAAAATAACTAATGTGTACATTTTCTAAATAAAAATTTTTATTTGACCATGAAGTGCAAAGTTATATTTGAGCAGTTAATATTAAGAGCAGGGTTAGGCAACATGTCAAAAATACAAACAAGATCAAAAGTTTCCTTGTACCTCAGCCACATACATTTGCTGCTGGGACCCTTACAGTTACCAGATAAAGCTGTAACATTTATAAATGAGAAAATAAACCATGGATTTGCCTGCTAGATAAAATAAACATGTCTAGAGCCTCATTTTTGTTTGTTATAAAGACTACAAATTAGACAACCACAGAATTCAAGTGGAATACTTCAATATTTAAGATTCAGTAAAAACTCTAGCCTTCAAAACATTTCACATCACTCAAGGAACAAGAGAATGTTTCTGCTGCAACCTCTCTATTTTTTTTTTTAAGTGAGAGATCTATCAATTACTTGCAATATAAATCAGCCAGATCTCTTGAGGGGAAATAAATTTCAGTTCATTTAACTTCATTTGGGAAAAATGAAATAAAGGTTTCTATTTGAGCCAAGCATTTGGTTTAAAAGTTGAAAATATGTAGATGATTAGTGCCCTCATATGATTCTACAATTTATATAGCAGTTCCTGACATGCTGTGATGGTCTGCAGCAGTCAAGAAACCAAAATAAAACTATACACTTACCCTGTGTGACTGATGTGATACACATAAAGCACTGTCTCAATGTACAAAAGCTGCAAAAAAAAAACAAAACTCACAAATGCTGATGGGAAGGAAGCCACAAGTAATGATACTGTAGACAGTTTCATATGTATCTTTAAATAGTTTTTATGTAATTATTAAACAATAAAAAAAATTATACTAATTAAACTATAAACTAAGAAATGCCTGATCCCATTGTGAAAAAAGTCTTAACAGAAATTTTGAAGATATTTAAAAATATTTGTAACGGCAATTTATTGCACTTTAAGCAGCAAAAACAATAAAAACTGACTCATATGAAGATGAGTTCAGGACGTCAGCTGTAGATTGTTTAGCATGAAATATGTCAGCTCTTTTGATGTTGTCCAACACAAAAAAAATATTCTGTCTGAGGCTTACATGTATAAAAAACATCAGGAAAAAAAACCAGCATATACAATATACTGTGGCAAGTCAATAACATTCATTAATATGAGTAAGTAATTGAAGCTTAAGCAGTTTCTTAACAGCAAACATAATGTTTTCTGAGGCAAATAACTGCAAATGTGCAAACTAATATATATATATATATATATGTACAAAAAAAATTTTGAAGATTCTGCCATCTCTGGCTGGTGTTTACGTAGAGATATAGGGGAAATATGATCCCAAATTTGTGACACATAACATTAAATACATCTTCATAATTCATTGAAACATCAAAGTACAGAATTGTCTACACTTGGTACAATCAGATGATAAGCAAGATAAAAAGGCAGGCAGTACAACAGTAAGCACCAAACAGTGCATGATAATATGCACATAAACATCCAAAAATACCAACCACAAAAACAACTAAAAACAGAAAGAAAAAAAAATGTTAATGATGTAAAACAAAGCATGGCAAACTTGCAGATTAGTTGTTATCCTGGATGAAAGCAGAAACATGTTAATGGACAGCTGATATAATGAGCCAATGGTTCTGTCAAAGGTAAAGAAAATTTGAATGCATACACCCAAGGGAATATTTGCTGACAGGAATGTGTTACATGCTGTGGCATGTTGTCAATAACTTGAGGTGGCAAATGTAAGGAACAGGCTTTTTTAAAATGTTTCAATCACTAGGAATGTTTCGAAACAATGTTTTAACCCTCAACATGTACATCTAACAACCTTACAGCTCCAAATATTTCTACCTCTAATGCCAAGACTTACAAGTCAGAATACAATGCGTTAGATGCTGCTATTATTTGCTACAAATTGAAGGCTAATAATTTTTGGTTAAAAAAAAAAAAATAATTGCCAACACACATTTATGCGGCCTATAGAGTTTTTTTTTTTAATGGCTAAACAGTTAAACTTCTGAAAACAACAATCCAATATGGTCCTGGCTCATATATAATATATATGTAAATCTTAAAACAGTATGTGAAAACTGGAAAGTTTTAACCATTCTGAAGACTGGCAATATTATCGATAAGAAATATAAAACACATAAAGATATTTAGGTTTTATGTATAAAATAAATCAGGCACATTGCAAAAATGCAGCAATATTAGCAAAACACAAAAGTAGGCCATGATATTCAAAAGGCAGTCTTGTACAATATTTTAGGTATAAACTATGCTATATTTCAGATCTTGATATATATATAGCTCTAGTACACCAACCTGATGACAAATGATTCTGATAGCAGTTGTGGTTCAAGTCTTCAGTCACACACGATGATGCTGCCTCAGGGTTGACTATGATGGTACAACTTTAATGTTTTAAGTGTACAGATATTACTTGCTGGTATCCAATATGTACTGATTTTAAAACAAAAGCCAATGATGCTCTTGTCTGATTTCTCTGACTGAACAACCAAACTATAGGTGACCCCCAACTTATGGAATTCTCAAGTTATGGCCCGTACAAGTCATGTCATCTCCCTGAAGTCTAGAAAATGTTAAATTTCAACTCTCTGCTAGAAGTTGTCTTGAGAACTGATGCTAAATAAATTTCTTTAACATTTAAAAGGGTGAAGTGAAATGTAAACTTAGCTAAAGGTGAAAGGTTTTTGAAAAAAAATTAAGAATGCATCCCAAGTAGACTGCAAGGGAAGGGAAGGCTGTAGTTTTGGCCAACATATGTGTGGTGGGGGTGGGGAAGCTGCAAATGCTAATGTAGCCCACACTTGATATTATTTTTATATGTACTTTATGCTTCTTTTTTATTCAAATTAGTTGAAATTCCACAAAGTGGTTGAAATTAACCTTTACTGTTTGATATTTCATGTTTTCCAACGCTCTAAAACATTAGTTCTTAACTTGGGCTCCACAGACCTGCAAATGGGTTGGCTTGATTAAAAAAAAGTTTGCATCATCTGGGTTCTATTTATTTTTAACTATCTCATGTCCTAAAGGTGGTCCATAGCAGACAAACAAAACAGTGTAGCATCACTGATCTAAAAAAGGATATTTTATATTTTCTATCTAATCCACTAAAATATAAATGAAGAAGATGTTTGTTAAGACTGACATAAACACCAATAACAATGGAAATAAACAGAAAACAATGTTCCTAGATTAGATATTTAGAGACAAGTCAGAACCAAGTTACGGGGTGGCTGGAATGGAACCTGTTATAACTCCAGTACCATCTGTATCGCATCGACTGAAGGCACGTGCATGAACCAATTCATAAATAAACTGCCCACAGTGACTCATTTACATAACACTTCTGCTACAGAAACCTACAGTGTATTTGTTTCTGTACTAACATGATAAATCTAAGTGATCAACTTTGTTGCATACAGCAGCTAATGAAAGCAATTTTGTCTGTTGGTTTTATGTTCTTCATAACAAATGGGCAGACAAAACACATGATTTTCATTATAGTTTAGACAAATGATATAGCAAAACAACACATCTTCATAAAGTTTATGCATGTTTCTCCGCCAAGCTCTAATGTTAGTTACATTTTTGCAGGATTTATAGAGAATATTACTAAACTACATGGAAAAATTCTGTCAATATTACTAAACCATACTGACAATTTCTGTAGCTAGAAGTGCAGATGCCAAAAACTTCTTATTTTATTTACCTCCTTTATGTATCAAAAGTAGATGATTTAAAACGAGAAAAGAAAATTGACACTGATGATTTCTTTTTTTTTTTTCAGTGTGTCCTGTTTTCAAAGATGACATTCTGCCTTTACCAACACAAAGAGAAAATGTTAAAATTAAACAAAATATGTAGGTGAACATAAACGTTCCACTCAAAATCTTAGCCATCTTGTCCTTGTAAATTTAAACCGATGCACTTCATTTGCTGGATGGATAAACACAAATAAGATTTGTAGATCCACAGTGAGCATGTACATCACAACTCAATGTTCAACATCAGGCATGTTTTTTTTAATGCAGAAGCCAAAAAGACTTCCATTTTCATGTGGGCCACACACTTTAGAAAATGTCAAATCTACGAACCTCATAGTCACAAAAAAAGCACATAATTAAACTTCATTCATTATGTTATCAAGCCAGACTATTGTAATCCTACAATTTAAAACCAATATTGTTAAAACTTCCAGCAAATTATACAGTTAAAAAATCTTATACAGATTAACTGCGCACCACAAAAAAATAGCCAGAAGTGGTCAGATGGCCAAGGGTTGCCTATATATGTTCTACATTATCAACATAATGTACCATGTTCCACTGTTCTCACACTGTTACAGATTTTAGATGAGGCTTTCACTGTCATGTTCCTCATGTAAACCTGGCTCACAGTTCACAATATTCTTCTGCTATTACAACCTGGCTCACAGTTTACAAGATTCTTCATACAATTCTAAACCTGGCTCATAGTTTACAAGATTCTTCATATAATTCTAAACCTGGCTCTTGTGTGAAAATGAAGACTCATCATATTGAAGCACACTTTAAAACACTTTCAGAACAATTTTATATATAATCCCCACAGCAATTGGTACATCTGCTGAGACTTACAACACAATTATGTGCAAGAAACACAAGTATGTCACAATTTAGTAAAGACCTGATGTTTTAAATATAAAAGAACAACCATCTTATAAAATCCACCCCCAAACACTTTGTACAAAAGCAATACAAGAAAAAAATTATAAGCAAATTACCATACTGACCCGAATATAACACAGCCTCACATACAAGATGACCTTGAAATTTTGAGGAAAAAAAAGGCTTCCATGTAAGATTGCCTCATGTGTATGAGCCTGATATGTTGAAGGTGTTGTATACAAGAAAGATAATTAAATGGTCTAAATGCCATATCTTGAAGTTAGAACTAAATAAATGTGTTCTTTTAACATAAAAGTTAAAGGATTAGTGATAAATTACCTTCATTATTATTTTTTCTCCCAGTCATGATCCTTATTTGTCTATTTTTCTCCCGGTTCAACTTCAGTATTGGAATCTGATTTATAGCTGGAGTCTTCCCACACTAAGTCATCCTCGTTCCCATCCATGTTATTAGAAACACAACATTTGTTACAACCCCTCTACAAAAAAACCTTTACAATGAACTCACTTTTGATTTTTCCCCAGGTTGTAGTTACTCACTGGCCAAGAGCTGTATGCTTGGTTTCTTCAGCTCGCTTGTCATGACCAATTCATCATTTCCATTTTTAACTAAGTTCAAATAAGTCTAGAAACTTCAGGAATTTTTGCTTTACTGTCTTGACCTCGAGCTCAATATACGACTTGCGCAGTGACTCCCACTGCACATGTGAAAGGCCAGTACAGATGGGAAATGATACAAAACAGATCTTCACTGGAATATATTTATATATTTTTTATGTTTGGCTGCGCATAAAGATGGGTATACTTTTTAAAAAGGCATTTTAATGAAAAAAACAATGCATCATATTCGGGCCAATATGGTACATGAATTCAAGGCTACTTTTAAAAGTCAAAGAAAACAAACAACAAACAAACTTTCATTATTTAAAAAAATTGCACAAATGTCAAAAAAAAAAAAAAAGTAAAATGGTTACACAAAAGTAATGTTAAACGGAGCATACTTTGATCTAGATATAACTGAAGATGAACAAGAAATGACCAGCCTAAGATATTCTTATGTCACAAAACCATGACATCTGGTAAATAATATTATCACTTAAAAAGAAAAAAAAAGTTTAATACTTCATGGTTTTCAATCACAATCAATACAAACGCAATATTTATATCAAAATACTGTTTTTGCATTTAGCTCTTTTTTTTTTCTTTTTTGATCTGCCTCTTTAAAAAAAACTGTTCATGGCTGAATTTATAATCTAAAATAGTTTTACTAACACAAAGTTCAGACACACTTTGTCTGAACAATTCTCCTCTCATTCTGATCCAAAACCTCCAGAAGCTCATCAGTTTGAACACAATTCAGATGTATCACATCACAGATCTTTGATTACATGTGAAAATAATAACTGTGACATTTCTTTTAAACATGCAGCTTCTATGCTTTGGAGACTTAACTTCACGTACTTATCTTCAGCTGCTTCACTGTTGGCTATTCTCTTGGATTGTGGAGGCCGCTGGATACACACGACAGCAATAAACAATACAAAGCTGACAGATTTAAAAATGTGCACAGAAAAATACATTTTCTGTGAATGCCAACTTCAAAATGGTCGCTTCCAATGCTAAAATGTTTGCTAAATCGTGCATGTAAATTATAAAAGTTTAAGATGAAAAACTTCGCCGTCCACTTTCCAAAAAGTCGATAATAATTATTAAATGTCAAAAAAAATAATTAAATCACAAAATATAAACTTCTTCTCAAAGGGGAGAGTATCAAAATTCAACTGCAACTTCACATTCCTGAAGACTGAAAGAAATGACTAGAAATTTGTAAAAAAAATCTAATAAAATGACTAGAAAATTTCACATAAAAATCTCACACCACATAAATATTTGGAAACATCACTCTTCAAATAATATGAAACACACAAACTCTAGGAAACTAAGAAATTTTTAAAAAAAGCTCCAGAAACTAAACCTGGATAAAATAAACTGTTCAAGGTGGCGTCTCACTTTGTGACTAATATCATCAACGAAATATAAAACAAAAAAAAAAAAAGAATTGTTGAGCATGGAGGGAGAAAAAAAAAAAACAAAACAAATGTGTTTCCTGTAAAACAAGACAGGAAACTTAAATATGGTTACAGAAGACATTAAAAAAAAACACCTCTTATGTTCAGTTTTATATAACTGGTAAATTCAGAATCCTCTCATGTCTTATAAAACAATTTTTTTTAAACTGTCATGTGCAGTATAAGACATTTTGTTTAAAAAATCTAAATTAAAAAACAAAAAGCACACTTTAAAGAAGAAAATCAATTATCAACTTGAAAAATGTAGCAATGTGATGCTTGATATCACAACATAAAATATATTTAGACACTAGCTTATAAAACCAATTCGACCATAAAGAGTACTCAAAAATATCACAAACAAACGTTAACATCAAAAGTGTGGTACCAACATGAAACAATGACATTACAAGTTTAAGTATCGCTCACTGTAAGAAATAGTACTAAAAAAAAAACCAATATGACATGAAAGAAATGATACAAACAGGAAACAATGGTTGAAATTAAAGTAGCACTCATCACATCGAAGTCCTAAAAGGAAAGTTACAGAAAAAAATGTTAACTAAAAATAATGACAAGAATTTAAATTTTAAATGAAACAAAAAAAAACCCTATAGTTAATGGTTATCTTGTCAAAGCAACTTGATTAGCATATGGCCAGCTGATGTCCAACTGAAGTAGAAGCTCTGCTAAACATTGCCAAAGTATCCTACACATCCTTTATTTTACGACTGAACCTATCAAAAGGAAAATCTTGTACACAGAAAAAACTGCATCTGAAAATCCAGAAAGTTCACTAAATCTGGGATGCAAACTATAAACTTACAGCAGCTGTAAAATATGCTCTATTATTTACCAAATGCAAATGTTTCACCAACGTGATTTCATATACAACTTATGTTTAGCATAATGTAGTTCCACATGTATGTTCAAGAGTGAATACAATTCTGTATCACAATCTCAAAGCCTCAATCCACACAAGGAAACCAAACACTTCAATGCCTGACAGTTTCCCCTATCTCAATTTTGCTCAACTAAACAGTGCAAAAATGGCAAGCTTCTTACAAACACAAAAAATATAAGACCATGTGACAACAGTATGTAAGAAAACAAATTGTAAAATCTCACAACATACACAAAGAACCCTGTGTGATCAAGAGTAAAACAACTGCACACCTCAAGTGTTTCAGCCCTGTAAACTTCACACATAAAGTATGGCTCAAAGCACTCCAGTACACAAAGCACAAAACAAAAGAATCTACAGAGATGTTGTTACAGGCATAGCAAGCAGTTTATGACAATAATTCACAGACATGATCAAGGTTTTATCACTGAGGAAACTGGACCTTGTTTCAACATAAGGGGAGGGAGCTTTGGTTTGTATATTTTCACCCCAGAACAAAAACTGAGATTCTGCCTCTCTGCAATAGTTCAGGATCTTATGCTTGTCTCCATTAACAGATATTTTCTCCAACATACAACTTCTTGGTTTAAAAAACATGTCAAAGAAAAAAGAAAAAGAAAAAACAGCATGGCAGCAAGCACAAATATTAACATTCCACTTAAAGAAGTAAATTTCATAGTAACAACAGCTGGAAATTTCATGTTGAGGCTTTTATAAAACTCTCTGAAACTGGATTTTTGTTGTTGTTATAGAACAGTAGCTGAAATAACTGATGGAATGAAATCTCAATGCAGGTATTTTATTCTGTTTCAGAGTCCCACACCTCGAAGTTCACAATGGATATGATGACAACAAATGTTAAGTAAACATATGGGCAAGGGAAGGGTTGGCAATGGCATGGAGAAAACAAGCACAGGAAACAAAATATTGTGAACTGCCTTCACATCCAGCAATATTTGGATATTTCAATTTTGTTGCGCTCAGTTTTCAGCTCTGGCTTCAGCTGCCTGAGTGGGGGTATCTTCTGTCTTCTCCTCTTGTGGACCTGGATTATCACCTGCTAATTCCTTTCCTTTCTCATCTCCTTGCCCCTCCTCAGTCACATCCTTCTTCTCCCCATCCTCATCTTTCACATCTCCATTCTCCTTAGGTTTTTCCTCTCCTTTGTCATCCTTGTTCTCGCCGTCCTTTTCAGTAGCCTCCTCTGTTTTTGTGTCACCATCTGCTGAAGCGGCTGCTCCTTGGCACCTGACCCTCTTTGTCTTCTTCACTAGACCCTTCTCAATGAGGATGTTGGCTTCCTCCACTATAGTTTCTTTCACATCTCTTGGGGTAATGCCAAGAACATCTTTCATCTGTATAGGAAAAAGCAACATTTAAAAAAAAAAATTTTACGATCTCAATGGCTCAGAATCACAGACTCATTTTACACTTTACTATGTTTAAAATAAATCAACACATAAAATAAAAACACACAACACATAATGTTAAACATGTTAAGAAACTCTAACGTTACTACAATGTAAATAATAATTTGTAGTCGTGAAGTAATAAAACTGTTTCTACATTTTTCCTAGTTTATAACATTCTTACATCCTTCCGGTGCCATTAAACGTCACATAGGGCTCGCACAGTTGTTTGCCAAGTTCTGTTCTCAGTGAGTCTTTCAACTTCATCAAGGGATGTTATGCCCACTAAACTGACTTCTCTCAACAATGTCCTCTTTAGAGTTTCACATGGTTGACCTCTTCTTCTTCGGCCTGTTGTGCTCAACTTCAGAGCTTGTTTTGGTATTCTCTGACTGTTTCTTCTCATCACATGACCTACATATGTCCATCTTTTTTTTCTGATCACCCATGAGACAGGCCGTTGTTTGCTCATCTGTCTTATCTTTGTGTTGTTCTTGAATTCGTTCCACTTTATACCAAGTATTATCCTTAGACATTTGTTTTCAAAAGAGTCTAATTTCTTGTCTATTTCTTCTTTAGTTCATTTCCAGCTTTCGCATGTATAAATGAGGGTGGATATCACATTTTAACTGAATAATCTTAACTTGGTTTTTGTGCTTATAACTTTTGAATTCCGTATGTTCTCAAGATTTTTGAAGGACAATGCTGCTTTTGCAATTCTAATTCTAACTTCCTTTCTGGTGTCACCATCCTGGTCTATGTAGCTGCCAAGGTATGCAGATTGGTTTACTTCATTAACAGCTGTTCCTTCTATGTATATTTTTCATATAAGTTTCATTATTTTTGTTTTGTCTTTGTTAATTTCAAGACCTATTTTGCTAGACAAGGAATACAGGGAATCTGTTTTTTTCCTGCATCAATTTCACATTGACACTGATAAGAGTCATGTCATCTGCAAAATCAAGATCTTCTATTTGGGTCCCATGTACCCAATCAATGTCGGTTTTACCTGTACAGCATCTTTTCATTAAAAAGTCTATGGATATTCCACGTAGCAAGGGAGATAATAGACATTTGCTCATTCCTTTTTCTGTCTTGACTGCACAAACATATCCGTTGTAGAGATCTCTAATGATGTTGACAGTTTTAGATGGTATTCCATATAGTCTTAAAATTCTCCACAATGAATCTCTGTGTATGCTATCAAATGCTTTTTTAAAATCTATGAAGTTCAGGATTAATGGTTTCTGCTTTTCAATATGTTCTTTAAGTATTATTCTTAGAGTAAAGATCTAGCTGAGACAGCTTCTCCCTTTTCAAAATCCTGCCTGTTTTTCTCTCATTGCAGTATCCACTACGTCCTTAATTCTATTCAGAATCACTTTACAAAACACCTTTGACACAACTGATAGTAAGGTTACACCCCTCTAGTTATCGCAGTCACTGGAGTTGCCTTTTTTTGGTATTTTAACAATGATTCCTTTTTTCCATTCAGAAGGGACCTTTTCTTCTTTCCAAATTTTATTAAACATTCTTTGTAGTTGGCTCATGTTGTCACTGTTAACAGCTTTTAACATTTCAACTGTTATTTCATCTTCACCTGCAGCTTTGTTATTAGCCATTAGATTCACTGCTGTTTCAATTTCATTCAGTGTAATTTCATCTAAGTTGACATTTAGTTGTGGGACTGGTAAATCGTTTTAAGATTTATTAATTTTAATTTATTAAAATCGATTAAGTATTTCATGGAAGTGTTAGCCTATCTTTGCTTTTGGTCTTTACCTGATGTTAATAGGTTGCCTGTTTTGCTAAAGACTGGTCTTTCTCTGGAGGTAATAACACCTGTTAGCTTCTTCTGTATGTTATAAAGAGTTTTGCTGTCTCCTGTTTTTTGTGCATTTTCTGTTTCTTTTACCATATTGTCCATATATTGTCTTTTGTCTCTTCTAGCCAAACTTTTTACTTTATTGTCTAGTTCTTTGTATGTTGTTTTGCCAAAACTTTTCCAAGATCTGTTTTTACATTCAACATGGCTAATTTAGTTGCTCTTCCAGGGTGTACCAGGGTGTTTTTAAAGTCTCACTACACTTTCTATGTAAAAATGAAGAAAATGACGTCATAAAAAAATGTGCTGCACAGTCAATCGTAAAGAAAAATGCAGTGAATGGTTGTCATCTGCTGGAGTAATTTTTTGCACTAATGGTGTTATCAATGGAAGAAACATTTTTTCATTGAACAAGTGTTTTGAAACGGCGGTCAATGCACACAGATGGTTGTTCAAAGATTTATAGCAAAATTTCTTGATAAACAACCTCCTCATCGCACTACGGTTAGAAATGTGTCAAATAAGTTTCGGGATACAGGAACTGTGGAAGATGCTCCGCAATCTGGTAAGCCTGCTGTGTCTGAAGAAAAATGTCTAGATATCCAAGACAGAATCCTGAAAAGTCCATTCAAGTCCTTAAGGAAAACGTCGCAAGAAGTGAACGTATTACTGAGCACAGTGCACAAAACTCTTAAACATCGGTTAAATTTTCATCCATACATTTCTGTTGCGTCTGAACTAGAAGAGTGTTACAATCAATCCAGAGTCAACTATTCCACATGATTTCAAGCATTTTTAGCTGAAGAAGATGAGTCAATTCTCATTTAACATTCTTCTCTAATGAGGCATGGTTTCATCCATCTGGATACGTTAATAGCCAAAATAATCGTAATTGGAGCAGTGTTAATCCCAATGCATTTCATGAAGCACCGCTACATGATGCGAAAATTGGGGTATGATGTACTGTCAGCAGAAAACGTTTAATTGGACCAATTTTCTTCAACAACACTATAAATGCCGATCGGTACCATACTGACATTCTGGAATGTGGTTCCAGCAAGATGGTGCAACTGCACACAGCTAGAGCAACACACTATTTTTTGGAAGAAATTTTCGCATTTCGCATAACTCGTGGAATTTGGCCTGCTCGTTCTCCAGATATAAATCCATTAGATTATTATCTATGGGGTTTCTTGAAAAGAAATGTTTACAAAAATAATGTACAAACAACTGAGGACCTGAAAGAAGCAATCAGAATTACCATTCAAGAAATAACAACAGACACGTTGCACAAGGTATCTGATAATATGAAGAGACGTGTAGTCATGTCTTGAAGCCCGCGGTGGGCATTTCCAACACCTGTTATAATGAATATTTCGGTGGTACATTCCAGCTAACCCTAAACAGCGTTGTATCATTGCAGTCACTACTGTAACTAATTAAATTACTTTTTTTTAGCACATTTACTTCATTTTTCAATTTTTTTTTCATAAAAGTGTAGTGAGACTTTAAAAACACCCTGTATGACCATGTGTTATCCACGCTTTGCTACTTGTTGACTGCAGTCCAGCACTTGCTTTTGCTGCTGTGATTATGACTGCTGCATGAATTCCATAATTCATCTACATCTGTCTCGTGTACCTCTTTGAGTGCTGCGAAATGTTTGGTAAGTTCCAGACTGAAATCACTGTTGGTATTTTCTTCTTGTAGGCTATGACTATTTATCTTTCTGATATTATTTTTTTAAAGAAAGAAAAGAAAAAAACTATGTAATGTAAACACACTTATGTCATTACATATCAGGAAACATATGTTTTATAAAACTTTCAGTTTGAGGATTATTTCTTGCTCTTCAGTTTTCAATTTGGAAAAATATTCCAATATGGAAAACTGTTACCAAACATAAAAACTGACATAGTCCTGTATATGAAAGCTCACATAATGTCACCAGAATTATATGAGACTCATCACTTACCCTTGTGTTATCAAACTGGTTCTGTTTCCCAACAACAGGCAAAAATGTCTTGGCCGTCTTGCTGAAGAGACTAAGTCCCAACAGCCACACATTAGGTAGGCTCATTGTGTGTATACTGTAACCTATCAATTGACAAGATTTATTTACCAAATAAAAGACTTTATACTGTGAAAATGTTCTACTGCAATTGATTTTAAAGTATCTGCTATCTAGATGAACCCCTTTTATCCTTTTTTTTAAAGCCAGAATCCAAGATCAAATTTCTGCCAAACTACAATACCAGGCATCCTAGCTAATGGATTTTTTTAGGGTGTGTTTGTGTGGGTGGGTGAGATGCTGAGGTGATACGAGATGGGTGAAGATGCTGAGGTGATATGAGATGGGTGAAGATGCTGAGGTGATATGAGATGAGTGAAGACGCTGAGGTGATATGAGATGGGTGAAGATGCTGAGGTGATATGAGATGAGTGAAGATGCTGAGGTGATATGAGATGAGTGAAGATGCTGAGGTGATATGAGATGGGTGAAGATGCTGAGGTGATACGAGATGGGTGAAGATGCTGAGGTGATATGAGATGGGTGAAGATGCTGAGGTGATATGAGATGGGTGAAGATGCTGAGGTGATATGAGATGGGTGAAGATGCTGAGGTGATATGAGATGAGTGAAGATGCTGAGGTGATATGAGATGGGTGAAGATGCTGAGGTGATATGAGATGGGTGAAGATGCTGAGGTGATATGAGATGAGTGAAGATGCTGAGGTGATATGAGATGAGTGAAGATGCTGAGGTGATATGAGATGAGTGAAGATGCTGAGGTGATATGAGATGGGTGAAGATGCTGAGGTGATATGAGATGGGTGAAGATGCTGAGGTGATATGAGATGGGTGAAGATGCTGAGGTGATATGAGATGGGTGAAGATGCTGAGGTGATATGAGATGGGTGAAGATGCTGAGGTGATATGAGATGGGTGAAGATGCTGAGGTGATATGAGATGAGTGAAGATGCTGAGGTGATATGAGATGAGTGAAGATGCTGAGGTGATATGAGATGGGTGAAGATGCTGAGGTGATATGAGATGGGTGAAGATGCTGAGGTGATATGAGATGGGTGAAGATGCTGAGGTGATATGAGATGGGTGAAGATGCTGAGGTGATATGAGATGAGTGAAGATGCTGAGGTGATATGAGATGAGTGAAGATGCTGAGGTGATATGAGATGAGTGAAGATGCTGAGGTGATATGAGATGGGTGAAGATGCTGAGGTGATATGAGATGGGTGAAGATGCTGAGGTGATATGAGATGGTGAAGATGCTGAGGTGATATGAGATGGGTGAAGATGCTGAGGTGATATGAGATGGGTGAAGATGCTGAGGTGATATGAGATGAGTGAAGATGCTGAGGTGATATGAGATGAGTGAAGATGCTGAGGTGATATGAGATGAGTGAAGATGCTGAGGTGATATGAGATGGGTGAAGATGCTGAGGTGATATGAGATGGGTGAAGATGCTGAGGTGATATGAGATGGGTGAAGATGCTGAGGTGATATGAGATGGGTGAAGATGCTGAGGTGATATGAGATGGGTGAAGATGCTGAGGTGATATGAGATGGGTGAAGATGCTGAGGTGATATGAGATGAGTGAAGATGCTGAGGTGATATGAGATGAGTGAAGATGCTGAGGTGATATGAGATGAGTGAAGATGCTGAGGTGATATGAGATGGGTGAAGATGCTGAGGTGATATGAGATGGGTGAAGATGCTGAGGTGATATGAGATGGGTGAAGATGCTGAGGTGATATGAGATGGGTGAAGATGCTGAGGTGATATGAGATGAGTGAAGATGCTGAGGTGATATGAGATGAGTGAAGATGCTGAGGTGATATGAGATGAGTGAAGATGCTGAGGTGATATGAGATGGGTGAAGATGCTGAGGTGATATGAGATGGGTGAAGATGCTGAGGTGATATGAGATGAGTGAAGATGCTGAGGTAGTACGAGATGAGTGAAGATGCTGAGGTGATACGAGATGAGTGAAGACGCTGAGGTGATATGAGATGAGTGAAGATGCTGAGGTGATATGAGATGGGTGAAGATGCTGAGGTGATACGAGATGGGTGAAGATGCTGAGGTGATATGAGATGAGTGAAGATGCTGAGGTGATATGAGATGAGTGAAGATGCTGAGGTGATATGAGATGGGTGAAGATGCTGAGGTGATACGAGATGGGTGAAGATGCTGAGGTGATATGAGATGGGTGAAGATGCTGAGGTGATACGAGATGAGTGAAGATGCTGAGGTGATACGAGATGGGTGAAGATGCTGAGGTGATATGAGATGAGTGAAGATGCTGAGGTGATATGAGATGAGTGAAGATGCTGAGGTGATATGAGATGAGTGAAGATGCTGAGGTGATATGAGATGAGTGAAGATGCTGAGGTGATACGAGATGAGTGAAGATGCTGAGGTGATACGAGATGGGTGAAGATGCTGAGGTGATATGAGATGAGTGAAGATGCTGAGGTGATATGAGATGAGTGAAGATGCTGAGGTGATATGAGATGAGTGAAGATGCTGAGGTGATATGAGATGAGTGAAGATGCTGAGGTGATACGAGATGGGTGAAGATGCTGAGGTGATATGAGATGGGTGAAGATGCTGCACTCAAAAATGAAATAGTAATTCTTTTACATCAGTTACCAGGTGACTATTATTTTACATGTGAGAGACTGCTACTCAATTCTGGCAAGGATATGAGGGATGAGTACTAGAAGCAACAGATTTTACATCTCACAATTAGTGAAATTTTGGTAATTTTTTTTTTGCCTGTATCAAATACTACTATGTTTCTATGTGCCACAGTTACAATAATGTTTCAAATCTGCTATAAATATAGAATCAACACACATCAAAACTCATTAAAAAAAAAAATCAGTTTCATGTGTTCAGCTGTTACCATCAATATTAAGTCACTGTATTAAAACAGGCAAAGGTGTTATTTGCATTTTTCATTATCTACATTTTGCTTATTGTGACTGCTACACCTATTTAGTGGTATTTATGTGTCACATTTTACTAAAACTATATTTTAAAACAATATTTTAAATATATATTTATTTTGGTGGCGAAAATGGCTGCATGACATCGTTGATAATCTGCAAATGGATGCACCAGCAGCAGGGCATCTTGCTTACAACCGAGAGGACTACAGGAGAGCTGTTAAGGAGGCAAAGTTCCATAAGGGACATGCAAATGACTGACTGACTGATTTGTTTTGGTAATCATGGCTTTGACCTCAGCTACTGAAAAAAAAAAGAGATGTAGCCAAAGCCTCAACTGGCTGCAAAGAAAAACCAACATAAAGTGTCCTTGGAGTGTTGGAAACTGCTCAAGCCTAAACGCTGTAGCCTATGCTTGAGTTTGAAAATAATTCAATCTATGCCCCACTGGGCAAGCTTGGTACTGGCTGATGCTGAATCTCCATCAACTCCAGCACCTGAGTTTAAGCCAGATTTAACAATTTTTCGAGATAAAAAAGATGTCATATGATTATAATGGCACAAACAAACTGCTGAAGCTTTAAAAAGTTAAAAAAAAAAAAAAAGGTACAAACTACTAGAAGAGCTGCTACCAACAAACGGTGTGTAAATAAAGCCACTATCAAGCCACTTAACTCTTCCTGTGCCTGAGGGTAGAAATTTACCCCTTCCGGTTTGTGTCTAGAGTGCCTTGGGTACTATTTTAATACGTTTTGTTTCTAAAAAAAAAAAAAAAAAGGTGGAATTTTTAAATTGTACACATTTTATTTGCGCATGTCTGATGAGCTTTCATAGTCCAGTCTGAAGCATGCCTAACAACCGAGTCAAAATAAGTGTGTTCATCAAGAAATTTCAATATTTTGTGCGATTTCCGAGGTTTACGGACATGCCCTACGACCAGACTACTGTTCTTGAATGTGCCCCAAGTAGATTTTGACCTATAAAACGGTATAAAATGGACTAGAGAAGTAGTCAGAAGATTATTTCAGACACTATTGTACTGAGTATGCCACATACCACACGACAAAATCGGATGAAGCTACAGGTAGATCTAGACATCACCGATGGTAAATATTGTACCTCTAGACCTAGCCAATGGTAAATAGGACACAATTTCAGCTAAAATCATCACGCTACTTATTTTTCTTAAAAATTTAGAAGATTCATACATTTTTAACATATTTTTTTCATAATATGTATACTTTTAATGTGGAAATAATTTGTTATATTCATTTTTCCAACTATACCTCCTATACAGACCAAGGCATGTGCTTTTACTCTGGCACAAAAGGAATGTGCGTGTTTTTTTTCTGTGGCACGGAAAATGCTAATGGCTGCCCAGTAAATCAGGTAATTTCATCTAGATTTTTCACCTAAAAACCAAGTTTCTAGAAAATCAATTGTCAACTTGCAGTGAGCTACTGTTTGTTATCAACATGACTATTCCTGTGGACTCTCTGTTTAGTTCCCAATACTGAGTTATCCCCATACTTTTTATTTCATTTTCAAACCTGGCAATTCCAATATTGGAAACAAGACACTCAACCATTTTCACACTGCTGTAAATTTTGTAGTCTTCTATGCTAAAGAATACATAAAATCCAGAAATAAGATGAAATAAAAATAAAATACCTTGTGGTCTGAACTCCTTTGCCAAAATTAGAGCAATGTCTTTCATCCAGAGATTGCTTCCATGCAGGATGTGACGGTTTCCTGCAAAAATCAAAATAAGAGAAATAAACAAATATGCAGTAAAAATCAAAATATGAGAAATAAATATGCAGCAAAAATCAAAATAAGAGAAATAAACAAATATGCAGTAAAAATCAAAATATGAGAAATAAATATGCAGCAAAAATCAAAATAAGAGAAATAATCTAAGCATAAAATATAAAATCAGAGAAATGGCATAAGCATAAAATAGGTAATGAAAATTAATAACTACTTAACTTTTATTACACTGTCATATCAAGAGAAAAAAATCACAACTACTGTAAGATTTTAGGAAATATATCAACTTTTCCTTTTTTTTTTTGTGGTGGTGGTGTGTGATTTGGTCTCTCAAGTTGTGAATCTCTCAAGCTCTCACCTGCAACATTATCAAGCTCCAGAGCTTTGACATGTGCGGCAGCCACGTCTCGGACATCTACAAGAGAGTAACTCACTCTTGGGCAGCCTGTGATGCCACGGTCAAGCAGCATTTTCACAACCTATGGATTAAAAAAAAAAGGCGTGTTCAAGATTTTTCACAAGTGAAGCAGCAATCACAAAAAAGGAGCGGAAAATAAAACTTCACTGTCTTATGCTTCTACAAAACCTAGCAAACTGCAGCTTTTGAGAGGCTGAACCATATGAATCTACAACAGAGAGTGTAAAGTATTCACTCATATGAAAATAATCACACCTGAGACTGTAAAAAAAAATTGTTATGACCAAATCTTCAACTCTGAATGCAGACAAAGTCATCAAGAGACAAGAAAACTGAACATTTTCCTGCCTTTTCTTATCAGAAAATAAATTGGACTTCTCACTTTTATATGCATATACATAAACTAATGAGAATGCAGTATATACAAATGATCTCGATCACAAACTCACAAATTGAAAAAAAAAAAAGAAAAAACTGTACAACTTTGCATGACCTAATAATAAACATCAAAAGCCATGATGCATTAAAGGGATGTTACAATGATGAATTCTTTCTCAACTGGTATAATGCAACAATGATTCAGGCCAAAAACACTGGAACTTGGGTCTTCTTGACCATCCACTGGAAAAACCTTATGGGGTTAAAGTCTTAAACCAAGACTGCCAAACTATGTGCAGCTGGGACGTTTGAAATTTTTCATGAAAATACAGCAATACCTGACATCTGCCAGACACTTGTTCTGTTACAGACCATGTTAGTGGCAAATGAATGAATGACTTACATCTTGCTGTATGTCCAACAAAGGTGGGCCTATAGGCAATGTTGGAATCATCACACACAGATCTACTTTGTCAGCATCTGATGTTAGAACATAATAATGCACATTAGATAAAATAACAACAAATGACAGAATATGAGAAGACATGCAAGATTATATGAGCGGTACCTAAAAGGGCACTTATGTGGCATTAAAAAAAGATATAAGGACATGTAAATGGCATTATAATAAAGATTATACATCAGTACTGTATCTTAGAGTACTTAAGTAGCATTAAAAAAATAAAAATTACAAAGCAGTACAGTACCTATAAGATTACTTAAAGGTAATGGTAACCCTGTCATGCCTCAGAGGCACATAGGGATATGGTGTTAGTGCCCATATTTTCCTGGATCTGTCAGCACACTAGAGGGTGATATTTTTAGTGCCCATATTTTCCTTGACCTGTCAGCACATTAGAGGGTGATATGGTCAGTATCACATCCGGCTGCCTTTCCTTCCCCAACTCCAGAAGAAGTCAGGTACCCATTTCTACAGCTGGGTTGAACCCCCGACCCTCACCATGAGAGACCAGAGACTTAAGTCACATTAAAAGATCAAATTAAACATGCTAATTACTATTTAAATTAGCTTCTGAATATATTCCTCTCAGCTTAAAAAAAAAAAAGAACTCACAATTAAAATGCCCAAAGAGGCAAACACCAACTGCTCAGATCAATATTTGAAAAAAAAAAAAAAACATGCACAAAACCTGTATTTGATCATACCTGGTAGTTCTTTTATAAAGTCCCAAGCAGCCTTTTCAGCCAAAATAAGTGACTTTGTAAGAGGGTCTGCAGTCTCTGCATCTGCCCAATCTGCCTCTGTCAGGGCTTTGTCAGCAACTACAGTGGGACCAGCTGTAACATTACACAACACAGCTGTTACAATACTGTCTTCTATTATCACAGGAAAAAGAAAATTTAGACAAGAAAATGTCTGCATTCAGGATTCTCACATGATTAGAAAGTGCAGTCAGGATTCCCACATGATTAGAAAGTGCAGTCAGGATTCTCACATGATTAGTAAGTGCAGTCAGGATTCTCACATGATTAGTAAGTGCAGTCAGGATTCTCACATGATTAGTAAGTGCAGTCAGGATTCTCACATGATTAGAAAGTGCAATCAGGATTCTCAAATCATGAGAAAATACAGTCAAGATTTTCACATCATGAGAAAGTATGGGAAGGATGTTGAAACAGAAAGAGAAAAGGACAGTGCAGTCAAAATTCTGCAACAGTGAAGAGAAATCCAGAAAGCTGAGATGGTGAGTGCAGTCAAAATCCTCAAACAGCAAAGAATATGGTGATAGAACGACACAACATAATAGCAAATACAAGACTGCCATGGACCAAATTAAAAGATTCTGTATTTTTGTGTTAAATTCAAATTTAATACAGGAAATCATCAAATATTTAGACTTGTATCTGATGGAAAACTGAAGGTCTTGGCGCTCTGAAATCCCTATGTGCTTTGTGGAATCAACACACAGCATTTACAGTTTCCTCACATGAAGTGCATACAAAAAGATAATCTCTCAAAACAAGGTGCATGTTCTTACATCACAAGCTGCATATTAGCAGGCTTCCCAACACAAGCAACTAAACCCAACCTCCCTATACAAGATGTTTACAAATACAAGTCCACCAATACAAACTGTATACAAACACCGGTTTTCCAATGAAATACAGTAATATGCTGACTAGCACATGAGAGAAAAAAATCCAACATATCTTTGTGTGAAGCTAGACAGAAAATTAAAGCTTCAAGAACTTCATGGATGGATTAGCAGAAAATGCATCCAAAAGACTAAACTGAAGTGACTTGCAAGTACATCCTGTGGAGCTCACAGAACAACACTCATACACCTGTATACAGAATATGTTACATCTGTAATAGATTACAAACTCCCCATACAGGCCATAACATCAAAGAGCTGTCATACATAAATAGACAAAATCTAGTACCAAGTCCTTTTCATTTGTGGGAGAATGAGATCAACACCCAAAGCTGCATGTACAACTGATGCAAACATAGAAGAACTAGACTGAAAATAAAGTCAAACCACTAAGGCAGCTGAAGGATATAAATGCATGCCCCCAAAACATCCTAACAGAATTGTGGTTGATAAATGGAAGACTAATAATAGATTGAAACTAAAAAATCCAGTGCTCATAGCTAAATATAAGATAAACTCCCCGAAGAAAGAGAAGAACTTAACAAAAGTGCCAGACATCCCATCAAACACACACTACACACTTCCCTAAATTAATACCATGCTAAAGAACAAACTACTGTCATCATCAGATCCTAACATCTTAAAGCTGTGTACACTAAAGAACACAGAAACCTACCCCAATGACTGGCTCATGAATTCACTGACGGGTCAGTGTTCAAGGTAATGGACATGACAGGATATGGTGTACTCATGTTTCCAGACAAGACAGCACGCTACATTTCTGCTCTTTGTGGATCTCACTGCTCTAGTTATGATAACACTATACACCCAAAGACCTTGTTTTCTTCTCAGACTCTCAATCTACTCTTTAGACCCTTGAAAAGTAGATACCAAGAGCTGATCACAACTGACATGCTCAGTGCAATAAACATGCTCACCTCCTATGACATCACAAGACCATCCAATAGTGGGTATCAGGGCACACAAATATCAGAGGCAATAAACATGCTGACAGACTGGCAAAGAATAGAGCCACCATGCCACTGTCTAACATCCCCACCAACATGAAAACAGTTTAACACACACACATAACAACTGCAAGCTGCAGAGGATGGACTGCTAGGCCAACAACCAATACAGATCCCTATCCTGCCAAAGCCCAAACCCAGAGACCACAACAGCTTATGTCATTGAGACCAATGCACAATCTTAAGGGTGTGCACAGGACACACCACCCTCAATAAGCACTTACACGGTGTGACCACACACCATACTGCATACACTGCAACAGACAAGAAAAAATAAACTGTGAAACACCACCCGCTGGACTGCATTGCGTTGAAAGATCTTCCGAAGAATGTGATACCACCAAACTCCTCCATCACCAAAATTCTGTATGAAGATACAGAAAAGCTGAAAAAAGACTTGCACATTCTACTATCTGGCACAAGGAGAAAGAGTAAAAACTCGTATGCCTGGGGACTGGAAAAGTCAACATTAAAGTCAGAGCAGTGAACTGTACTTAGTGCCTGACCTCTCTCTATAATGACCTTCCTGCGCCAAACAGACAGCCCTAAATAAGACCTACACTGTGATGACTGTGTGTACACCAACCCAAGCTGTAGCAAAAAAAAAAAAAATATTGCAATCTCTGCAATTCTAGTAAAATTTCCTCAGAGTATAAAAAACATGGATATCATCTACAAAAACAAAAACAACAAATTATCTTATTAATCAATCAGGAAAAATATATATAGAAGGGACAGCTGTTGAAAAACTCAACCAACCTGCACACCTTGGCAGCTACATAAACCAGGATGGCAACACCAGAAAGGAAGTCAGAATTGCAAAAGCACCATTGACCTTCAAGAATCCGGAGAACATATGGCACTCGAAAGTTATAAGCACAAAAACCAAGTTAAGATTATTCAATTCAAATGTAATATCCACCCTAATTTATGCATGCGAAAGCCAGAGAACAACTAAAGAAACTAACATGCCATGTGATGTTTAACGGCACAGGAAGGATGTAAGATCATCTATAAATTCCAGACTTCCACAAATTACAATAAGGCAACAAACAAACTTTGAAATTGATAATGGACACTGTCCATAAACAACATACATGAACGCTTGTCCATAAAGAACTTCCACAATTATTACAGTTTAAGTTTACTTGTACATAACAGTTGTACCTGATACAGCCTGGTAAGAACTGGTCAGAATGATCCGCTTTACTGTCTTGGACTCGATACTGGCCTTGAAAATATTCTGCACAGCCTCAACTGCAGGCTGTACTGGTGCCTCACCTTCCTGTGCTGCCGGCTGAGCTGCTACAGGTTTGATAGCATGGATAACATACTGCACCTCCTTCATTGCACTGTCATCATTTAGATGGGAAACAAACATTTTCAGGTACAAAACTACAAACTGAAGGTGAACAGTTGAAAATGTTGTCATGCCATCTTTCATGAAGTGAATGAAAACTGATATCTCTTATGAATGGCTTACATTTTACATAAATTCAGTTTAATTCTCTCAAGCCATTTCTCACCAAGTGAGAACTGTTATTTGTTATGTATGCTTTACATTTACATAAATTCAGTTTTGTTTTTGTTTTTTTTATATAAGCAACAGAATCATCATCATCTTTTTTTTTTCCTTCTCAGAGACATTCTAATTTTGACCATATCTCCATTCCAACTTCAAATTGCAAATATACCGTGAACAACAACATTAATATGATTTTAAAATATTCTCCAATATGTTCACAGTTATTCAACTATCCAGCGATTAACACCATCAGAACTACTAGTCTTCCATGACCAAACAAACAGAACACACTACAATGAACAGATTAGAAGTATTTACAGATACAACTACACAGCACTGAGATGAAGGATAATATACGGAGGTATATGGTTGTTTTACAAAAAGAATGCAGAAAGTGGGCAGAAACAAGAGCGGCAGAAAGCAAGACGAGCACATACAAATTAAGAACATTCAATAATTCAAAACTCTGGTGAAAGCCTTTTTTCAAGGATCACATCTATCTGGCCGCATTTTGTGTCCGACTTTCTTTACGAGGAGACCAAAAAGCTAAATCTGTATTTTTCATCCATTTTTTGTGTGTTTTTATCTGTTGTATTATTTTTGCACATAATCCTTGGAAAAGACTTGCTGATATTTTGGATTGCTGTTATGTTCATTTGTATGAACTCATCTTGCTTTCTGCCGTTCTTGTTTCTGCTCACTTTCCTCACTCTTTCTATCTTTTTTGTAAAACTGAACTATACACCTCCATGCATTTTCGCTACTAGAACCAGTTTTACTGCAATCATCATTTCTCTGAGCTGAAGGATAAAATCTTACTGTCAGATGAATCAGTAATAACAACAGTGCTACCCAGACATCCACTGCCTTCTAACACATTACACTAATTATATAATTACACAACTATCACCTCTCCCATGTATCAGCCTTGGTTGGGTCAGCTTCAACAATCTCAACCTTATATTTGGCCTCAGGGCAAAGTTCATGAAGCTGATTTATTCTGACCTCTTCCTCTTGGAGGGATGTAACTGTGCCCCTAACCTGGTAGCCTTCTTCCTGAAGCTGTTTGATGATGTGGGATGAAATGAAGCTGGTTGCATCCGTAATCAGAACCACTGGAAAGACAGGACAGTCAAAGAAATATATGTAAAACAAATATATGTAAATTGAATCACTTTATGAAATGAAATACAGGCAATCTCCGCTTAAAGATCGTTTTCAATTATAACCAAAACACATGCCTTAATGATTGCATGCTACATTCTTTCATGCAATTTCATCTGCTGTCCATGCTGCTCTACTCAAAATATTTAAAGGTAAGCTATGTTTATATTTATATTATAATTATATAAATACTATTTGTTGACAAAACAAAAATAATGAAACTTCCCATTAATCAAATTGGAAAAATACATGGAGAAGGGACAGCCGTTGAAGAAGTCAATCAATTTGTATACCTTGGCAGCTACATAGACCAGGATGGTGACACCAGAAAAGGAAGTTAGAATTAGAACTGCAAAAGCAGCATACTTATGGCATTCAAAAGTTATAAGCACAAAAACCAAGTTAAGACTATTCAATTCAAATGTAATACCCACCCTCATTTATGCATGTGAAAGCTGGAAAACTACTAAAGAAACAGACAATAAATTAGACTTTTTTTAAAACAAATGCCTCAGGAAAACACTTTGCATCATGTGGAACGTATTCAAGGACAATGCAGAGATAAAACAGATGAGCAAACAACGACCAGTCTCATGGGTGATCAGGAAAAGAAGATGGACATACGAGGGGTGATTGAAGTTCTCGGCCCAAGGCACAATGGATTATTTGTGGACAACTTTTTTGTGTATATTCCCAACATAGTCCCCTTGCAAGTTTATGCACTTAGTCCAGCAATCCTGGAGCATACGGATTCCTTCTTTGTAAGTCAGCATCTTGTGCCAGTAGAAAGTAGTCTACAGCATGAATGACGGCATCATCTGAAGCAAATTTGTGACCACAGAGCTCCTTTTTTGAGTCTGGTAAACAGGTAATAGTCTGAAGGGGCCAAATCTGGGGAATAAGGAGGATGTTCAAGAAGCTGGAAGCAGCATTCATGAATGGCAGCCATTGGCACCACCGACTAGTGATCTGGATGAAAGATGACTCCTCTTGTTAATTTCCCTCCACAATTTTCCTTCAATATGACCCACAGTTGCTTCACATGATTAGCATAATAGGCCCCAGTGACCATTCTGGCCTTTTGAAGATAGTCTAACAATAGCACACCTTCTGAATCTAAAAAGATGGAAATTATCACTTTGCAAGCAGACAGAACCACCCTTGCTTTCTTTGGAGGTGAGGATCCATGATTTTTCCACTGCTTTGACCGTTCTTTGGTTTCTGGTTGAAAATGCTGATCCTAAGCCTCATCTATAGTCAGAAATTGCCGAAGAAACTTTTCAGGATCTGCAGAAAAATGGCCAAGATTGCCTCTTGACATGCTGAGATGCTGTCGTTTGTGATCAGCTCCAAGAAGTTTTGGAACCCATTGAGCAGAGACCTTTGTCATTTGAAGATCTTTGTGAATAATGGCATGAACATGTTCCTGGGAGATGCCCAACTCAGTAGCAATGTACCACTCAGTTAGTCGTTGATCCTCTATTATCATGTCATGGATTCTGCTGGTGGTTACCTTTCTTTGTCTTCCTGGACGGGGATCATCTTCCAGACTCTCCCTTCCATGTTTGAACTGAGCTGCCCATTTCCTCACTGTGCTGTAAAAAGGGGCACTCTCCCCTAGAGTCTCTACCATATCCTCATGGATCTCCTTCAATGATATGTCCTTGATGCAGAGGTAGCGAATGACTGCTAGATGAGAAATTTTATCCCTTTTCTCAATTTCTGCCACCCCTTGCCACTTTAGTAGCCTGTAAAAAAAATTGGTTGCAGTTAATTTCTTCAAACTTGGTGTTTAATCTTACATTAACCTGATCTACAAATGCATCTAATATCAACTGTGTGTTTCAAGTATTTGTACCTTATGCTGAGAACTTATCAATCACCCATCGTATGTTGGTCACTTGATGAGAAGAAACAATCAGAGATTCCCAAAACAAGCTATCAAGTGGAACACAATAGGCCAAAGAAAAGGAGGACGACTGCATTGTTAGGAGAGGCCTATGAAAAGCTTGTAAAAAAAAAAAGGAAAAATTGGCAAACTACCTTGTGAGCCCTATGTGATGTTTAATGGCATGGGAAGGATATAAGATATGTTTATTTAGATTTTGTTTGTTTATTTGTCTTTTGTGTGCATTTGTAAGTGATATATGTTTAAGGGTAACTTTCAATTTTTGCCTGCTAAAATGCAACTACAAACAAAAAATAAAAAACAATTCCACTTTTTAAATCACTTCCAGTGCTCAGTTGTGCTCTGGTCACTAGGTTAGGACCTGTCAAATAAACAGAGGACCCCCTTACCACACAATATAAACCCAAGGAATATATTTCAGACAAATTTTAAATCCTATAATAGTGCCCTAACTCTGGTTCCTCATCCAGAAATATAGTTCATGGCAGAATCTGGGTTTTTCCTTCTGTTGATGGAAAAATCCAAAAACTAGTCTGCACATATCAAAGCTATTGCTCTAGGCAAAGACTCAGTAACCCCTAAACCTCAAAGTATCCTGTCAGATGACATCTAGAACTATTATGTACACTCTGCTGACAGCTACTGACTGTATAAATGGGAGACTGAAAGAGTAGCAGCTCTGAATTCCTGACATTGCCCATATTTTTTTTTTGATTCATTAATCAATTTGTATGCAATGTGTGTAAATCCAGGTAGCTTGTATCATGAACCCAGGACCCAATGGGATCAAACTATTGTGGTGAAAATGATGAATACATTCACCCCACTTTCAGGGATTAGCAAACTTACAACAGAATGAATACAGTGTGATAATCTGACTGAAACATATATTACTTTAGAACAACAAAAGGTATGTTAAGTCATCAATTACTCATCACCTCTTCTAACAAACAAAAACATTAATGCTGAGTTGTTTACTTGAATGCTAAGCACCTGACAGTGTTGAAACTCTGAGATGTAGCAATGATGGTCATTTTCCACAGCCTGACTAAAAAGAGATTTTACCAACTGCAGTTCATGCTACAGAATGTGACATCAGCTTATATTCAAATGACAGTAGAATAGAATAAATATTTAGTAACCCCCATATCCAAATGACACCAAGCTAACTCATGCAAATCATATGATGAAGGCCTGATTTGTACAGTGGTTAGAGGTTTGCCTAATGAGAAATTGGTCCAAGCTGAAGTTGTCTGGTAGTTATTTTTTTTAACCTATCATTTTGTGGTTTAGGTCTTAGCATAATTGCTTGAATGGTGATAAAAAACATCAATCACTGAAAGTGTGGAATATCTGCTGGTCAGGCATGACACACTACAATCACTGCACATACAACATCGGTCTGTCATAATTACTACACACACAACACTGACACACCACAATCACTACACATACAACATTGTCTGTCACAATTATTACACACACAACAGTGACACACCATTACAATTATTACACACATATAAGAAGAAACTGTAAAGATCTACAGGGAATGAACACACCCCCCCCCCCTCAAACTTAATGCTTGTTAGCAGAATCAGATATACAGTCTTGTTCTGACAAGCAGCTTTTGCTTGCAAGGAATGAGTACTCTTACCAAAGCTTACATCAAAATTTGGTGTTTTTTTTTTCAAACATCATTTGCAAAAGATAAAATTTTCTTTTTTTTTCCTCATACATCCTGTGCCTTCTCAAAATACTGTAACATGAAATCTGTTGAAAGGCAGAAGAAACCCACAGAAATAAAAGAAAGAGCATTGAAACAAATGGGTTTCATGAACTATAATTGGTCCTATTATAACCAGGTTTACATGCAGAGATATGAATGCTGATAAATCCACCTGGTCAATATGATGATCTCACAAACAATCATGACTCAACATTCAATTCCTGACTCACACTGAACTATAAATATAGGCAGGCCTGACTCAATAAAATATGACATGCCTCAACTCTGACACTATAAGTAAGATTCTGTATACAACAGCCTTCCCTGTAATAAACAGCATCAGACATGATCCAATATTGCTTATCCTACTGCTAAGGTCAAGGAGACATTCTCTCCACTTCAATACTTCACCACGCCATGCCTGCCATGCCTGAAACAGTTACGCTGGCCCATGACAGACATGCAATGCTTTATTGATTTTCAAGGCTGTTCTGCACTAGGAGGCTGAGACAATTTTGTTCATTTTTTTTTTTCAATTTGGCGATGGGGCGCTGGTCTGAGTGGATGGTTTGAACTCCTGGTGTGTACCCTAGGAAAGGAATTCTATATAGATTCCACTACCCTAAGAGTATCAACTCTACTCAGTTATCTAGACTGAAGGTGCACTATGGCCTACTTTTCAAAGCGTCATTAACAATAGGATAGGCTGCAGGTCTTGATACCTGTATCACTCTTCTGATACAGTCATCTGCACTCCCCCCTCCCCCAAAGTGTTTCATCAGAAGACATTCTTCACAGAAAAAATTATACATCCATTAAATCAAAATATAAAATAATGCATTAATGTATCAAATGGGTATCAGACAGTTACTTATGAAGCACACAAAGACAGATTTTTATTTTCATGTGCCATTATATCAAAATACTGTAAACTATTTCTTGTTAAACTGATAAATTATAGACATACAATAAACTTCATCTACTTTCTCTCTCAAATGTCAATATTCTTCTTTTGTTTAAAGCCAAAAGATTTTATCAGGTATATTATTTAGCTTCAGTTATTAAAGTACAAGAATACTTGTTAAAACAATAAAAGTAAAAGGTTTCAGCTACAGAACACTCATACATTCAAAACTGCATGCTATTCAGAGTATTACAGACGGCAACATAACATCTTCTAAAAAATATACCAATATATACTTGTCACACAACATACAATCTGATGAATCACAATAAAATTTTCAAAAACTTCACATGCCATATGATGAATGAGAATAACAAATGATATCACACAAAAAAATATGGAATGAAATGCAAAAACAGATCAAAATGTGATGTAACATAATACAAAACATATTAATTGAAACAATAATGTGTTTTTAAAAAATCAGTTTCAATAGCTTCCATCAATTTATGGCAGATTTTCCTGCTTGTCCTCATTATTCCACATTATTAAAACACTGAGTAAGTTTTTGTACAAACTCACTAAAGCACATCTCCATGAACAAGTCAGTCATTCATTTGCATGTCTCTTGCGGAACTCTGCCTCCCTAACAGCACTCCTGTAGGCCTCTCGGGTGTGAGCAAGATGGCCTGCTGCTGATGCATCCAGTGGCAGATTATCAATGATGTCTTGCAGGCATCTTCACCTTGGTCTTTCTATCTTTCTTTTTTCCCCATTATGCACCCTTCCAAGATGGTTTTCTCTAGATTATCAAGACATTTAATGTGTCCATGAACAAGCACATTTTCATATTGTTTTGATTTTTTTGTTGTTGTCTTACTGGTTCCAAATATTTCTGCCACTTCAAACTAGCTTAAACTCCTTTAAACCGAGACAATAAAATGATGGAAAACTCACAGTCCTTGCAGTGCAAAGATATCTATGTCTTGCCATACAGGCATCTAATAGATACTGTGTTAGTGCATGCACTTTCCATGACCAATGTCATTATAGAGTGAAGTGGTAGGCATCATGTCTGGCCACCTTTCATTCCTCAGCTTCTGAATGTGACAGGTACACAAGTGTAAAGCTAGTCGACTAGTGCACCTTACATTCAAACCACTGACCACGAGAGATGAGTGCAGTGGGCAGTGTAAAAAGCCAAAATAGGATGAACCTGTTGAGCAATGATTATGAGCTGAACCTTCAACTCCCACTGAACAAGACACACTTCACCTCAAGATGACATTACATTTGCTGCTTGATAAAAAAAAATATACTTTTTATTTTCACGAATCTGATAGTCATCTTTTTTTAAAACTGCACTGTCTGACCTAATTATACAATTTTCAAGTGCAAATGTTCTGAGTTGTACAATGAGCGATATCTTTAATTAAGTTTGGATTTTAAAAAAATGTTTAAACTTCATCTATCTT
The DNA here is from genome assembly GCA_009760885.1 of Achatina immaculata. NCBI lineage: Eukaryota > Metazoa > Mollusca > Gastropoda > Stylommatophora > Achatinidae > Lissachatina > Lissachatina immaculata. The sequence goes on along the minus strand of CM019721.1, from coordinate 216,082 downwards.
GGTGCATTTTGTGTTGGACATATATTTTTCATACATTTTTCTTGTTTTTATCTGTTGTGTTGTTTCTGTATGTGATCCTTGAAATAAGGCTTTTGCCAGAATATTGGAATGTTATATGTCTTTTATTTATATGTACTCATCTTGCTTTCTGCCATTCTGCTCACTTTCCTCATTCTTTCCTCATCTTTTTTGTGAAAATGTACCATAAACTCATACCAAAAAAAAAAAAAGAGTATCAATGGAGCAGTGCTGAGTGCAAAAAAAAAAAAAACAGCTTCACATTGTACTTTCCCACAAGAAGCAATGAGTATCTTCTACTCAGCGATGTTTCTATCATTGTCACCTTGTTCTCCTTTACTACTGAGTTATATTTACAGTAATCACTGGCATGTCGCTGTAATGCACTTACATCACTGACGAAATGGTTAGTCCTGTCATGTCTTGTCTCCTTTGCGGTATGTTTCTCTGCTGCGGGTCAAATGGCCGGTTATAAAAAATGACTAAAGGAAAAATTATTATGAAACATTTTTGGCCATACAATCGGCCTTTTTTATGGGATGCTAGGAGCACTGATTTTTTTACCAACGAAATTTCTCAGTAAGTTAATAACTCTTGAAAATGTCGAAGCAATATGTCCAAATTGCACGTCTGCACCATCCGTGGCGTGAGAATGAGATAATCTATGACGCCATTAACTCACGTTATGATTCCACATAATGTCCAGTTGTTCATTACATTAAGACAAACGCCAATATATGATCTCCATGAGTGATGTGTGCAAAAAAAGTAACTATTGTGGGGAGAAGGCTAGGAACTGATACGATATAATGTATGGAGTTTCAAATGAAATCGCTAACACCGGTCCATGGTGTAGCCGTGCAGTCCGGCATGCCCACACATGCAGGAGTCGTGTTCAAATTTTAGAACTTTCCATTCACAAGAACATCAGCAAGATAAAGACATTTCTAGCAGATACATATATTAGATGTTTTACTTTCTGCTCTATGTATAAAAGCAATAATTAGTGCTTACAATAATATACTCACATGATGCCATTGCTGCAAGATGTAATGCCGACCACCCTTCTGCAACTCTTCCTCCGGTATCAGCCACTGACCTACTTTCTTGGATGCTGAAAAAGTATGCCAGGTACTTTCATCATTCTGCAGCAAATTCTGGCCTGATGTTTTAATGGGTTTTTTTTTCGATCTGAAGTAGGCTGACGTTAGCTCTTTGTAGAAGTCTCTGAACGCTGTTTTACTTATCAGTCTCTCTCTTGACTGATTCTAACAATATCTGATTGACAGATAAGGCCGTCCTAGCAAACATGTGTGATGCAACGACATTCTCATTCTCTATGCACTTGCGTCTTTTGTTAACTGCTGCGTTTGTGAGTGTAGTTATTCATCTCCACCGATTGTATTTCTTTATTACAGCAAGAAGAAATGTTATAAGACTACATTTTATATATATATATATATATATATATATATATATATATATATATATATATATATATATATATATATATATATATATATACTACATCTTACACCCTTCCCGTGCCGATAAACGTCAAATAAATGTCGCATGGTAGTTCGCCAAGATTTTATGTCTTCTGCGAGTTTTTCAGTCTCATCAAGGGATGATATGGCCACTGAACTGACCTCTCTTAACAAAGTCCTCTCTTAACAATGTCCTTTCACGTGGTCGACCTCTTTTTCTTCGGCCTATTGTGTTCCACTTGATAGCTTGTTTTGAGAATATCTGATCGTTTCTTCTCATCACGTGACCAACAATGTCCATCTCCTTTTCCTGATCGCTCATGAGATTGGTTGTTGTTCAGTCATTTGTCTCATCCCTGCATTGTTCTAGAATTCCTTCCACTTGATGCCGAGTATTTTCCTTAGACATTTGTTTTCAATAGAGTCTAATTTATTGTCTTTTTCTTTAGTTCTTTTCCAGCTTTCACATGCATAAATGAGGGTGGTTATTACATTTGAATTGGTTTTTGTGCTTATAACTTTTGAATGCCATATGTTCTCAAGATTCTTGAAGATCGATGCTGTTTTTGCAGTTCTAATTTCCTTTCTGGTGTCACCATCCTGGTCTATGTAGCTGCCAAGGTATGCAAATTTAATGACTTCTTCATCTATCCCTTCTACGTTATTTTTCCATTTTGATTAATGGGAATTTTCATTATTTTTATTTTGACTTTATTAATTCCAAGTCCTATTTTGCTAGCCAGTGAAGACAGGATATTCAATTCATATAATTCATATTGTTACTGATAAGAGTTATGTCATCAGCAAAATCAAGATCTTCTAGTTGGGCCCCATGTACCCAATCAATACTTGTATTACTTGTGCAGCATTCTTTTAAATTATGAAGTCTATTGCAATTCCAAAAAGCAAAAGAGACAGTATGCATCTTTGTTTCACGACTGTTTCAATCTGGAACCATTCGCTCATCCCTTCTTCTGTTTTGACTCCACAAACATATCCATTGTACAGGTCCTTAACGATGTTGACAGTTTTAGATGGTATTCCATATAGACTTAAAATTCTCCACAATAAATCTCTGTGTGTGTTATCAAATGCCGTTTTAAAGTCTATGAAGTTCAGTATTAATGGTTTCTGCTTTCCAATATGTTCTTCAAGTATTATTCTTAGAGTAAAGATCTGGTCGAGACAGTTTCTCCCTTTTCGAAATCCTGCTTGTTCTTCTCTCATTGCGGTATCAACTATATCTTTAAATCTATTCAAAACGACCTTGCAAAATACTTTTGACACAACTGATAGTAAGGTTACTCCTCTCCAACTGTTATAGTCACTAAGGTTGCCTTTTAAAAAAAAATATGATTCCTTTTTTTTCCATTTAGAAGGGACCTTTCCATTTTTTCCAAATCTTGTTAAACATTCTCTGTAGTTGTCTCATATTGTCATATAATCAGTATAGAATATTTGTAAAATGTTTAATGATAATTTAATGAAACTAGGACATTTGAAATCATAAGAAAGCATATGATGTTAAGTGACTGGGCTTCATTTTCATGAGAAAATGGAAGAATGTTGTATTATTTTCTTGTAATTCATGCAATCGTTTTGGTTTAACAAGAATATGGAACTGAATGTCAAACTATGATGAGTGGACGTAAATTATGCATAATATTGTGCGCAGTGGATGTTTTTTTTTTCGTTTAAAATGTGGGATTGTACAGGATGTAAAAAATCTAAGTGTCCATTGACTACTTGGGATTCACTACTACTGTAAGGGCGCCTCTATCACTGGAAGCGAACCACTACAAAGACGGACGGGCTGATTTTATTCTTTAATGTCCGCTAGTGAATAGTTATTCGGAGAATCGTTGACATGAAGTTGCTTGATACAATGTGTACACAAACACGCAGCAAATCCTAGTGCTGCGTAGCTATGACAGGCAACCAGTGTCCCGGACAGATCAGATGACCTGTCTCTGATGGCGAAGGTCTGCAAACAGGCCTCAGAGAGAAATGTTGTAGGTTAACCTCCCCCCTCCACCCCCTCCCTTTTTTTCCACCTTCCTGCTCTGGGCTCACCCTTTAAAAAGGTGGAAATCCTCGAGGCTCTAGAACAATGCACAAGCTTTTAGGTCCTACCCCTCTCAGTGGTCATGTCTGAAAGAAAATATAATTCCTCAAACAATCACAGTTTTAGTTATTAAAAATGTCCTTTTGACCTTCTAGACTTTCCGTTTTTGACATTTGAAAAAAAAATTGATGTATTTTAAATGTTAAATCTCTCTCTCTCTCCTCTCTCTCTCTCTCTCTCTCTCCTAATCTAATTTGTACACTTGTACTAAATCAAGTATGTGGGACGCATGGTAGTTCGCCAAGATTTCCTGTCTTCGGCGAGTTTTTCAAGCTCATCAAAGGATGTTATGCCCATTGAAATGGCCTCTTAACAATGTCAAAATCTTCTAGACTACGAATAATCGAAGGGATAACAGTAAACTGGACAACTGCGTGAAAGATTTTGTAAATTGATAGCTTTAACAAACATTTGGTAGAAATATTCTGCTCAGACTCGAGTCAACACGTTTAAAAAAAGAAAAAAAGAAATTTAATACAAATATTTCAACCAAGGAGGTGGAGAAAATGTTGATAGTAAGTGCCTCGGCTCCAGAAAAATTTTCGGAAAGTAGCGTGACCATGTCTGAAAGTTGTGTCTGCCTCGGTTACGCCTGTGCAATCTATGTCATTTACTTCAGATATTATGAGTTTATTTTAAACATTGGAAAGGCTTCATAAAGTTGATGTACTTTTCAAAGTATAGTTAGAAATGTTTCACTCGATTAGGGAAGGCAAAACCTTTCTGAATTAAGTTTGCTTTGGGTATTCCCGATCTAAAATAAACGAATAATCCATTTTCTATGTTGCAGGTTAACTTGGTTAGTATCAAGAGAAACAAGCAAAAATATAAACAGAAAAGAAAACTAGAAAGAGGCAGCTCCAGCTCCTAAAATTGTTGAATGACATTTATAACACTGGTTACATACTTGATGAATTATTAAAATCCACTTTCATAGCTTTGCCAAAGAAACCACGGACCAAAGAGTGTGACGACTTCAGAACAATAAGTCTTTCTGGTCATATCGCAAAACTCATTCATTAATTCATTTGCATGTCCCTCGAGGAACTTTGTCTCCCTAACAGCACTCCTGTAGGCCTCTCGGTTGTGAGCAAGATGGCCTGCTGCTGGTGCAGCCATTTGCAGATCATCAACAATGTATTGCAGCCATCTTCGCCTTGGTCTTCCTCTCTTTATTTTTTCCATTATGTATCCTTCCAGGACAGTCTTCTCTAAATTATAAATGACGTTTAATATGTCCAAAATATTTAAGTTTTCTCACTTTAATCCTCTCAACTAGGCAGCCTTCATCAATATTAAGTTCTTGTAGTATGGATATATTTGTTATTTTTTGTATCCATGAAATCTGAATAACTCTTCGGTAGTATTAACATTCAAAGGCATTTATGTGTTTTTCAGCTGTTTTGTTAAGTGTCCATGTTTTCAAGCATATGTTGCGATGGGAAAGATGCATGCTCTTAAAAATCTTATTTTTGTAGTTCTGTCTGTTCCTCTCCACAGCTTCTTTAGTTGATTTACTTTCTGAAGAGCGGAAGATGTTCTCCTTTTAATTTCCCTCATTGTATCTCCATTATTAGTTAGCAGTGATCCAAGATATTCAAAATTCTCCACTTCTTCCAATTTTTCCTCACTGATATATATTTCAGTCGCCTTGTTTGTTTTGTCAGTTGTCATCAAATTAGTTTTCTTCTCATTCAGACAGAGGTTTTGATCTTCACTATTCTTATAGACTGACATAATTAGTTTTTGTCTTTTTGTGTTGTGGACAGTAATACTGTGTCATCAGCATATCTAATCTCTGGTATTTCATAACGTCCAATTGTTATGGCATCGGAATATTCTTTGTTTACATCTTTTCTAACATTCCTTATTATATTTTCAGTATACAAGTTAAATAAGTAAGGCGACAATATACACCCCTGACGGACCCCTTGTTTTATGTCAAACCAAGTCGTTGTTTCACCATTTATTCTTACTGCTGCCTGTTGGTCTAGATACAGCAGTGATGTTTATTGTATCAAATTTGTTGGAAATCCCATTTTTTCCATTATTTCATAAAGTTTCTGGTGTCGTATACAATCAAATGCCTTTGAGTAGTCTAAAAGATAAATTAAACACATTAAACTCTCTGCATTTCTCTATTATTAATCTTATATTAAATATATAATCTCTTGATCCTCTTCCTTGCCTGAAACCATGCAGGAAACTCTCTACTGTAGAGCGTGGAACAACAACACAACTCCTTCAGATCATCAGAGGAAGTACCCCCCCCCCCTCCAGACAAGTGTTTCGGGCCTATTAAACTCCTGACACTCTGGGGGGGGGGGTGGACCCCTCTGGGTCATGACTCCCAGAGGTCTTGTGAGTTGTTTCTTTCTTTTTGTCCCATGATTGAATCCATTATCTTTCCAGTTGGCACTGCTCTTTGAAGCGCGTCTTTAGCGATTTAGCTACGGAGGACTGGTATATATTGAATATATGATCTCTTGATCCTCTTCCTTGCCTGGAACCAGCTTGGATCATATTGACTTCTTCTTCTATTTTCTTACGAAGTCTACCCATTATGATTTTTAACAGAATTTTACTAGCATGACTAATCAGGGCAACAGTTCTGTAGTTTGTGCATAATTTCAGGTTACTCTTTTTTGGCAGTGGTATGAATACAGTTCTTTTCATTCTTTTGGCCAAATACCTGAATGCCATATCTTTTTACATAGTGCATGATAGATTGTTGCACATTCCTTTCCTCCTGCACTAATAAGTTCAGCTGTTATCTCATCACATCCTGGCGATTTACCATTTTTCAGATTCTTTATTGCCCATAAAACTTCTTCTATTGTCGGTTCGGGTTCTTTCTCCTCCAATACTAATTCATACTGTTGATTTTTGCTTTCACAGTCAGTTGTTTCATACATTCCTCTGCAATATTCCTTCCATCTTTCTAGAATTTCCTCTAATTTTCTCTGTCAAAGTATTCCCCATCTCCTCACAAACTACATTTAGCTTAGGTGTGACATTTCTTGTTAATGTCTTCATTTCTTTAAACATTTCACTATCTCTTCCACACTTCTGATGTCCTTCTATTCTTTGACAACAATCTTGTATGTATTGTTTTTTTTTGTTTTTGTCTTTTTTATGTTTCTTCGTAGTTCTTTTGTTAAAGATTTATATTCCTCTTTGTTGTTGTTTGTCACTTTCCATTGCGTTTCATTTCTCTACGTTGTTTTATCAGTTCTAGTGTGCCTGCTGTAATCCATCCATTCCTTTGTGTTTTCTTTACTGGAACCATGTCTTTAGCTGTTGTTATTAAGATATCTCTGGCCGTAGTCATTTCATCTGGTGTCATCTCCTCCTGTACAGTCATCAGGATTTCGAAACGGTTCTTCACTTCTATACCGTATGTTCTGGTATTTTTGTAAGATCAAAGCGGAGTAGTGTGGATGCCGGAACTGTCTTTTTTATCTTTATCTTCATGTCTACTAATAATAACTCATGGTCCGTGTCACAGTCAGCACCTGGTAAAGTTTTTGCTGATGTTATACTTGATTTCCACCTTCTTTGCACTAAAATGCAATCTATTTGATTTGGTTTTCCCATCAGGTGATGTCCATGTGTAAAGTCTTCTTGGATGTTGTTTAAAAAGTGTGTTTGCGATCATTAATTCATTTTCCATGCAAAACGCCATCAGATTGTCACCTGCCTCATTTCTATGTCCTATGCTAAATTTCCCCACAACATATCCTTCGTCTTCTGCTCTTTCTGTACCAATCTTTGAATTAAAATCCCCCATTATTAATATAATATCACTTTTCCATACCTGGTCTATCGTCGTTTGCAGTGTGTTATAAAATTCTTCTACTTCCTCTTCTTCTGCTGCTGATGTAGATGCATATATCTGGATGATTGTTACATTTCTGGGAGTGCCCTTAAGTCTGATAGTGAGGATTCTATCACTTACTGGATTATAACCTAGTAGTGCTTTTGATGTTGATTTGTCCAAGTCTTCTTCTTCTTCTTTGTTCGCTTCTACCACCAAGACCGCACTGTGATCCTACTGAGTTTACGCCTGTGGTCCTCGTTAGGTCCCGTGGTGTCCTGTGTGGTCCCCGAGAGGACCACACAAGATCCCCAAGAGGACCACAAGAGGTTCAGAGTATCGCAGGGCTTTAGCCTGTATTCTTAGTGGGTCTCTGAAGCGGATTGCGTGACACTGTGGTTTTCGTTGCACCAGTTTAGTCTAGAGTTGGACTTTCTCACCGGAAGACCTCGACGTGTTTTGGATATCAGTGCATCCCCGCTAGGTGAGAGGTGGTAGCCCACCCAGGCCAGAGTTGGACCTTCTCACCGGAAATCCTCGACGTGTTTTGAGATACCCGTGTATCACCGCCGGGTGATAGGTGATTGCCCATCCAGTCCAAAGTTGGATTTTCTCACAGGAAAACCTCAGCGTGATTAGGATACGCAAACATCCCCGCCGGGTGAGAGGTGGTTGCCTATCTAGACTGCCCTGGTCCTGTGTCTCCGACTTCAGCATTTTGTGGTCGTGGCCGCTACCTTTCCTAGTTGTGACCAGGATGGAGCTTTTGTCCAGGAGGACGAATCCTCGCCACTAGTGACTTCTACCCCTGGGTTGAGCCGGTTTAGGCATATTATTCCAGTATGGGCATGTTTGGGACGTGACCGACCTCTCGAGCAGAGGTACTGTGACATGCGTAGCCTTCAAGATTCACCCTTGGTGTGAGCCGGTTTAAGCATAATTCACCAGTATGGGTGTATATCGGACGTGACCGACCTCTAGAGCGGAGGTGGCATGACATGTCTAGCCATCAAGTTCCACCCCTGGTGTGTGCCGGTTTAGGCATATTTCATCAGTATAGGTGTACTTCGGACGTGGCCGGCCTCTAGACCAGAGGCGCCGTGGTATGTGTAGCTCTCGCAGTGATACTACTGGACATACCGATTAAACTTCACTTTATCCTTTCCATCATCTTTTCACATCGGCGCCGCACGGCAACCTTTATTTCTTTTCCGCATTTTCTTCCTTGACCGGGAGGAGCTTCACTCCACGCGCGGCATTCGAAGAGTCTCGCAAGTAGTGTCTTAACCTCTGGGACAAGCCGGTTCATGCATTTCACCCGATATGACTGCATTCAGGGCGTGGCCGACCTCCAGACCAGAGGTGCCGTGATTTGACTGTTTGCTTCGCTTTATCCTTTCTACCACTTTTCCGCAGTGATGCTGCGCAGCAACCCCATTTTCACCTTTCTTCATTGGCCGGGAGGAGCACCGCTCCACGCACGGCAGCTGAAGAATCTCGCCAGCAACGGTAGATGAGCTACCAAACGTGCCACTCATCTACCCTAAGTATCTGGTTTTCAGGCGCCAGATATTCGCCTTCGCCCCTTCTCCTGACAAGGGAAGGCCAGGAGGTGGACTTGACTGCCAGAGGCTGTTTGAGACGCACGCCGTTGGAGTGGAGATCGAATTCTCCACCCCACCTCCGGCAATAACAGTCCATAGAACCGAATATAGATATATTACTTTAAACACCATAATGCTCATCAAATGTGGAACAAAGAATTTTTAAACCACAAACAACGGCCTGCATGTTTAAAAAAGGGGAAACAACCCATGAAAATGTATTCTATTACAGGATCTACGTAAATACAATGTTACATTACATAGAACAACACTAAAACAGTTGTATATGTTTAACGTACATTTTGGAGAGAAATTCTCAAAGTTTTAGACATATCTTACAGAGACTCAGTGTGAATAATCCTGATGACACGGCACACGCCAGTACGATAACCGAGTTCCTCTCAGGTTTTATGTAGACATACGGAGTAACAAATGCGATGACGCCCGTGATTCGCTGATTCAAGATGTACAGATGCGATGACGCCCATGATTCGCTGATTCAAGATATACAGATCCTGTGAAAACAGTGGTTCGTAAACATTTTTTTAACGTACTCTCGCAAGAAAAGTCACAAGATGTCAGACTACAGGATCTGTTGTGCCACCGCAGCTAACGTGAGTTGTTTTTATCAATTCTTCCAATTCATGTTATAGGCAAGTCAACCTTCAGAAAGGCATGGAAGTCTTGGTGCGAGTGAGGAGGTGTCTGTCTTGTGGAAGCTAATGCATCAGCAGATCAATGTACATGCTGAGATAGGACAGTTACAGTCTTGCTCAAAGAAGAAAGGCCTATAAATTTCCCTCTAAATGGCATAAAAGACGTTTACCATTGATGATTCCCGCTGATATCAGTGATCTGACGATGTTTTTCTGTGACCTAACAAGAGCATTATGTCTGATCACTTTACCATTTAAATGGAACGTCGCTTCGTCGCTGAAAACTACCCTCTTGGCAAAAGAGTGATCTTCCTTGGTCTTGGTTAGAAAGTCAGCACAGAAGTGATGTCTGACGACTTCATCATTGTTTGTTAAAGCATGCGCTAGCTAGGACTTGTACTGGCGCATGCAAAACGGCCTTCATAGCACACACCGCAGTGTTGTCTTCGGTACCTGTAACTCAGGACTGCCTCGCTGAAGGGATTGTTGTGGACTGCATGATACGCCTTGCGAGTTTCTTCTACCAAAGCATAGACCGTCCGTCTACTGTGTTTCACTAGGCACAGATATCTCGTCAAAGCGGTGGTACCAAGAAGGTGAGTTTTTTTCGAAACGTGTACGAAAACTCCAGTGCTGGTTTTCTCCAGTTCCAGCACACAAAATAACTTTCCCGCTCCTGATTTCGCCATCTTGCATAGAGAGCCACCTGGTGGGTCGGAATAACGTGTGACGCGTATTTTAAAACTTTGAAAATTTCTCTAAAAGTTGTTCTTCCTATTGTTAACACACTTTCTTCATGTAGCTGCATTTGTCGTCATGGAGTGCCCTTGCGAGAGTGTAAAGGAATGTTTGGAGCATCTTGTATTTAAATGTAATTTTTTTTAACAGAATCAGTTAAATATTATGAAAAAGAGCTAATCTCACTGTGTGAAAAGAATTAATCTCATTGTAAGAAAAGAATTAATCTCACTGTGTGAAAAGAATTAATCTCACTGTAGGAAAAGAATTAATCTCACTGTAGGAAAAGAATTAATCTCACTGTGTGAAAAGAATTAATCTCACTGTGTGAAAAGAATTAATCTCACTGTAGGAAAAGAATTAATCTCACTGTAGGAAAAGAATTAATCTCACTGTAGGAAAAGAATTAATCTCACTGCAAGAAAAGCGTTAATCAATACAAACGCTCAGAAAGTTCACGAAAACTCTACGAGAATGTTCAACATAGGACCCTGATATGAAACCAAAAGAGGTGGTACTAGAAAGTTTTCGAACTGTTCTTGCTTCAGCAAATAAACTTGGGGGGGTTCTGATGGTCACTAAGTCTGCTGAATCAGTCTAACACTTAGCGTCGTTCAGTTTGTACCGTTTGTGTTAGGATAGTCCCGCCATTGTTACGCTGACTGGCAAATACGAGTAAAGTTTGCGTGGAGAACGGCAAATCTGCTACCGATGTCCTTCAAATACTTCTTCAGGTTTCTGGCGAACATTCTTTAAGTCCAACACAAGTTTTTGAATGACGCGCCCCTTTCAATGCCGGTCGAATGTCTGTTCACGTCCAGTCACCAGCAAAAATGTGAGAAAATGTAGGGAAAAAAAAAACATATTTGAACTCATCCATTAGAACTGTCACCAAACAATCCACCAGCCAGTCCTAAAATTAAATAAGTAGCCACAACACTCAAAAAACGAAAACAGAACTAGACAGGACAGCACTCGCGGAACACATAACATAACTAATGAATGACAGCTCTGATAGATTTAGAAATTACACGGCCGTTATGTGTTTGAACCAGAAACTAACTTAGAAGACTGCATTAAAAACCGTGGTGAACTACCTATTGCTGAGGCTTCTCGAATGCCTGTGAGACTTGGACACTTAAAAAAAAAACAGCTGAGAAACACATAAATGCCTTTGAATGTAAATGCTACAGAAGAGGTCTTCAAATATCATGGGTAAAAAAAAAGGAAAAAAAAGTTCATGTTACAAGAACTTAATATTGAAGAAGGCTGGCTAGTAAAGAGGATTAAACAGAGAAAACTTAAATATTTTGGACATATTAAACGTCATAATAATTTAGACAAGACCATTTTGGAAGGGTACATAACGGGAAAAGGAAAGAAAGGAAGACCAAAGCGAATATGGCTGCAAAGACATCGTCGATAATCTGCAAATGGATGCATCAGCAGAAGGGCATCTTCTCTCTCTCTCTCTCTCTGAACCTTAAGTGCCCAGGGCACATGGGACTTCCGCAAGGGTTTTCCACAAATGCCCATCCTTTGCCTTTTTTTCTGCTCTTGCCCAGGTGAGCCTTCTACTGCTCAACATCCTTTCTGTTGTTCTTCTCCATGTCCCTTTTGGTCTACCCTTACTTCTGTTCCCCTGTGGTGTCCATCTTAGTGTTTTTTTTTTTTAAGAAGGGCATCTTGCTTACAATTAAGAGGCCTACGTGAGAGCTGTTTGGGAGTTCCGCAAGGGACATGCAAATGAGTGACTGACTGATTGAAAGGTGAAAATATCATATAGTAGCTGCAAACTGATACAACACAACCAACACCATTCTGAGGGCGAATGCAGAGAAAATAAGATGGCGAGTTTCACTAGGAACAACCTTTTTAAAATTCTCTCATTAAATCTTTTCTACAAATTGTACAATACTGCAGCCTATTCACTGTGGCAGAGATCGAGGCCTAGCCACTTGTGACCGAGGCCTAGGCACTTGTGACCGAGGCCTAGCCACTTGTGGCAGAGACCAAAGCCTATCCACTTGTGGCAGAGACCAAAGCCTAGTCACTTGTGGCACAGACCAAAGCCTATCCACTTGTGGCAGAGACCAAAGCCTATCCACTTGTGGCAGAGACCAAAGTCTAGTCACTTGTGGCAGAGACCAAAGCCTATCCACTTGTGGCAGACCAAAGCCTATCCACTTGTGGCAGAGACCAAAGCCTAGTCACTTGTGGCAGAGACCAAAGCCTATCCACTTGTGGCAGAGACCAAAGCCTATCCACTTGTGGCAGAGACCAAAGCCTATCCACTTGTGGCAGAGACCAAAGCCTATCCACTTGTGGCAGAGACCAAAGCCTATCCACTTGTGGCAGAGACTGAAGCCTGGTTACTGTGACAGAGACTGAAGCCTGGTTACTGTGGCAGAGACTGAAGCCTGGTTACTGTGGCAGAGACTGAAGCCTGGTTACTGTGGCAGAGACTGAAGCCTGGTTACTGTGGCAGAGACTGAAGCCTGGTTACTGTGGCAGAGACTGAAGCCTGGTTACTGTGGCAGAGACTGAAGCCTGGTTACTGTGGCAGAGACTGAAGCCTGGTTACTGTGGCAGAGACTGAAGCCTGGTTACTGTGGCAGAGACTGAAGCCTGGTTACTGTGGCAGAGACTGAAGCCTGGTTACTGTGGCAGAGACTGAAGCCTGGTTACTGTGGCAGAGACTGAAGCCTGGTTACTGTGGCAGAGACTGAAGCCTGGTTACTGTGGCAGAGACTGAAGCCTGGTTACTGTGACAGAGACTGAAGCCTGGTTACTGTGGCAGAGACTGAAGCCTGGTTACTGTGGCAGAGACTGAAGCCTGGTTACTGTGGCAGAGACTGAAGCCTGGTTACTGTGGCAGAGACTGAAGCCTGGTTACTGTGACAGAGACTGAAGCCTGGTTACTGTGACAGAGACTGAAGCCTGGTTACTGTGGCAGACTGTGTTCCAAGTAACGGTGTAGTCAGTGAAGTTTCTTTCTTTAATCATTCATGGAAGCAAAGAAAGCTGTTACCACATTCCCAGTCGGATTTGGTTCCCGAATTCTGCCATCTTGACTACAGATTAGTTGCAAAAAACACGAACTTGACAAATTCTGATAGATCATGAGACAAAAACATGAACCTGCTCGTAGATGGCGCTGCAAAGGCATTAAAGTGACAACTGCTGATAGATAATACGACACAAAAGCATTAAAGTGACAACTGCTGATAGATAATACGACAAAAGCATTAAAGTGACAACTGCTGATAGATAATATGACAAAAACATTGACATGACAACTGCTGATAGATAATACGACAAAAGCATTAAAGTGACAACTGCTGATAGATAATATGACAAAAGCGTTAAAGTGACAACTGCTGATAGATAATACGACAAAAGCATTGACGTGACAACTGCTGATAGATAATACGACAAAAGCATTGACATGACAACTGCTGATAGATAATATGACAAAAGCATTAAAGTGACAACTGCTGATAGATAATACGACAAAAGCATTGACATGACAACTGCTGATAGATAATACGACAAAAGCATTGACATGACAACTGCTGATAGACAGTACGACAAAAGCATTAAAGTGACAACTGCTGATAGATAGTACGACAAAAGCATTGACATGACAACTGCTGCTATATAGATAACACGACAAAGGCACTGACATATTCTAAACTTATAAAGCTGGTTTATTTTGAATTTTGTGGGGTCACTTCTGATACTGTATTGTGAATTAGATGAAGGGAATGTCAGTCTTGCATACTAGTTACTTGTTTTATTAATTTTTGCTGGAAACCGATCAGCAATAGTTTCAGCTCATATGTTTGTTTGTTTGCTTTTTTTAAAATAAGATCCGTGGGCTCATCTCTACCTGAAGTTATTTTAAGGTGAAATAAGCTTGGAAGAAAGTATGGTTTTCTGAGGGATTTACATGTTTTTAAAAAAATTTTGACATAGCACAAATGGAGGGCAAGAATCACGAGAGGACTCAAACCCCGAGCTTCTGTTTTGCACCCACTTAGATAAAGAGGACAACGCATAGCATCAACCAGGGTCCGTAAGAAGAGGGGGAAGGAATCCACACTGTACATGTTCCGTTGCCCGGAGGGTTTCTATTTTAAGGTAGGGCCTGGGAGAGGGGAGGGGTCACAGTGGATGAAAACAGAATGACTAATCAGTAGAGGTAAGTTGGGAGGGGGAGAGAGAGATAGTTTCGCACCGGCTTGCAAAATTCCTCTCGCAGACCCTGACAAACTTGCAAAAAAGGAAGCTAAAATCACAAAATATTTAAAATTTTCATGGTCTGACGTACGAAAAAAAAAAAAAAAACGGGCGGAAGGATTTGTGGACATTTTAGCGAAGGAATACTAGAAGCATGGAAAAATGAGGACACGTGAGCTTGATTTCTCATAATTCTGATAAGAAAAAAAAGAAATCTGAATTCTGTTGTGAGGTTAAAGGATCAGTGCTTCACTGAGTGAAACAAGTTCGTGGGCCTGCACGAATTCGTAAGAACTCGAATCTTGAACGTGGTTCTGGTGTGTTCAAGGGACAGGCCTCGCCAAATATGTGACGGTCGTTCAAAGTAATTGACGCCACGCGCTTGCTTTCACAAGCCGCAGGCCAGTACTTCAATACTGAGAATTCAAATCTAATCAATGTAAATGCTAGCTCTCTCTCCCACGATAGGTTCATTGATTTCCACAAAATGCCATTAGGCGTGGCCATAACGTGCGAGGAGGCGTGGAGTCAATTTCTGAGTGAACAGTGGGCGCGGTATACGATTTCTTGTTTTCTAGAATCTTACAAGATAATTAATATAAGCTGATAATACAAACTGTTGGTTCTGTAATCCAAAGATTCGATGGAAGAGCTGGACACTCGAAACTTTTTTTTTTTTTTCAATGAAGATGGACGTGCGTTGATTCAGTGTTTATAGCATATTTGAAGTTGTAACTAACCGTGGAACATAGGAAGATAGCATTGTTGGATACAAGCGGCAGAACGGTGTTACAGTGTTGAATTTATACAGTATACAGTATTTCTTGAGGCCACATGTAATGTTGCTGGACTATATATATAGTATATCAGTATGTAGTAGTATAGGCAAGACTGTAGAACTTTTAATATATAAGCATTAATATAAGAATGTTAGATACAGGAAATTATGTAGGAATGTAGTGTTGTTTATCTGACCCTTGCTATGGCGCCATAGACAAGGCTAATTAATTGAAAGAAAACTGTGTCCTCGGATGCCGGTACCTTGCCCCCCCCCCCCCCCCCTCTTCCTGAGGTTTGCAACTTAGAACGTAGTGCCTTTAGGTATAAACACAACCTCGTTGTAGCCTAGAGACACCTGGGGGATATGATGTTACTGCCCTTATTTTCCTTGACCTGTCGGCACATCAGAGAGGGATGTGGTCAGTATTACAGCCTTCCTGCCTTTCCTTGCGGGGCTTCAGAAGAAAGACATTCACGTCTATAGCTGGTTTACACGGGCATCTCCAGCCAGGCTTGAACCTCCGGCCTCGCTGTTTGATGGTGGCGCACTAACCGCTCCGCTACTCAGTTTGATATAGGCTACTTGATACATTTTAAATGCTGTTTCTTTCATTCGAAAGTTTCTTTTTAATGCACTACATAATAACTAAAGCAAATACCTCCATGTGGTTTCTAAATAATCAAATTTAGAAAATAAAAGTTCCTAAGATTTTGTTTTGATTCTTTTGCTTTGAAGAGTTACAAAGTCCATTTTGTTCCAGAAAACATTCATAAACATTTAGGTTTGTTTCCAAGGAAGTGCCCCCCCCCCTCCCTTACAGCAGTGATGAAAATGCCTGTTACTACTAGGGGCGTTCAGAAAGTAATGCACCACGTTGTTTTTCTCTGGAGCTGTTTATTCAAAATGCATGAAATTTATACACAATGCACATAGATATGTTATGTAAACATCGGATTTATTCAACATAATCCCCATCAACTTGTGCAGTTTTACGTCAGAGCGAAACAAGTGCATGTATTCCTAGCGCGTATCAGATTTTCTCTTGATTATGTAGCCATTTCTTCGCTGCATGAATCACTCCTTCGTCATCTTAAAATCTTACCCCTCGGAGTGCATCTTTAAATGGACCAAACAGACGGAAATCAGAGGGTGCCAAATCAGGACTATAGGGTGGATGGGGTAGTACAGGCCAACCCAGTTTGGTGGTTGCTTCCCGTGTTGCCAGACTTGTGTGAGGGCGCGTATTATTATGAAAGAGAAGCAGGTCTGCTGGATTCTTGTGTGGCCGAACTCTGCGAAAACGTGGATTGAATTTTTTCAATGTCTTAATGTAAGCTTGTGAATTGATTGTCTCTCCTCTTGGCATAACATCCACAAGAATCACACCTTCAATATCCCAAAAGACAGTGATCATGAACTTTCCAGCTGAGGGAGTTGTCTTGAATTTCTTTCTTCGTGGTGATTGCGGATGATGCCACTCCATTGACTGTCTTTTTGTCTCAAGTTCAAAATGATGTGCCCAGGTTTCGTCATCTGTTACGATCTTAGCCAAATCCAACAATTCAGAAGAAATTGCTTTCCTTTGCTATCGATGGTCATTTGTAAGACTTCGAGGAACCCATCTTGCACAAACCTTAGTAAAAATCAAAGAGCTTTTATAACTGCATTTGCACTACCATTGCTGACTGACAGGTTTAAGGCCAGTTGTTGAGTACTGATGCTCCTATCAGTAAAAATAGTGCCCTCAGTGCATTTCAACAGCCTTGGTGGCTGTGGCAGGATGTCCACAGCGCGGCCGATCATGCAACTCCTTATCTCCACTTATTGATTCTTTGATTCTCTGAACCCAGCGACTGACTGTACTCCTGTCGACTGCAAAACTTCCATACACATAACATAGACGCTTGTGAATGTTCACAACAGTTTCCTTCTCTGCAACGAGAAATTCTACCACAATTCGCTGCTTATACCGCAAGTTGCTAACACGGTCTATGTCAGTGGTTAGGGCAGCCATATTCTTTGGGCTGTTGCAGTGCAATTTGATTCTCACAATTAGCACATGCCATATTTAAAGTGTGCAAAATTTAATGCTTCTATCTTCATTATTAGCTGGGATGAGGGGGGGGAGGGGGGAAACGATTTGGTGCATTACTTTCTGAACGCCCCTCGTTGGGTGTCCCAGGACTGTTTGTTCGTTGATAGCACTGAGAAGCTTCAGAAAGGTAACAGAATCCAAAGTCAGATATTTAAGGATATAATAAGTACAAAATTCAGTTGTGGAAGATCAATAAATCTGATGGAATTCATTCCTCTGTCAGATATAAAGTGTGTAATGTTTTTTTTTTGTTTTTTTTTTTTACAAATTTAAACATTTTCAAAAGCCACAGAGCAAATACAATAAGGATCCATTTTATGGCTTTGAGAAGAACATTTGACTTCAACAATGATTAAAACTTTTTTTTGGCCAGTTCAATACAAAGATTTACAAATATAAAAAGAGCCAAATAATAAAGAGGGTATTCATGTAAATTATAATGTTTTTGCCAACGTAATTTCTGTTGTTATTGATGTTGTTATTATTGTTGTTGTTGCCGCTCGACTTGTTAAAATTATCCATTTCAGTGCACGAATTAACATATTCTCATACGCTGAAAATTAACACCTGTTAATTGTTTCATAAAATGATGTGTCAAAGTATATAGTTTACATTAGCGAGGCATGAACTGGTCTGTCTTCTGGCGTTTTAAAGTAAACCAACAAAATAACCTGCTACAATAACCTGTCATGGTTTCTATAAAGTATAACAATTAAATATGTTTTTTTTTTAGTTTAAGAAGACATTTTTTTATTAAATAAGTTATAACTGGTTCGGAATAAGGTATAATAATAATAAAGAAATGTTTTAAAATTAAAATCTATATAAAAACACTCGACGAATTAAAAAAAATTGTTAAGAACACATTGGTGCTATTGTAAACGTGTTATAATGTTTGTAGAAACCTCTTTATTTAATACTTTGATGCAGGCAGTGATATCTAAATTACGACCTTTGATAATTACACCTGGTTACACGCCTCAGTTATCACCTCTCAGTCATTTAAGAAACAGTATCTGAACTCATTACAATGTTAGATTTGTGGTGCAGCGGTTATACAGCAGTGACACATGTGACTGGTACATGCTGGTGTCTTTCTTGAACTAGGACAGAATATTATTGCTCCGCTTATACACAAAATAAGTGTCAGAATGATCCATTGATAGAAACCTGGACATGAAATCATTTCTACCAGAAACTAGAACATAAAAAAAAAAAAATTCTACAGGTCTGATAACGAAAACGATAGCAGCAACGACAGCAACAATAACATCAACATGCCTTTGCTGAAGAGAGATAGAAACTGCACAATATTCAGACCCTGGGAAGAGAGCGCACCAGAAAGCACGAGCCAGGCTGATAGAGGTGAGCAATACCTTTATTCACAAGACATTATGTGTTCTTTTAGAATAGTGGTTTTCAACCTGGGGTTTGGGGTCTGAGGTATGTTTGGCAAGATAGAATGAAAATTGTTTTAAGAAAAATAAGCTACCAGGATTTTATGAAAGTCATACTACTTCATGTTTTAAAATCTAAATAACAAACTAACAAGAACCACACACGATACTATTCAGTGAAATGTTTTTTTTTTTAACTTTTTTGCTCCAGAACAACATAGATCTTGTACGCCCATGCAAAACAATGCTTAGAGCGATATTTAGGCAAAGTCTAAAATAAAATGACAAGTACCACATTTCTGACCCAACCATATTTTAAAATTAAAGAACAACTTCCTTCTAATATATTTTTACCAAAACTTCTCACCAAAATTTATTCTGGCAAAGATTGGAGAATAATCCAGGCGAGAAAAGAGTTAATAGTTTTTTTTCTGTTTAATGTTTTGAGTATTTCACGGTAAGAGGATGGGAGAACATATTCTGCAGGAGTGCCCAGCATATGAAGTACAGAGAAAACATACGGGCAACCTGTATACTAGTCCAAGAGAAGCTATATCGAGATGTACACTAACTATATGGAGATGTAAACTATATGGAGATGTACACTAACTAAATGGGATGTACACTAACTGTATGGATATATACACTAACTGTATGGAGATGTACACTAACTATATGGAGGTGTACGCTAACTATATGGAGATGTACGCTAAGTATATGGAGATGTACACTGGCTATACAGAGATGTACATTAACTACATGGAGATATACACTAATTCCAGCTGACCACCCAATACTTTAGAAGTATACATGTCTGGGCATGGGATTGGAAGAAGAAGAGCATTTGATAATATCTTGAAAAAAATGTTGGGTTATTTAGAGAGTGACGTTATACAAGAATATTTTTTTGTGATTAGTGGTAAGGTTACATCATGTTAAAGACATTGAAGCAGTGTCTTTAACATGATGTAACCACTTGAGTTCATTTTTGTTAAATCTCAATATTTACTTTTTTTTTTCCCCTTGGGCTGAGGGTCACGTACTATTGTTGGTTTAGAATCACGCCCAAAACAGGTTGGGAACCACTGATGTAGATAAAAACATGATTTTTTGCGTCCTTGCAGATTGTTCTGAAAGAGTAGGATGTATGTCTTCCAGCTGTGAGCACAACACAAAGAATATATTTATCGTTATCAAGTTCGAGTCAGGGGACATAGTTTTTCGAACTGCATGCCAAGGCACAGAGGTGTGCCGCCAAACTTTTAAGAAAAAAAGAGTGTTTTTGATCAAATTACAGCCTATTTTTTTAACTTTTGTATATGATAAATGAGCACAAGTAGAGAACTCACGGCACTTGTGTTGCTAGTCCTCGTCCAGTGCGAGCGGATTTCAAGCAGGCCCACGAGTCACATTGAAAACTACGTCTTTCGTAATAAAATCACTCTGAATTATTCTGTCATTTGTCAGTGTGTGTGTGTGTGTGTGTGTGCATGTAATATGAATATAGTCAGTGTAGTAGGTAAGCTCAGAAAATGCTAAAAATATATAATTAACTGAACGAGAGTCCAGCATTAAGAACACACGTGTGTTGTGATAGAAATTTGTGTTGCCAAGTTGCCACAGTTTGAAGTTTGGGAACCACTGAATTAGGCAGAACAGATTCGAGCCCAGGGACTCATATAGACCCCCCTTGCTGGGGGGGGGGGGAATTGTCATTTTGGGGGTAAAAAACTTCAAATACAGATTATTGTTTCATGAATAAAGAAATGCGCGGTGTAAGTGGGGGGGGGGGGGGGGAGGGGGAGCTATTATTAAGTTTAGCCCAGGAACCTGGATGGTGAGCTGAGGTAGAACGAGGTGTGTGATTCGGTTGTACAAAAGAGGAAAGACAGGGGGCCCAAAGGCAAGAGATGAGAGCACTGGGGGAGGGGGGGACTATAACAATCCGATACTTTAACAGAATGCTTTTGTGAAGGGCATGTGGTGTGACAAAATTTAGTCATTTGCAAGTCCCTTGCAGAACTTTGCCTCCCTAACAGCTCTCCTGTAGGCCTCTCGGTTGTAAGCAAGATGGCCTGCTGCTGATGCGTCCATTCACAGATCATCAACGATGTCGTGCAGCCATCTTCGCCTTGGTCTTCTTCTCTTTCTTTTTTCCCATTATGTACCCTTCCAAAACGGTCTTCTCTAAATTCTCATGACGTTTAATATGTTAAAAATATTCACCAACAAAAAGTTTTCTCTGTTTAATCCTCTTTACTAGCCAGTCTTCTGCAATAGTTTACTCTTGTAGTATGGATGTATTTTTTTTGGGTCCATGATATATGAAGAACTCTTCTGTAGCATTTACATTTAAAGGCATGTATGTGTTCCTCAGCTGTTTTATTAAGTGTCCAGGTCTCAAAGGCATATGGTGCCATGGGAAAGATGCATGCTCTTAAAAATCTTATTTTTGTAATTCTGTCTGTCCCCTTCCCCTACCCCCAGCTTCTTTAGGTGTTTTATTTTCTGAGGAACGATAGATGTCCTCTCTTAGCGATTCTCCTGGTATGGAGGGTGAGCATGTGGGCATATCATTATCTAGTACCATTTCTACAAAGGCAGGTTTAGCAGCACTTCGACTTAGTATTTCTAGCTCTCATTCTCCATATTTCATTCTCCATATCTCATATCCCCTATCAAAGGAGAAGTAAGACGCCTCCTTACCTCCGTTAGTCTACGGGACACCCTTGGGCAAGGTGGAGTACCCGTATAGCCCCCCGATCAGGGTGACGTGAAGCCATGGGAGCAGGTGGTGGATGGAATGGGAGAGCAGCTGACAGATAATGTTGGTTATGGTCACCATTCTATGATGGTAGGCAGATGATCTCAATGTAGGGACAATGGCTACGATCACTGACTAGTACAGTCACTGCCCAGAAGGAAAGCAATGGTAAACTACCTTCTGGAAACATACCAAGAAACCCAAGCAGCAATCATGGAAAGTCAAATAGGAAAAAGATCTGGTGGTGAGTCCCCCAGGCCAGATAGATCTAATTTTAACACTGGGGAAGAGTGTGAGGCAGAGGTCGGTACTAGTAATTGTGATGACGGACAAAATCCTGACGGTGTTACCAAGGAAAACCCCTGTATCAAGCTAAAAAGAAAAATAAGAGTAGGAACATGGAATGTAAGAAGTATGTATGAGGGAAAATATCAAGTAATAAGTGACGAGATGAAAAGAACGCGGATACACATTTTGGGAATCTGCGAACATCGATGGAAAGGATCAGGACACTTTAAGAGCGAGAATGATAATATATTTATATATTCTGGCGGAGAAGTAGGAGGAAAGAATGGAGTGGCTTTTTATTTGGACAAATCAACATCAAAAGCATTACTAGGCTACAATCCAGTAAGTGATAGAATCCTAACAATCAGACTTAAGGGCATTCCTAGAAATGTAACAGTCATCCAGGTATATGCACCTACATCAGCAGCAGAAGAAGATGAAGTAGAACATTTTTATAACACACTGCAGACGACAATGGACCAGGTACGGAAAAATGATATTGTATTTATAATGGGTGATTTTAATGCAAAAATTGGTACAGAAAGAGCAGAAGATGAAGGACAAGTTGTAGGGAAATTTAGCATAGGACACAGAAATGAGGCAGGTGACAATCTAATGGCGTTTTGTATGGAAAATGAGCTAATGATCGCTAACACACTTTTTAAACAACATCCAAGAAGACTTTACACATGGACATCACCTGATGGGAAAACCAGGAATCAAATAGATTACATTTTAGTGCAGAGAAGGTGGAGGTCAAGCATAACATCAGCAAAAACTTTACCAAGTGCTTATTGTGACACGGACCATGAGTTATTAATAGCAGACATGAAGATAAAGATAAAAAAGATAGTTATGGGATCAAGACCACTCCGCTTTGACCTTACAAATATACCAGAACAATACGGTATAGAAGTGAAGAAACGTTTCGAAATCCTGATGGCTGTACAGGAAGAGATGACACCAGATGAATTGGCTACGCAGGCCAAAGATATCTTAGTAACAACAGCTAAAGACATGGTTCCAGTAAAGAAAACACAAAAGAATAGATGGATCACAGCAGGTACACTAGAACTGATAAAACAATGTAGAGAAATGAAGACGCAATGGCGAGTGACAAACAACAACAAAGATAAATATAAATCTTTAACAAAAGAAGTACGAAGAAACATAAGAAAAGACAAAAAACAATACATACAAGATTGTTGTGAAAGAATAGAAGAACATCAGAGGTGTGGAAGAGATAGTGAAATGTTTAAAGAAATGAAGACATTGACGAGAAATGTCACACCTAAGCTAAATGTAATTTGTGATGAGATGGGGAATACCCTGACAGAGACAGAGGAAATTCTGGAAAGATGGAAGGAATATTGCAAAAGAATGTATGAAACAACCGACTGTGGAAGCAGAAATCAACATTGTGAATTATTATTGGAGGAGAAAGAACCCGAGCCGACAATGGAAGAAGTTTTATGGGCAATAAAGAGTCTGAAAAATGGTAAATCACCAGGATGTGATGAGATAACCGCTGAATTTATTAAAGCAGGAGGAAAGGAGTGTGCAACAATCTATCATGCACTATGTAAAAAGATATGGCATTCAGGTATTTGGCCAAAAGAATGGAAAAGAACTGTATTCATACCACTGCCAAAAAAGGGTAACCTGAAATTATGCACCAACTACAGAACTGTTGCCCTGATTAGTCATGCCAGTAAAATTCTGTTAAAAATCATAATGGGTAGACTTCGAAAGAAAATAGAAGAAGAAGTCAATATGGTCCAAGCTGGCTTCAGGCAAGGAAGAGGATCAAGAGATCATATATTCAATCTAAGATTAATAATAGAGAAATGCAGGGAGTTTAATGTGAATCTATATTTATCCTTTATAGACTACTCAAAGGCATTTGATTGTGTACAACACCAGAAACTTTGGGAAATAATGGAAAAAATGGGATTTCCAACACATTTGATACAATTAACATCACTGCTGTATTTAGACCAACAAGCAGCAGTAAGAATAAATGGTGAAACAACAACTTGGTTTGACATAAAACAAGGGGTCCGTCAGGGGTGCATATTGTCACCCTACTTATTTAACTTGTATACTGAAAATATAATGAGGAATGTTAGAGAAGATGTAGACAAAGAATATTACGATGCCATAACAGTTGGAGGTTATGAAATACCAGAGATTAGATATGCTGATGACACAGTATTGCTGTCCACAACACAAGAAGGAATGGAAAAACTAATTATGTCAGTCCGCAAGAACAGCGAAGAGCAGAACCTCTATCTTAATGCAAAGAAAACTAAAGTGATGACAACTGACAAAACAAATAAGGCAACTGAAATATGTATCAGTGAGGAAAAACTGGAAGAAGTGGAGAGTTTTGAATATCTTGGATCACTACTAACTAATAATGGAGATACAATGAGGGAAATTAAAAGGAGGACATCTATTGCTCTTCAGAAAGTAAAACAAATAAAGAATCTGTGGAGAGGAGCAGACAGAACCACAAAAATAAGATTTTTAAGGGCATGCATCTTTCCCATAGCAACATATGCCTGTGAGACCTGGACACTTAACAAAACAGCTGAGAAGCACATAAATGCCTTTGAATGTAAATGCTATAGAAGAGTTCTCCAAATATCGTGGACACAAAAAAGAACAAATATATCTATACTACAAGAGCTTAATATTGAAGAAGGCTGGCTAGTAAAGAGGATTAAAGAGAGAAAACTTAAATATTTTGGCCACATTAAACGTCATGATAATTTAGAGAAGACCGTATTGGAAGGATACATAATGGGAAAAAGAAAAAGAGGAAGACCGAAACGAAGATGGCTGCAAGACATCGTTGATGATCTGGAAATGGATGCAGCAGCAGCAGGCCATCTTGCTCACAACCGAGAGGCCTACAGGAGTGCTGTTTGGGAGGCAAAGTTCCGCAAGGGACATGCAAAGGAATGAATGAATATCTCATTCTCCTAGCTCTTTTCCGAGAGCTGCTTCTTGTCCATCTCTTGATGTCGTCCACTCGTTATCTTTGACCTGGTCCTTTCCCTTTCAGCATTTCCCTCGGCTGGGATTTCCGTCATTGTACTGTGCCTCTTGATGTCCAGTTATGTTTTTCATTATTTATCTATTCAGTTTCAGTCTGTCTAGAACTTCTCAGTTTTCATTTCTTTTATGTTCGTGGAAAATATAAAAATAAACTGGAAACTATACTGGAGTGAGGATTCGTGGTGCTTATAGTGAAAAAAAATCTGTCATGATTGTTTTGTGGGTGCTCTTTATCTCAGCTTTTGGAGCTTTTGTTACCTAAATCCAGGAAAAAAAAAGAGATGTGTTCTTCAGCACGACTTCCTCATACTCTCTTCTCTCACTTCTGTGAGCTGTGACTCCAGTAAAGGAGTATCTTCAGTGGTTTTCGTGTTCTCAACCTCTTATTTTATAATATGTAAACACACGAAAAGTTTATACGTGTCAGTATATAACACCAAATATATAAATATTCACCTGTATGGTACCCGGGATCTGCAAAGAATAGGACCACTGTACCCTACCACGCATGATCGTAAAAGCCGACTAAGTAGGGTTCGGCATAGGGCCAGCAACCCTATCTGGTAAAAAAAACCAGCAGACTGCTACAGAAACAGAAGCAAGGAAAAAAACAAATGCAAGTGGAAGGAGAAATGCGTATCAGGAAACTGAGCCCATGATGGTTGTGGATGAAAGCCAGCCACTGGAAGTCCCCAGCCCGACTGCAGACCTCCTGGAACCTAAACACAAGATGCAAATAGGCAGATGGAATGTAAGAACACTTAACCAGACTGGAAAACTAGCATAAACCATCAAGGAAATGCACAGATACAAACTAGACATACTAGGAATACAAGAAGCAAGATGGACAGGACAAGGCAGAAGGAAATTAACAACACAGCACACAGAAGATACAATAATATGGTCAGGTAAAGAAGATCTTCATGAAGGAGGAGTAGCAATGATTATAACAAAAGAAGCATCAAGAGCATTGCTGAAATGGACCCCAATAAATGAGAGATTATTTTATGCACGGTTCAACTCAAGATTCACGAAGCTGTCTATTATAGTATGTTATGCACCAACAGAAGCAACTGAAGAGGAATTAAAAGAAGATTTTTACAACAGCCTCCAAGCCACAGTAGAAACAATGCCCAAGCATGATATGCTACTCATCTTGGGCGACTTCAATGTAAAAGTAGGTGAATGAAATGAAGATAGAAGAAGAATCATGGGAAGAGAAGGAATCGGAGAAGTAAATGAAAATGGAGAAAGACTGTGCAGTTTCTGTGAATAAAACATGATGACCATCGGAGGGACAATTTTCCAACATAAAAACATCCATAAGGTGACTTGGAGGTCACCAGATAAAAACACAGAAAACCAAATCGATCACATACTAATAAACAACAAATGGAAACAGTCACTACAAGATGTGCGAGCAAGGAAAGGAGCAGATGTAGGAAGCGATCACAACCTTCTGGTAGCAAAAATAAAACTAAAATTAAGGAAAGCCAAAATCGGAGAACATAGAAAGATACGTTTTGATACAAGAAAACTGAAAGACCAGCAAACAAGGAATGAATTCTCAATAGTACTTAAGAACCGCTTCAGTGTCCTACAAGACGAAGCAGAAATGTCCATACTAGAGTTCAATAAAACACTACAGGAAACAGCAAAAGAGGTGCTGGGTTATCGGAAACGGAAAAAAAGAGGAATGGATAAGCAAGACCACATGGGAAAAGATGGAGCAAAGAAAAGAAATGAAGAAAAAATTACTGAACACCAAATCACAACGACTTAAAGAACAAGTTTTAAGTAATTATGCACAAAAAGACAAAGAAATGAAGGAATTATGCCGTCAAGATAAACGTCAATACTATGACAACTTAGCAGAAGCAGCAGAGAAAGCAGCATACACAAATGACATGAAAACCATATATAAAATCACAAAGCAGATGACAGGTAACGTCAACACACGATGTGAAAGTGCAGTAAGGACACATAATGGACAACTGGTCAGTGGAGAAAGAGAAAAAATTGAAAGATGGAGGGAACACTTTAACACCCTACTAAACAGAACACAAGCAGCACAAACAATAGACATACCTGAAGCAAAAACGGAACTAAACATCAATACAGAACCAATAACAATAAGTGAAGTAAAGGAGGCGATAAAGAAGCTAAAATCAGACAGGGCACAGGTGAAGATGAAGTGACTGCTGAGATGTTGAAAGCAGAAGAAACAGAAACACCAAAACAACTCTGCCGGATATTACAACAAATTTGGGATCTAGAAAAAGCCCCAGAGGAGTGGAAAACTGGCCTTATAGTAAAACTACCAAAGAAGGGTGACCTCAGAGATTGCTGTAACTGGAGAGGCATTACCCAACTGCCACTCACCAGTAAAGTATTTTGCAGAATAATCATCAACAGAATTGTACCAACACTTGAGGGAAAACTTCGGAAAGAGCAGGCAGGATTTAGGAAAGGAAGATCACGCATAGACCACATATTTGTACTTAGACAAATATTAGAACAGGCACATGAGTGGCATATGTATTATTCATAGATTTTGAGAAAGCAATTGACAGTGTCAACAGAGATGCACTGTGGAAAATCCTAAGAAGGCATGGCCTCCCCCACAAGATAGTAAATGTAATCAAAGCCCTATATGAGGGTTTTCAGTGCAGAGTGATTTGTGGAGAACATACCTCCAGCAGCTTTAGGGTACAAACAGGAGTGAAACAGGGATGTGTACTATCACCAACATTATTTATCTTGGCAGTAGACTGGTTTATGAAGGAGGCAACATCAGACAAACGCAGAGGATTACAATGGACCCTTGACACAGTGCTGAAGGACCTTGACATTGCAGATTATATTTGTCTATTATCAAGCAGTCACAAAGATATGCAAGTTAAAATAAACAAGCTAACTCAGAATGCAAACAACATAGGACTAAAGATCAACATAGGAAAGACAAAGTTAATGAAGCAAAATGTGAACAACAGAAATGTACTCAGAGTAGATAGCAAGTTAGTGGAGTAGGTCAATGAATTTGTATACCTTGGCAGCAGAGTAGTAGAAAATGGAGACAGCACAGAGGACATCAATAGTAGACTTACTAGAGCAAACCAGGCTTTTGCAGTGCTGCAGATTATATGGAAATAAAAAAAAACTAAGCATAAATATGAAAATCCTGATATTTAAGAGTAATGTTCTAAGTGTACTACTCTATGGAAGTGAATACTGGAAAATTACCAAAAACCATAGAAAACAAGTTGAATTCTTTCCAGACTAAATGTTTACGAAGAATTAGGAAAATATTTTGGCCAAACACCATAAGAAATAACATCTTATTGGCAGAAATGCAGATGAAGCCACTGACAACAGTTATTGAGGAAAGACGCTGGCGATGGTTGGGACATGTGCTCCGAATGACTGACAACTCACTACCAAAAATAGCACTAAGATGGACAATATAGGGGAACAGAAATAAGGGTAGACCAAAAGAGACATGGAGAAGAACAACAGAAAGGATGTTGAGCAATAGAGGGCTCACCTGGGCAAGAGCAGAAAAAAAAGGCGAAGGACAGACATTTGTGGAAAACCTTTGCGGAAGCCCCATGTGCCCTGGGCACTTAAGGTTCAGAGAGAGAGATATATATATAAATATTCACAGGGAAATCACTGAAAATAATTAATAATTAATAAATAATTAATAAATAATAAATAGTTGTGAAAATAATGATATATTAAAAAATATATGAGTAGATTTATTCACTAAATGTTTTTATTTCTTCTATTTTTTTTTTGTTGAAGCTTATTTGTTATGCACCGTACTTGTATAATGAGCTTTTTTTTTCTTTTCTTATTTCTTTGTCCCGTACGTTTTTGTATGCTCCTTCAGTGAATGAATTGTTCATACTTTTAAATAAATAATCTAATTATAAAATTTAAAATTCTGAAAGAAATCGTGTTGGAATTTTAGTCCTTCTTACCATTGTCTGGGCTACCTACTCTCCGAATGTCTGTGTGTCTGTATTCACTTGGCACAGCTCTGAGACAACATGGATGAACAAACTTTATTTTAAAAGGATGAGGAATTTAATGATAGGAGAGCTAACAGCAGAAATACGCGTTGTCTTCCACAGATTGTTTACCACAAAGGTATAGCGAGTCAGCGTCATCGGAACATAGCTCTTCGGTCCACTTATCTCCAACATCATCGTCATCATCCACCTCACCACCGTTTATAAAACTGCACCCAGCACGGCCACAAGCCCTGATTTCTGCAGCCTCTGTGCTGGATTTTCTCCACAAGGCGAACCTGTCCAGGAACTCTATTCGCGCTGGACACCCACAGAGGCTGTTGGCCAGATCTCACTGGGAGAGTGAGAGAAATTTCAGCATGTTTAATTCTGAGCGCGGCAGATTTCTTAAATCTTTATACAGTGCTGGGAACGACAGTGTGACACTGCCCAGCACTTTATGGCAGAGATGCTCTGCTTACCTGAGTCCAAACCTGTTAAACGTGTCGGAAATGGATAAACAAATACCACGTGATCTCAACTCTTCGGACAATGGGTACTTGTATTATACTCAGTCAACGCCTATTGGTCAATCCTCTCAGTGCATGACGTCATTGGGAGCTCTTGCCGAATTCACTTCCTCTTTTATACCGAACATGACGTCATTTAATCAAGATCTGAATTCGACGTTTTACTGTGGTCAGTGCAACAAACCTTTCAACACTGCCCACGGTCTGGAGGTCCATGTTCGAAGGTCTCATGCTGGATCTAGACCCTTCGCATGTGAGGTGAGTCAATGGCAGCTAGTGCTATGTTTTATTCAGTTAGACACGACCTCTGGATCTTTTTCTTACGTGCAAACAAAAATAGCGAGTGAAAGTGGTTTAAAATAGATAAATAAAGAATGAATGATCTTTATTTATAAAGGGTAAAGAATTGGGCAAGCAGGCCCGTCTTACATTCTGTCCTTCACCACTTCATCAAGAGAGAAATAAGAGTTATTTTTCACTATTAAATTGAGCAAACACACAAAAAAAATTCTAACGTGCACTAGTAAACAACGATACAGTTAATATAAAGTTAAAAATCAAGCAAACTGAGGTTTGCAATTTAATTTAACATTAAAATAACCATCACTTTGTTTGACTAGGCTACTTTATATTAACTGCATTATTTGCTGAGATACATCGAAATTTTTTATGTGTTTTAATATTTAGTGCGATTTTCTCTCTCTCTCTCTCTCTCTCTGAACCTTAAGTGCCCAGGGCACATAGGGCTTCCGCAAGGGTTTTCCACAAATGCTTGTCCTTTGCCTTTTTTTCTGCTCTTGCCCAGGTGAGCCCTCTATTGCTCAACATCCTTTCTGCTGTTCTTCTCCATGTCTCTTTTGGTCTACTCTTACTTCTGTTCCTCTGTGGTGTCCATCTTAGTGCTATTTTTTATAGTGAGTTGTCAGTCATTCGGAGCACATGTCCCAACCTTCGCCAGCGTCTTTCCTCAATAATTGCTGTCAGTGGCTTCATCTGCATTTCTGCCAATAAGATGTTATTTCTTATGGTGTTTGGCCAAAATATTTTTCTAATTCTTCGTAAACATTTAGTCTGGAAAGAATTCAACTTGTTTTCTATGGTTTTGGTGATTTTCCAGCATTCACTTCCATAAAGTAGTACACTTAGAACATTACTCTTAAATATCCGGATTTTCGTATTTATGTTTAGTTTTTTAGATTTCCATATAGTCTGCAGCACTGCAAAAGCCTAGTTTTCTCCAGTAAGTCTGCTGTTGATGTCCTCTGTGCTGTCTCCATTGTCTCCACTCTACTGCCAAGGTATACAAATTCATTGACCTACTCCACTAACTTGCTATCTACTCTGAGTACATTTCTGTTGTTCACATTTTGCTTCATTAACTTTGTCTTTCCTATGTTGATCTTTAGTCCTATGTTGTTTGCATTCTGAGTTAGCTTGTTTATTTTATCTTGCATACCTTTGTGACTGCTTGATAGTAGACAAATGTCATCTGCAATGTCAAGGTCCTTCAGCACTGTGTCAAGGGTCCATTGTAATCCTCTGCGTTTGTCTGATGTTGCCTCCTTCATTAACCAGTCTACTGCCAAGATAAATAATGTTGGTGATAGTACACATCCCTGCTTCACTCCTGTTTATACCCTAAAGCTGCTGAAGGTATGTTCTCCACAAATCACTCTGCACTGAAAACCCTCGTATAGGGCTTGATTACATTCACTATCTTATGGGGGAGGCCATGCCTTCTTAGGATTTTCCACAGTGCATCTCTGTTGACACTGTCAATTGCTTTCTCAAAATCTATGAACAATGCATATGTTGTGCTGTGCCACTCATGTGCCTGTTCTAATATTTGTCTAAGTACAAATATATGGTCTATGCGTGATCTTCCTTTCCTAAATCCTGCCTGCTCTTTCCGAAGTTTTCCCTCAAGTGATGGTACAATTCTGTTGATGATTATTCTGCAAAATACTTTACTGGTGAGTGGCAGTAGGGTAATGCATCTCCAGTTACAGCAATCTCTGAGGTCACCCTTCTTTGGTAGTTTTACTATAAGGCCAGTTTTCCACTCCTCTGGGGCTTTTTCTAGATCCCAAATTTGTTGTAATATCCGGCAGAGTTGTTTTGGTGTTTCTGTTTCTTCTGCTTTCAATATCTCAGCAGTCACTTCATCTTCACCTGTGCCCTGTCTAATTTTAGCTTCTTTATCGCTCCTTTACTTCACTTATTGTTATTGGTCCTGTATTGATGTTTAGTTCCGTTTTTGCTTCAGGTATGTCTATTGTTTGTGCTGCTTGTGTTCTGTTTAGTAGGGTGTTAAAGTGTTCCCTCCATCTTTCAATTTTTCTCTTTCTCCACTGACCAGTTGTCCATTATGTGTCCTTACTGCACTCTCACATCTTGTGCTGAAGTTACCTGTCATCTGCTTTGTGATTTTGTATATGGTTTTCATGTCATGTGCATATGCTGCTTTCTCTGCTGCTTCTGCTAAGTTGTCATAGTATTGACGTTTATCTAGACGACATGATTCCTTCATTTCTTTGTCTTTTTGTGCATAATTACTTAAAACTTGTTCTTTAAGTCGTTGTGATTTGGTGTTCAGTAATTTTTTTTTCATTTCTTTTCTTTGCTCTATCTTTTCCCATGTGGTCTTGCTTATCCACTCCTCTTTTTTTCCGTTTCCGATATCCCAGCACCTCTTTTGCTGTTTTCTGTAGTGTTTTATTGAACTCTAGTATGGACATTTCTGCTTCGTCTTGTAGGACACTGAAGCGGTTCTTAAGTACTATTGAGAATTCATTCCTTGCTTGCTGGTCTTTCAGTTTTCTTGTATCAAAACGTATCTTTCTGTGTTCTCCGTTTTTGGCTTTCCTTAATTTTAGTTTTAATTTTGCTACCAGAAGGTTGTGATCGCTTCCTACATCAGCTCCTTTCCTTGCTTGCACATCTTGTAGTGACCGTTCCCATTTGTTGTTTATTAGTATGTGATCGGTTTGGTTTTCTGTGGTTTTATCTGAGGACCTCCAAGTCACTTTATGGATGTTTTTATGTTGGAAAATTGTCCCTCCGATGGTCATCATGTTTTATTCACAGAAACTGCACAGTCTTTCTCCATTTTCATTTATTTCTCCTATTCTCTTCCCGTGATTCTTCTTCTATCTTCATTTCATTCACCTACTTTTGCATTGATGTCACCCAAGATGAGTAGCATATCATGCTTGGGTATTGTTTCTACTGTGGCTTGGAGGCTGTTGTAAAAATCTTCTTTTAATTCCTCTTCAGTTGCTTCTGTTAGTGCATAACAAACTATAATAGACAGCTTCGTGAATCTTGAGTTGAACCGTGCATAAAA
The DNA here is from genome assembly GCA_009760885.1 of Achatina immaculata. Lineage (NCBI taxonomy): Eukaryota > Metazoa > Mollusca > Gastropoda > Stylommatophora > Achatinidae > Lissachatina > Lissachatina immaculata. Next base: position 183,118 of record CM019721.1, on the reverse strand, counting down.
TAATCTCTCATTTACTGGGGTCCATTTCAGCAATGCTCTTGATGCTTCTTTTGTTATAATCAATGCTACTCCTCCTCCATGAAGATCTTCTTTACCTGACCATATTATTGTATCTTCTGTGTGCTGTGTTGTTAATTTCCTTCTGCCTTGTTCTGTCCATCTTGCTTCTTGTATTCCTAGTATGTCTAGTTTGTATCTGTGCATTTCCTTGATGGCTTGTGCTAGTTTTCCAGTCTGGTTAAGTGTTCTTACATTCCAGCTGCCTATTTGCGTCTTGTGTTTAGGTTCCAGGTGGTCTGCAGTCGGGCTGGGGACTTCCAGTGGCTGGCTTTCATCCACAACCTTCATGGGCTCGGTTTCCTGATAAGCATTTCTCCTTCCACTTGCATTTGCTTTTTCCTTTGCTTCCGTTTCTGTAGCAGTCTGATAGTTTTTTACCAGATAGGGTTGCTGGCCCTATGCCGAACCATCCTTAGTCGCCTTTTATGATCATGTGTGGTAGGGTACAGTGGTCCTATTCTTTGCATATCCCGGGTACCACACAGGGGGGTTTAGTGCGATTAATTAATGAAAATCAAATCAATTTTGTGGTTCTAAGGACTGCAAACGCGTCACAAACAGCCTCTGGCAGTCAAGTCCAGCTCCTGGCCTTCCCGTGGCAGAACTGTTTAAACTGACAGGAGAAGGGGCGAGGGCGAATATCTGGCGCCTGAAAACCAGTTACTTAGGGTAGATGAGTGGCACGTTTGTTAGCTCATCTGCCGCTGTTGGCGAGATTTTCAGCTGCCGCGCGTGGAGCGGTGCTCCCTCCCGGCCAATGAAGAAATTTGCAAATGAGGATGCCGCGCAGCATCACTGCGGAAAAGGTGGTAGAAAGGATAAAGCGAAGCAAACAGTCAAATCACGGCTCCTCTGGTCTGGAGGTTGGCCACGTCCTGAGTGCAGTCATATCGGGTGAAATGCATGAACCGGCTTGTCCCAGAGGTTAAGACACTGCTGGTGAGACTCTTCAAATGCCGCGCGTGGAGTGAAGCTCCTCCCGGTCAAGGAAGAAATGCGGAAAAGAAATAAAGGTTGCTGTGCGGCGCCGATGGGAAAAGGTGGTGGAAAGTGAAGTTTAACCGATAGGTCCAGTAGTATCGCTACGAGAGCTATACCACGGCACCTCTGCTCTAGAGGCCGGCCACGTCCGAAATACACCTACACTGGTGAAATATGCCTAAACCAGCACACACCAGGGGTGGAACTTGATGGCTAGATATGTCATGCCACCTCCGCTCTAGAGGTCGGTAACGCCTGATATACACCCATACTGGTGTATTTTGCCTAAACCGGCTCATACCAGGGGTGAATCTTGAAGGCTATGCATGTCACAGTATCTCTGCTCTAGAGGTCGGTCTCGTCCCAAACACGCCCATACTGGGATAATGCCTAAACCGGCTCAACCCAGGGGTAGAAGTCACTAGTGGCGAGGATTCGTCCTCCTGGACAAAAGCTCCATCCTGGTCACAACTAGGAAGGGTAGCGGCCACGACCGCAAAATACTAAAGTCGGAGACACTGGACCAGGTAAGTCTAGATAGGCAACCACCTCTCACCCGGCGGGGATGTTTGCGTATCCTAATCACGCTGAGGTTTTCCGGTGAGGAAGTCCAACTCTGGACTGGATGGGCAACCACCTCTCACCCGGCGGTGATACACGGGTATCTTAAAACACGTCGAGGTTTTCCGGTGAGAAAGTCCAACTCTGGCCTGGGTGGGCTACCGCCTCTCACCCAGCGGGGATGCACTGATATCCTAAACACGTCGAGGTCTTCCGGTGAGAAAGTCCAACCCTAGACTAAACTGGTGCAATGAAAACCACGGTGTCACGCAATCCCGCTTCCGAGACCCACCAAGAATACAGGATAAAGCCCTGTGATACTCTGAACCCCTTGTGGTCCTCTCGTGGATCTCGTGTGGTCTTTTCAGGGACCACACAGGGGACCACGGGACCTAACGAGGACCACAGGCGTGAATTCAGTAGGATCACAGTGCGGTTTTTGGTGGTAGAAACGAATGAAGAAGAAGAAGAGAAGATGTCGATGATGATGAACTAAAAATATAGACGTACTTTTCAGTACTTTTTATTATTAGTTATTACTGGTGACAACTGAAAAAACAAATAATGCAGCTGAAGTATTTACCAATGAGGAAGAACTGGAGCTCATGTATGAACTAGTCCAACATGCAGAAATAAGAGCCTTTTAACGCAGGGGTTCTCAAAGTCTCAGCTTTTAACCCTTACACCCCCCTCCCCACTATTTTTTTTCAACCCAGACTGACCTTGAATCTCCCCCTATATTAATATACACAGTCATTATCTAGAAAGGAGTTTCACGATTATACATTTCCTCTCTTGTAAAAAAAATACTTCGCCTTAGACTTGAAATTCCTCTCCGAGGAGCCACCTGGGACCTGCTTGAGAATCATCGATTTAACATTTGAACTTTTAATTCTAATTCTTAGCAGAGAATGTGTACAAAACTGGGAAAGAAGACTTTGGATAATTTCTTTCTTTCTTTCTTTCTTTCTTTCTTCCACAGCTGCTCTTTGTCTATTAAAGTAGGCTGATTGTTCATCAAGTTGTGTAACACAACTTCACGATTTTTAAAAAATTTCTTCCGAGCATGCATCATCCCACCTATCCACCTTGCTGGTGCTCTCCGCTTTAATTTGCCTTCTTTCAGAGCCTAAAGCATGTACTTCCTATGTGACAGGTGTGCAACAAGACCTTTGGCCATTCTGTTAGCTTGGACCAGCACAGAAGCATCCACAGTCAGGAGCGGAGCTTTGAGTGCCATCAGTGCGGCAAATCATTCAAGAGGTCCTCCACACTGAGCACCCACCTACTCATCCACAGCGACACACGCCCCTATCCATGCCCCTACTGTGGAAAGAGGTTTCACCAAAAGTCCGATATGAAAAAGCATACATACATTCATACAGGTAAACTATTTGTGTCGCTTAATTGTTTTACTTTTAATATTTAAAAATAATTTTTTAAATTTTCTTTTGACCAGAATGCATTGCTCAGACTGCACAATCTCCTTTGATCTGTCCATGCCTGGTTCCACCCCCACACCCCCCAAAAAAGATGGATTGAAAGAAAAAAGATGGATTGAAAACTCATCATCATCATCATCATCGGGTGCCTTGCCGACTGCCGTTGGCTATTATGCTTCTCCAGAGTACACGATCCTTCATGCAGGCCATCAGCTCAGTTGGTGATCTCCTCTCACACCATCCCATCAGACTGTCCAGTATCATTTCTCTTGGTTTTCCTCTTCCTGTTGTTATAATATTTTCAATGCCCCCTCTTCTCATTGCATGTCCTATGAAAGTACATTGTCTCTCTCTCTTATCTTTTTGACAAGATTTTTTTGTCTCTCCAGCTCTTCTCATACATTCTTCATTTATTTTTGCTGTCCAGGGAATTCGCATTATTCTTCTAATAAACCACATTTCTGCTGTTTCCAATGATTTTTGTGCAGACTTGCCTATTGTCCATGATTCACTTCCATATAACAAGATAGGTTCAATATAGCATTTTAGGACTCGTTTTCTAACATTCATTGATAAGGATGTGTTGGATAATATGTTTCTCATTCTCTGAAATGCAGTCTTTGCTTGGCCTATTCTGTTCTTAATTTCTGTTCTGCATTTCCCATCTGAGGTTATTACTGCTCCAAGGTATTTGAATTTCTGCACCTGCTTTAGAATAGTTCCGTTTAATTTTATACTGCGTGGTGGTGGATTCTGTTTCTTAGATATAACCATAGTCTCTGTTTTTTTTTTTTATTGTTCGAAGTAAGGCCTTTCTCTTCACTTTCTTTGGCGACTTTATCCAAGAGATTTTGCAGGTCTTGTTGGTTCTCAGCTATCAGCACTGTGTCGTCAGCATACCGAAGGTTGTTAATATTGTATCCTCCAATTTGTATGCTTGGTTCTGTGATGATCGTTCTTAGAATATTCTCGCTATACAGAGAAAAAAGGTCTGGAGATAGTACACATCCTTGTCACACCCTTTGTCTTATAGGTTGATATTTTCCAGTTCTATTTTCAGCTGGAATTGCTGCTTGTTGCTGCCATTATAGATGTTTTACAATCCTCAGGTCTTTCAGACTGAAAATTGTGGGACTCAGAAAATTACGCCGAAAATAGGATTTCTGGAGGTGATCCATCCGTCCTTTTTAAATTGCCTAGAATATTGAAATATAGGCAGGTCTAGACGAAGAAAAGAAGAAGAAGGAGAAGATGATGATGATGACGAAGAAGCTTATTTCAGAGGTTGTGATCCAAGATTAGCTCTAGTAATCTGATGTTGACTACGAGCGATGAGGGTTAAATAATGCAGTGGGTTTTGACAAGGAATAATTGTCCCAACCCCTAAGTCAGCTGATTGCACGGCGTTTTCTGCCTATCTTCTGGTAGTCGCACGGCGTTTTCTGCCTATCTTCTGGTACTGTCGTCTTTGGAAATGTGTTCAATATTCGAGACCTTTGAAGTTCTATCTTCTCCGGCGAGCTGCTAGATGGGGTTTCTATGTAAGCAACTTTCCTAACACTAGCGGGAAAGTTTCCTAACACTAGCGGGAAAGTTTCCTAACACTAGCGGGAAAGTTTCCTAACACTAGCGGGAAAGTTTCCTAACACTAGCGGGAAAGTTTCCTAACACTAGCGGGAAAGTTTCAGTTGGTGCTAGGTTGGGCTGGTGTGATATTTGACTCTATAAACTATCATCATTAAAAAAGAAAAGAATGAATGAAAGTGTTTTCATAAAGACTGAAACAAACTGCCACAGAAGAATCTATGGGACATGGTACTAGTGGCAATCGTTTCCTTAGCTTTTATGATAGACTTACTGGTTGTAGACTCCCTCTCCGGCCTGAGAACATCCGTGGGCCCCTAGTTAAAAATAAGCAAACTTTTTTTTTTTATTGGTGGTGGCCCCTCTTTTCAGGCTGAGAACAGCACCTTCATGGACCCCACATTAAAAACAAACCACTAGATAGATTACAGATGACTCTTATATATTTTTGTAATCATGGCAATCTGTTCACTTTTCCGTGAACCCCCCAAAATCCCTCCGTGCACCCCCTAAAGTGCATGGGTCCCAGATTAAGAGCAACATAGAGTGAGGTGGTCGGCATCTTGTCCAGCTGACTTGTCTACGTCAGATTCTGCAGGAACGAAGTACAGCTTTGGTTACCTAGGCAACTGCCCGGACTCGAACCACCAACCTTCGCCATAAGAGACGAGCGCACAAACAACTTAGCTACTCCGGAGCTGAAGTAACAACAGAATTTGCGTGAGTGCTAATCAGCGAGTGCAGCAGAAACGAACCTCGGCACTGAGAACCGTACATAATCGAAGCGCGTCTAATCTAACACCCCCAACTCTGTCGTAACAGACGGTGAAAGGTCAAACTAAATACCAAGCAATCCTCACTGCATCCGAGTTTTCCCAGTGAGCATTGAATGTGTTGCCGGACATATTTGATTATCAAGTATTAAAGCTGGCTCGAAAAGTCAAAAGTTAACAAGCGAATACAAAACCGTTAATTTCAAAAGGCGTTAACTTTATCGATGCCGAATCTGTTTCACTGAGTTCTCTGCGAGTTTGTTTCTGAAGATAATATAACTGAGAGATGTAGTGGATGGACAATCATTTTTTGTTTGCTTGTTCGGTAAGAAACGGAGATTAATTATTGACTATAACTTTTATTTTGCCCCAAAAGTGGCATTCTTCGTCGTCCTGTTTGTTTTGTTTTCCTTTTAATCTCCTCTCAATGTTTAACTTCCTTTCTTTCCTTGTTTTATATTTCGTTTCTTTTTTTTTTTTTAAATTACTTTCTTTGCATTCTTTTCCTTGTTTTATTTATCAGTTGGCTCTCTTTTATGTTTTAATTTGTCTTTTAATTCTCTCATTTATGTTTTAATTTGTCTTTTGATTCTCTCTTTTATGTTTCTCTTTCTCTTCTCCCTTTTCATGTTTTCCTTCTTTTTCTTCTATGCCAGTTTTATACTTTCCTTTGTTACTCTTCTCGCTATTTTATTTTTTCACCTTTTATCTCTGTTTCCCAAGGTTTATTTATTTCCTTGAAATGTGTCTCTTTACTCCGCTTTTTTTTTCCCTTCTGTCACTCTAACTTTTCCATTTTCCTTCCTGCTTCAAGATTTTCTGTGTCGCTCTTTCTTCATTTGAAAACTATCTTTTCCTTGTTTTATATTTCTCTCTTTCTCTCTCTCTCTCTCTCTCTCTCTCTCTCTCTCTCTGAAGTATTACACGAGGGGTGTTCAGAAAGTAACGCACCACATCGTTTTTCTCAGGAGCTGTTTATTCAAAAAGCATGAAATTTGTACACAATATACATAGATATGTCATGTAAACATCGGTATTATTCAACATAATCCCCATCAACTTGTACGGCTTTACGCCAGAGCGAAACAAGTGCATGTATTCCTAGCACGTACCATATTTTCTCTTGATTATATAGCCATTTCTTCACTGCATGAATCACTCCTTCGTCATCTTCAAATCTTACCCTCGGAGTGCATCTTTAAGTGGACTAAACAGATGGAAATCATAGAGTGTCAGATTGGGACTATAGGGTGGATGGGATAGTACAGTCCAACCCAATTTGGTAATTGCTTCTCTTGTTGCCAGACTTGTGTGAGGGTGCGCATTGTCGAGAAGGAGAAGCAGATCTGCTGGATTCTTGTGCGGCCGAACTCTGTGAAAACGTTGATTGAATTTTTTTTCAGTATCTTAATGTAAGCTTGCGAATTGATTGTCTCTCCTCTTGGCATAACACCCACAAGAAGCACATCTTCAATGTCCCAAAAGACAGTGAACATGAACTTTCCAGCTGAAGGAGTTGTCTTGAATTTCTTTCTTCGTGGTGACTGCGGATGATGCCACTCCATTGAATGTTTTTGTTTTTTTTTGTCCCAGGTTCAAAATGATGTGCCCAGGTTTTGTCACCTGTTACGATCTTAGCTAGAAAGTTCTCTCCCTCAGCATTGAAATCCTCCAACAATTCAGAAGAAATTGCTTTCCTTTGCAATCGACTGTAATTTGTGCAAATCTTAGAAAATCCGAGAGCTTTTATAGCTGCATTTGCACTACCATTGCTGACTGACAGGTTTAGGGCCAATTATTGAGTATTGATACACCTATAAGTAAAAATAATGCCCTCAGTGCATTTCAACATTTCTGCCTTGGTGGCTGTGGCAGGACGTCCACAGTGCGGCCGATAATGCAACTCTTTATCTCCACTTATTGATTCTTTGACTCTCTGAACCCAGCGAATGACTGTACTCCTGTCGACTGCAAAACTTCCATACACGCTTGTGAATGTTCACAACAGTTTTATTCTCTGCAACGAGAAATTCTATCAAAATTCGCTGCTTATACCGTTAACACTCTTCATTTCAACGGTTAGGGCAGCCATATTCTTTGGCCGGTTGCGGTGTAATTTGGTTCACACAATCGGCACATGCCATATTTAAAGTGTGCAAAATATCATGCTTCTATCTTCATTATTAGCTGAAAAAAAAACGATGTAGTGAATTACTTTCTGAACGCCCCTCGTATATTTTCCATCTCTGTATCTTCTGTGTCAGTTTTTTTTTCGTACCTGTTTCGTATTTTTCTCTGACTTCTCTCTGCTCTGAGACTGTCATTATTTCTCTGATGTAACATACTTATATAAAAAAAGATATAGACTCTCTACCTATAGTTTTCTTTCTTTAGTCTTCCTTCAGTGTTTTTTGTCCAGTCTTCTTGTAGTTTTTAAAAAAAATATTATCTTCCGTTTTCCTGTAGTTTTCTATGATAGACCTTCCTGTAGATTATTTGTCAAATATTCTTGCAGTTTTCTATCTTTAGTCTCCCTGTAGTTTTCTATCTGTAGTTTTCCTGTAGTTTTCTATGATAAACCTTCCTGTAGATTATTTGTCAAATATTCTTGCAGTTTTCTGTCTTCGTTCTCCTTGTAGTTTTCTCAAACAAGTCTTCCCGTAACACAATAATTGGTGTATAAGTATACAACTATACACTAAGCACTGCAGTAAAGCTGTGATACCAGAATGTATAAAATCGGAAAAAAGTAGGAGCAGCTTTATTACTTAACGATTACAAGTTGTAATCGTTAAGTAATAAAGCTGCTCCTACTTTTTTCCGATTTTATACAAGTCTTCCTGTAGTTCTTGTAGTTGTCTGTGTTTTTGTGTATCGGGTCACGTCCATTGTTTTCTCTTTTTTTCTTAGCCTTTTGTATTTGAAAATAAGATCTAAAAAGAAATCAGCTCTTGTTACTTGTGCGTGTATTCGTCCTGTGGGGCGAGGCATTCTCTACTTCGCAGTTTCTCAAATCCTCAAGTGTGGAATCCGAAAACATTTCACAGTGTATGCAGCTCTGCAGAAAATTCTGTCGTGAAATATGTTGTTTTTTTCTGGGAGTTAAAAAAATTGTTATCATCATCATCATCATCATCATCATCATCATCATCACTGTGTGTCAGTCATGAAACTTTCTAACAAAGGTTTGATAACAGAGAGAAAGAGAGAGAGAGAGAGAGAGAGAGAGAGAGAGAGAGAGAGCAGAGGATGACTTGGCATGACAGTCAGGGGAGATATGATGGGAAGATATGAAGCACATAGGACAACAACTTTTGTGAGGAGACGAGGTCGTATTAAATTACACAAGGAATTTAGATCAAGGAATTTATGCCCGCCATCTGACCTCTAGTAGTATTTATTGTCAAACTCCGAATATTTCTTTTCTTTTGTTTCGTTTTTATTCTAGTATATTAATTAATCCAGTTTAATCTGAACCCTTTTTTCTTTCTCAAAACTCACCATTTCTCTAGTTTTGTTTTCTTTGAGGAACTTATAATTGAAATTTTGTAGTTTTATTCATCAGACAAGGGACAAAAAGCAAGGAGAAGAAAACATTTCGTTATTTAGGGCGGGACATTTTTGTTCAGGAATAACGGAACAAACTTACAGATGAATAATAACAGTCAGAATAACAAAATGATGTATTATAATATATGTGTTTAAATGTCTTTTACCAGCTTGTGGAGGACATTATGTGAGAAAATAACAGTATTGCTGATTAAAAAGTGCATTGGAGTATTGTGATTGTAATTATTAACTTAGGTAAATAAATTATTAACAGATGAGAAGCAAAAGTGCTGTAATAAAGTAATCACTTGATCAATTGGGAAAGTAAGTTATATATTCAATACAGTAAAAAATATTGTGCATTATAATTTATTTCATGTGGTATCTTTATATATAACATCAATAGTATTTAATGTTGTTTGAAAACGATCTTGACTACGATTACTGCATTGGTATCGCCCGCTGGCTTCTATGAGGTCTCGGGATTTACAGTAGCAATCACATGATGGGGCTCGGCAAAGATCAGCTCCGATTGGTCAGATCCCAGCGGAGACGCGCAGTCGCAAGGGTAACATGTGACTCACATTACATTCCGGATTGGACGAAAGAGAGCCTCGTTTTGGGACACGGGTTTCTAGAATGTTGACATTTGCTGGCAATCACTTCTCGTCATATTGTGATAATGGTGGCTATGGTTCAGATTTTTGCCCATAAATAATTGATACTTTCAAGATATCGCCACTGTCTGTTGGATATGCATTGTTTCTGTTTTTGCTGTCTATGACATTAAACAACCCATCAATCATGAGCAGAACTTTGGGATTCGTAAGAGATTTAATTAGGGAAATACAGTCCTTGTGCCAGAAGAGTGTGTATAACACGGATCTCATTTGGATTATTTGTTTTTCTCTCTACAAGATGTATTTCGTTTCACCTTTTTTCGCCTGTATCGAAACTGTTGTCATCTAAAACTTAGTTATCTTGGTTAACACTCTGTCTCTTTCTTTCTTTAGGTCTGAGGTGTGTTTCCATCACTATCTCCAGACTTAATCAAGTATAGATTAGTCTGTGCATGTTGTAGAATGACTTAGTAACGTCACTGATACTCTGGGATTTATTAGTCTGTAGCGAACTACCATGCGAGTCCTATGTGACATTTAACGGCACTGGAAGGATATAAGGTGTAAGCGAACTACCATGCGAGTCCTATGTGACATTTAACGGCACTGGAAGGATATAAGGTGTAAGCGAACTACCATGCGAGTCCTATGTGACATTTAACGGCACGGGAAGGATATAAGGTGTAAGCGAACTACCATGCGAGTCCTATGTGACATTTAACGGGACTGGAAGGATATAAGGTGTAAGCGAACTACCATGCGAGTCCTATGTGACATTTAACGGCACTGGAAGGATATAAGGTGTAAGCGAACTACCATGCGAGTCCTATGTGATATTTAACGGCACGGGAAGGATGTAAAGTGTAAGCGAACTACCACGCGAGCCGTATGTGACATTTGATGTCATGGATGTAAGGTGTGATACGTAAGAAGTGACAGTGTAAGAATACAAGTTTGTTGTACATACTTGCTTAATTCTCGTGCTTGATCGTATGTATACAGGTGGATAAGAAAGGAAAGTAAGTTTGGTTACTGTACACGTGGATAAGAGCGCAAGGTAATAGTTTTCTTATTGTACATGTGGATAAGAGTGAAAGGTAAAAGTGTTGTTATTGAACATATGGATAACAGCGGACGATTTAGAGATGAAGGAGGAATTTATAGATCAGGAAAAGACATTTGACAGAGTCGACAGGAATAAGTTATGGGAAGTATTACAATCATACGGAATAAGAGGACATTTACTAGACAACATCAGTCTTCTTCCATGATAATATGTGTGCAGTAAGAACACTCGCTGGTTTGATTACTGGTTCAATGTGACGTCGGGAGTTCGACAGGGATAAATGCTCTCACACCTACTTTTTATCATATACATGGACCAGTCAGTCATTTGCGTGTCCCTTGCGGAACTTTGCCTCCCTAGCAGCTCTCCTGTAGGCCTCTTGGTTGCAAGCAAGATGCCCTGCTGTTGATGCATCCATTTGTAGATTATCAACGATGTCTTGCAGCCATCTTCGCTTTGGTCTTTCTCTCTTTTTTCCCATTATGTACCCTCCCAAGACAGTCTTCTCTAAATTATCAAGACGTTTAATGTAATAATAATAATAAACGAACCAGGACACCTGAAAAAAACCAAACGTGGAACCGGAGAAATGAACTGAACTTATGTTCACAGACAACCAAAGCTTAATACATCAAAATGATGAAGAACTACAAAACCATATCAGCAGCCTCGACAGCAGCTGCAAGGAATATAAGATGAAAATAAATATCGAGAGATCAAGAGGTCAGCCAGATTGCCAGAGACACTGTGCTAGCCAACAAATGGAAGATCAGGACAGACAAGCAACCACGAGAAACGGTCATGAAACAGGACACACTGTGGATAGAAACAGTGGATAGATGGGGCGAGAGACACAATGAAGAAACATAACATGACAGCAACCCTGACCTCTCACTTTGCTCTGGACCGATGTTTGAAATTATCTGCGACGCTAATGGTTTAAGCAGACTGACGAGAAGAAGATGAAAAGGAAAGATACCAGTGGAAAGTAACAATTTTGTTATTGAACATGTGGATGCCAGGGGAAAGTAAAAGTTTTGTTATTGAACATGTGGATGCCAGGGGAAAGTAAAAGTTTTGTTATTGAACATGTGGATGCCAGGGGAAAGTAAAAGTTTTGTTATTGAACATGTGGATGCCAGGGGAAAGTAAAAGTTTTGTTATTTAACATGTGGATGCCAAGGGGAAAGTAAAAGTTTTGTTATTGAACATGTGGATGCCAAGGGGAAGTTGTTTTAGTACCTGAATGCTCAGTATATACATATCACGCAAGTATTAATCTGATGTGGGATGTTCACGAGTGTGAATATTGAGAAATAAAAAACAACAGAATATTAGCGGACCTGCATTTGTTTGTTCTCTTTTCTAGTCCTATTTCGCCTCCTCCTCTCCACTTTTCCTTCCCTCTTTACCTCCTTGGCGCCCCCCCCCCCAGAAACTGTTATTAGTTCGTTATACAAATATCTGTTATATAAGTATCTGTTCCAAACGACTGTTACTAGTTCATTATATCTGTTCCCAACAACTGTTATTAATTCATTATATCTGTTCCCAACAACTATTATTAATTCATTATATCTGTTCCCAACAACTATTATTAATTCATTATATCTGTTCCCAACAACTGTTATTAATTCATTATATCTGTTCCCAACAACTATTATTAATTCATTATATCTGTTCCCAACAACTATTATTAATTCATTATATCTGTTCCCAACAACTATTATTAATTCATTATATCTGTTCCCAACAACTATTATTAATTCATTATATCTGTTCCCAACAACTGTTATTAATTCATTATATCTGTTCCCAACAACTGTTATTAATTCATTATATCTGTTCCCAACAACTGTTATTAATTCATTATATCTGTTCCCAACAACTGTTATTAATTCATTATATCTGTTCCCACGATTGTTACTCCCACATGGCGTGACTGTTTTATGGAGTGTGTGGAAATAAAACCTGGCTGCCTGTTTAAGGTCATGATCTGTCTGTTGTTAGAAGTACTATATGCATATTCGTTATGTTATTTGTGTTCTAAGGAAGCAATTTTTTGTTCTTCTCCTGTTTTCAATTTTGGTATAATATAATATGCATAAAAGGAACTTTTGCGTGAATGTTAAGTTGCCGTGTATACACTGACAATTGTGTGCTCAGTATGTCTTTTTTACGTCCTCTTTCGGCCAGGAGCTTTTCGTTTTCTGGGTCAAATTCCCTAACACAAAAGTCTCGTACACATTTTTGCAACAAAATTGACAGGATTTGTTGCCTATGGGGTCTCCAAACCACTACCTAATCACGAGAAGAAAACTCACTATCTGTTGCACTGTTCCATACCATATTTAGTATACCTCGTATTATGCAAACTGATGAATTTTCACCCGTACTAATTATCTTAAGTACTAGCTACTGTAAGCATTACCCTTTACCTCGAATAGGTGTTGTAGCATTAAAAAAAACCATGTAGTTAATCTCGTGGGAGACTGCGAAGTACGTTCTGATACATAAAGACATGGATCAGTTCCCAACAGTACTTACTAGTTCTCAGTGCTTCTCTCTCAGACATGGAAATGTATGCACTAGAATGTGTTGATATTTATCATGTAATCAGAAATACATGTCTGATAGTACAGAAATGAAAGTCCTCTTCGTGTCTGGGGAATTTCCGCAGCTAGTCGAGATAGGAGACTAACAACTGGGTTATTGGTCCAGTGTTTCTCAAACTGGGACCAAGCAACCCCCCTCCCCCATTTTTTTAACCTCATAGATAGGCGTTAGGTATTCAATGGACGAAGGCACAGAAGAGTCATATACTGGTGTTTTCTGAGTGTCCTATGGGAAACAGTAATAGTTTGATGACAATGTGAGTTTATTATCTGGTATACGCTGATAATAAGCCAGTGAATTTTAGCTTCATGTAGTCATTAGATTTCATGCATATTCAGATACAAGTATTTGTGCGAATTATAGCTTTCAGTAGTAATGGAAAATATGTATGCCCATATTCGAATACAAATATCCCGACCAAGGACTCGGTACTTGTGCTGAGTGGGATAATTGTCAACGACTCTCAACTGTCTTGATCAGAGCGAATCAGAACTGACAGAGGCTCTGGTAATGTACTCTTTAAGATTTTGAGGTTTGTGCCCAAAATCTTCAACCCGTGTGCAATATATATTTTCAAAAATAAATTTTGTATGCATGTGTGCAATGTGACGCGAAATTGCAGAATTAAGACTCTCATTGAACAACACAAAACTCTAAAGAAATAATGAAAACAAACTCGTTTAGTGGTAACATATTTTTGTTCTTCAGCGCTATAGCGTAGCAGAGTAACATCAGAGAATCTAAAAATTTTGTTTTATGTTATTTTATTTTACTTTTACTTTTGCTTGGCACACACAATTTCGTTGGCGGCACGTGTACGCGCAGCTTAGAGGAAACTCTGGTCTTTGGTAACAGACTGTAGTTTGGCCAAATGAATGATATCTCAGTGGTAGTAGAAGTATGTTTCAGCTGAACGCAGTTATCAGCAAATACAAGGAACTAAAATGCTGTCTGTATATGAATGTATTACTACTGCATGTGCTTATTAGTGTCTGTTGTCTGGTTACAGTTTTAAGACCAGAATCAAACTTTTAGTGGGACATGTGTTCACTACCAATGAACTATGACAAACGTGTAAAGAGAAAGTATAGTGAACCTAGGTCGTAGCTACCTTATGAAGAATGTGAAGTTTTTTTGAAAACCACAGTGACTCACTAAACAACATAAGCAAAGAAGAGAACATTATAACTATGAGAGACTTCAACACAATACTCATTACAAGTAGAACAGAAGTAGCAGATCACATGGGAGCCTTTGGTGACCTACAGTGCTTTCTTCTTCTTCTTCTTCTTCTTCTTCTTCAGCTTTCCGAGTCATTAAGGCTCACTGCTGCAGATAAAGTTCGCCTCCATTCCTCTCTATTCCTAATCTCCTCTATCCAGTTTGTGACATCAATTTCTTTTATATCGTCTTTTGTGTTGTCTTTCCATCCAAATCTCATTATATTTTTGACGTTCGAAGATCGTAGTCCACTTTTATCTCATTATAGGCTTCTCGTTCCATTCCGTAACACTAATCTTTTTTTTTTTACGGAGATGGGATCGTTGGCCCCATGCTCCAAGCCCCAACCTGGAGGACCAGGGAGCAAGTTTTGTCTGACCCCTACCCGGGCAGACCTTCTCAGCTTGGGTGGAGTAAAACTCCCTCTGGTATAGCTCTGGGGGTGGCCAGAGTATGCAAACGGTCACTCCACTGTCTAGAAAATGTCCTTCGGAAAGCATTTAACCGTATCCAAAAAGTGAACCGCAGAGAGGCATTCAGAAAAAAAAACCTGTTACTCCATCCAACAGAGTTAAATTAGTACTTCTTTTTCAGCCACATGGTCAGATGGTTAAGAAAGTTCTTTATCACCATCTGCTACTAATCCAACTCGACATCATACGCACATATACTTGGTACAAGCTGAATAATTTGACCTTAAGAAGCCAAAATAATGCACCAGACAAGGGGGAAGAATGTGAACGTTTTTTTTTAAAAGCCACATGACTCATTAAACAACATAAGCAAAGAGGAGAACATTATAACTATGAGAGACTTCAACACAAAACTCGCTACAAGTAGAACAGAAGTAGCAGACCACATGGGAGCCTTTGGTGATCTATGGTGAGAAGGACCTGTAATTAAGGTTCATACCGAAACGTCACAACTGTGTACCCGTTAATTAATAAAGCTGTTCCTAGTTTTTTCATAATTTATACATTTTATTTTTATGGGTATATTTATGAACAACTCTCTTACTTTCTTCTCACACTCTCTTCCCTGAGCTTGATTAGTTTAATTGTTTCTCTTGTCTGCTTCTTACAAGTTCTGATATGGCTTTTCATGCTACTTCTTCATGAGCTCAAATTTGAAATCGCTCTTGCATCTATGATTGATTCTTTCTTGTTGTACACTGCTAGTATGAAATCATTTTGGCTTCTTGAGGTCAAATTATTCAGTTTGTACTAAGTATATGTGCGTATAGTGTCGAGTTGGATTAGTAGCAGATGGTGATAAAGAACTTTCTTAACCATCTGACCATGTGGCTGAAAAAGAAGTACTAATTTAACTTTGTTGGATGGGTTAACAGGTTTTTTTTTCTGAATGCCTCTCTGCCGTTCATTTTTTGGATACGGTTAAATGCTTTCCGAAGGACATTTTCTAGATAGTGGCGATGACTGAAAAATTCTAATAATTTGTTGGACTGATCCGTAATGTCCATGTTATCATGACGCAGGCGGCGAAGACGGAAGAGTTGGGAGTGTGGGATAGAGTTCTGATAACAGCCATCAAATAACGTCATGCTGATGACAGAAGCCAGTTAGCGCTTGAGAACTCTGCATAAAGGAATATAGGACACTGGAACCACATGGTTTGAACTCGCTATTCAGCTACACCTAACACTCCCCTCTTCCATGATCACAATCCCTTTGCACTAAGTTCCAACACATAGTTCAAAACCTCCTTCCAGCATCAGAATACAACCCCTCTACCGCAACTATAATCACCTATTCCACCCTCTCCCGGATTGATTACCATTGTATCACTCTCTCCTCTTTCCATGGTTTCCCCCTCCCTCTTCCTCTTTCCACATTTACGACCCACCTATCACACATCACAAGTCTCCATTCAAACATTCTCTACGGCCCCCTATACGCACTTTTGAATACAGCCTCTTACAAGCCACATCTTCTTACAAGCCATATCTTCTTACAAGCCACATCTTCTTACAGGTCACAGCTAAGTGCTCCATTCATTTTATTCTATTTAATTTTTTTCCATTCCTAATTTTTTACATAGCATTAATGTGAATTTATATTTTATCTTCTCTCTCTCTCTCTCTCTCTCTCTCTATATATATATATATATTATATATATATATATATATATATATATATATATATATATATATATTTCCTCGTCCTGTGTGTTTTTGTTTGATTAAAGTTCCCACCAAAACGTCACAACTGCCTACCCATTAATTAATAAAGCTGTTCCTACTTTCTTCCTAGTTTACAAATTTCGTTCTCACAGCTTTCTTGCGCTGGGTTCGTGTGATTATAGATTTATATACTTTTTATACACTAATTATTCGTGACCCATAGACACAAAATCAATGGAATATGAATGAGCCTCGTTCAAAAACAACATTTTACAAGCACCAAAGGTTACGAGCGAAACTGCTATAAAAATGCAAGTACAGAAATGAAAATAACAGAATAGTTGAATATTTGTCCCCTCAAAACTAAAAGATGTATGAAGAAGGAGACAAGACAAGTTGAAAGGAACATTAAAAAAAAAAAAAAACTTTAATTCTTCTCTTTTTGTATTCCAGGCGAGAAGCCACACAAGTGTCAGCAGTGCGGGAAGGCTTTCAGTCAGTCCTCCAACCTCATCACCCACAGTCGCAAACACACTGGGTTCAAGCCATTCGCATGTGGTCAGTGCGGCAGAGCGTTCCAGAGGAAAGTGGATCTCAGGCGCCATTTTGAGACTCAGCACTCCTTCGGGCCGGTGCTTAGAGCTGTGGACCTGGAGGTTGTTAAGGCAGAATAAGTTAAGAAGTGTGGACCTGGAGGTTGTGAAGGCAGAATAAGTTAAGAAGTGTGGACCTGGAGGTTGTTAAGGCAGAATAAGTTAAGAAGTGTGGACCTGGAGGTTGTTAAGGCAGAATAAGTTAAGAAGTGTGGACCTGGAGGTTGTTAAGGCAGAATAAGTTAAGAAGTGTGGACCTGGACGTTGTTAAGGCAGAATAAGTTAAGAAGTGTGGACCTGAATGTTATGAAGACAGAATAAGTTAAGAAGTGTGGACCTGAATGTTATGAAGACGGAATAAGTTAATAAGTGTGGACCTGAATGTTATGAAGACAGAATAAGTTAAGAAGTGTGGACCTGGACGTTGTTAAGACATAATAAGTTAAGAAGTGTGGACCTGGACTCTGTGAATAATTTTAACGGTGAAGTTGAAGTAAATTAACAGTTTAGTGCTCGTGTGCTCTGTAACAGTGTAATGACTACAAATGCTCAGTGTCTGTTCAGAGCCTATGTTCCCTGTAAGTTCTTGCGGTTAGTGCCCACAATTTTCAACTCATGTGCAGACATCTTCTCAAGAAAAAAAAAAATTGTGTGCAAATGTGCGTTGTACTGTCAAATTACAAATTACAATTTAAAGTTAAAAAAAATAGAAATCGAGAAAACTCATGTAATCCTGCCATATTATTCCTCAACGCTATTACAGCACAGAGGAGCGTAAAGAGACTTGTAAAACTAGCAATACGATTGTTCTTTGCGCGGCTTTAAACTTTTCGTGCCCCGTAGCATGATTTCTTTTTGTGCGCGGCCGCGCAGCTTAGAGGGAACATTGCTCAAAGCATGACTTGGTGTTACGACACGACCTTGTTTTATTTGTTAATTAACATATTAGAGAAAACATAATACTCTAGTCTGTTTCACATGGTAATATGATACAAAATATCTTTTTTAAAAAGTGATATAATAACCACACAGTAACCAGTTTCTATTCATTGTAATGGTTGAAGCATGCTGCAGTCCAATTTATGTGCAATTTTATTTAACTTTGTTATTGTTTTCTTTAAAGATTTTGTTTGCCATAAGAGTCTTATCACAAATAATATTTTATTGAAGTGATAAATAACTGAAACATGTGATTTTTTTCAGTTTTTAACTATTAAAAGAAATGTTCTGAACTGATAGAGTGAGAAAATTTTAACACAGAAATCAGAGATACATGTCATGAATACCAAAATTAAGTTATCTAAAAATGTTATCAGACAAGAAAGGAAGGGGCTGACCTGTGAATACCAGATAACTGTTCTGTTTGATATCAGGGCACAATGTGATTTCATCTTTCAGTGTATATAAAGTTAAGATTATCGTAATTCACATTTCATAACAAAAAGAACAGTAAAAGAAGCTGAATGTTTTCCATCTCTGTTTACAGAGATTTAGGAGTCCAAACATGCCCCTGGGAAATGTGTGCAAGGACAAAAATGTAGGATATAAATAAAGAAATCTGCTGACGTGCTGAGGTGCACGGATGTGCCACATTTCTTTGCTTAGATGGCTGAGAAGAAGAAGAAGAAGAAGAAGAGGAGGAGGAGGAGGATAGGAAGAGGGGCAGAATTTTAAAAATATTTTTGTGAAAAAAAATTAAACTGTCTTTGAACAATATAGACAATGGAACCCTGATACCACTAGTTTTTTTTTCGTGATTTGAAACTATATTATTAATTCTATTGGCCTGGACACTTAACAAAACAGGCGAGAAACACTTAAATGCCTTTGAATGTGAAATGCTACAGAAGAGTTTTCCAGATATCATGGACACAAAACAGAAAAAAAAAATATCCATACTACAAGAACGTAATATTGAAGAAGGCTGGCTAGTAAAGAGGATTAAACAAAGAAAACTTAAATATTTTGGACACAGTAAACGTCATGATAATTTGGAGAAGACCGAAAAAGAAAGAGAGGAAGACCAAGGCGAAGATGCCTGCAAGAAATCGTTGATGATCTACAAATGGATGCATCAGTAGTAGGCCATCTTGTTTACAACCGAGAGGCCTACTGGAGTGCTATTAGGAAGGCCAAGTTCCGCAAGGGACATGCAAATGAAGAAATGAGTTGTATAAAACACAAGCTACACGAGAAAAAGTTGTTCAAAAATCTTCGAGCAAAGTTTTATAACAAAACTGAAGAAATACTTGTAACTGTTCTTTCAAGGCGATCTTACATTTCACATTTATAGCATGATATTTTTACAAACAATTCTTAATTTCCTGTTGTTTTTTTTTTTTGCCCAGTATTTCAACATCCGTCATTTTTATTACTAATTGCAAAGCTGATGGTGCAATACATTTTTAAAAAACTGTGTTTTGTTTTGGCTGTGCAATAATAAATGTAGAACAATCATTTGTTCTTCTCCTTATTTATGTTTCATAGCTTACATTTACTTCGTGATTCTAGATCTTTTATCTGCAATAAAATGAATTCAGCGACTTATGATCGTTTATCTGTATTACGATGTGAATTTAGTGACTTTTATCTGTATTACAATGAATTCAGTGACTATGTATGTATGTACGCATGTATGTATGCATGTATGTATGTATGTCTAAGTCAAATGTAATAACTGCTGTTATTGTTAATGCTGCCGCTGTGTAGTTTTCATCACTGCAGTCTGTTATCCTAGTCATTTAATTTAATCTAGCTATTATTAATATTAATTGCGTTACTACTCTGAGACAATTTCTCATGGAACACTACAATTACTAATAGTGAAATGCCATTCTCGTTAATATGTTCATTATTGTCAACGACGGTATATTTCTGTTATTACTGTAACGGGGACTGTATTAGATAGCTATGTTAAGGGACAGGAAGGGTGAAGGAGATCAGATGAAAGTGACTTCGGGCATTTGTAGAAAAGGGCACTTTAGACCTGAGAGAAGACAGATAGCAAAAGGATGACCAGCTGTAGTATCTTGGACTCCAGTAAAGCTAACAAATGCCTAGCCACGATAGGGCAAGGCATTAAGCACTTGGTCAGAAGGCGCTCCTTAATATTGATGTTTTTTAATGCTATTATGTGTACTTTTTAATTGTTATTTTTTATATAGTTGTAGTCGTTAATTCTGAGGTACTTTCTTAATTGTCGTAGTTGTAGTTATTAATGTCGATGTCCTTTTTTATTTGCCATAGTTATATTCATTAATGTGGACATTTATGAATATTTATCATGTTTGTAATCATTAATGGTAACGTTCTTTTTAGTTGTCATGGTGTAGACATGCCGGAGTCGATGGAAATAACAAAATCGACCAGCTAGCAGCGAGGGCCAAACCAGAGGGCCTCATCAAAATGGACAAATCGAACCTATTCAAATCCATCAAGCAACATCTCGACGAACAAGTGCAACTTCCTTCAAAGTACCTATCACATATGACTAAATGTATCACAAGTAACCAAGGGCACTGGTTGCAAATCCCAGCTCAGTGCTAGATCATGGGCAACACAGTCAACACAACATTGGAGTCATCTCCCTAAAAACGCTGAGGGAAATCCTGACGTCAAAGGCCGAACACATATGGACATAAACTCCTCAGGTCCCCAACACATCTAGGTCCCCTTTTTTTTACAGTTACATTCATTAATTTCGACCTTTTGTATAATTTGTCACAGTTGTAGTAATTACGTAGTAATACGGATACTTATTAATATGTTCATTACTGTTAATAATTCCATCATTTCTGTTGTAATTGCTACTTCGTAATGGTTACTGTAATCGACACAATAACGGAAAATACAGAGTGAAAGATAAGACGTTTAATCTGTTATTTAAAAAAAAGTGTTGGACTTAATGCTTTTTAATGTACAAGTCGTGGTTTGGTGACGTGATACGACTATTGCCAGATAGTAAATTACAGAAAACACTTATACTATGAATGGCAGATAAACAGAAAGAGGACATCCATGCAGGAAGTCAGTCAGTCAGTCAATCAGTCAGTCAGTCAGTCATTTGCATGTCACTTGAGGAACTTTGCCTCCCTAACAGCTCTCCTGTAGGCCTCTCGGTTGTAAGCAAGATGCCCTGCTGCTGAAGCATCCATTTGCAGATCATCAACGTTGTCTTGCAGCTATCTTCACCTTGGTCTTCCTCTCTTTCTTTTTCCCATTATGTACCCTTCCAACATGGTCTTTTCTAGATTATCATGACGTTTAATGTGTCCAAAATATTTAGGTTTTCTTTGTTTAATCCTCTTTACTAGCCAACCTTCTTCAATATTAAGTTATTCTGTTATGGATATATTTGTTCTTTTCTGTGTCCATGATATTTGAAGAGTTCTTCTGTAGCATTTACATTCAAAGGCATTTATGTGTTTCTCAGTTGTTTTTTTAAGTGCCCAGATCTCACAGGCATATGTTGCGATGGAAAGATGCATGCCCTTAAAACGTCTTATTTTTGTAGTTCTGTCTGTTTTTCTCCACAGTTGTTTTACTTTCTGAAGAGCCATATGTGTTATCCTTTTAATTTCCCTCATTGTATCTCCATTATTAGTTAGTAATGATCCAAAATATTCAAATCTCTCCACCATGTTCCAATTTTTCCTCATCGATACATACATACACCAGCTGCCTTATTTGTTTTGTCAGTTGTCATCAATTTAGTTTTCTTCGCACTAAGATATATCCTCACTGTTCTTACGTACTGACATAATTAGTTTTTTTTCATTCCTTTTAGTGTTGTGAACAGCAATACTGTGTGATCAGCATATCTAATTTCTCGGTAGGAGGTGGATGGAGGAAATTAACGGAAACGTTAAATATTTCTTTATAAGAGATAAACCTCAGTCTTACCAAGAAGTCTCTTTTCCACCTCAACACTGAAATGTACACGAGGACGGAAACAAGACAAGACAAGACAAGACAAGACAAGAAAGACAAGACAAGACAAAATAAGACAAGAAAAACAAGACAAGCCTTATATACTTTACGTATTTTGTAAGAATAATGTGCCAACTGCACGTGATTTAGGGTTTTTCTAAGTAGTGTAAACACTGACTGCATTCCTATGGTTTTATACGTGTTTTTAAATAATGTGAAAATCGCTTTTAATGTTAGTATTGTACAAGTAATGGGCATAGATAACGAGACGGGGAAGGCTTCGAAACATAATAACAAAAGGCAAGATAAATGGCAAGAGTGGCAGAGGATGGTCAAGAGAAAAAATCATGGGGAATGTATCGCAAAGGTATAACAGAAAGTCAGCAAACAGATGTTGGAGAATATCAAGAATGAAGATCTTCAGAAAAGCGTGACCGCCAGGGCCTAGCGGCACCTGATGATGCTGATTTTAACCGATATGTACATTGTTTCATTTATCTATTTATAAGTTTGACATCTCTAAACGAGCATTTTAAAAAATTTGTGCATTATGTTGTTTTTTTTTCAGCTAGTCTCTGCACCGTCTTGGGACGCTGACGCATTAAATCTCTCTAAAATGTATTTAAATGATTGCATATCTGAAAAGAGCACAGCAGGACGAAAAAAAAAAAACAGGTCAATCACGTGAAACTCTAAAGAGGACATTGTTAAGTGAGACCAAGTTAGCAGGCATAAAATACTTTGATGGGGTTGAAAAATGCCGAAACCAGGAAAACTTGGCCAACTGCCGTGCGAGCCTTGTGTGACGTTTAACAGCATGGTAAAGACGTAAAATATAAGATGATATAAGAAAAGAATATTTGTGGGGGAAAACTATATGGCCATATACCTTAAGTTGATGATAAAGAAAAAAGAGAATGTTATGTAAATAATTATAGAATGTGTGTGGCCAGAAATCTTATGTAAGTAGCGTGTGAAATGGGAAATGTTGGTGTAAATGATAAACTGCATGGATTGTAAAGGAGAGAATGAGTGAAAGTTAAAGTAAATAACGAATGCTTGAGTAAACGATGAGAAGCTGATTTCTGTGTAAATAATGGATTACTGGAAACGTACACTTTTTGAAAAACAAATGATTTAATGCAGTGGTTCCCAAACTCTCTCTCTCTCTCTCTCTCACACTCTCATTATCTCTCTTACTCTCTCTCTCCCTCACTCTCTCTCAGCATATTTATAGAATGTCTGGAATACAGCGAAGATGTATGATAAAGGGCAGAATGTCAGACGGGCCTGTGTGTCCAATTTTTAACCTTTTTTAAATAACGATCGATCAATCAATCAACCAGTCAATCAATCAATCACTCTCTCTCTTTCACTCTCGCACTCTCTCTCACTCTCTGCCATTCTCTCTCACTCTTTCTCTCACTCTCTCTTACTCTCACTCACTCACTCACTCACACACACACACACACACACACTCTCTCTCTCTCTCTCTCTTCTATTTTTGAGCGCGATTCTAAACCAACATTGGTAAGAGACCAACGACTCATGAAAAAATAATAAAAATAAAACATTGAAACTGAATTTGTAAAAATTATTTTTGTGACTGTAGTGAATGTGACTATTGTTGTTGTTGTTGTGTTGTTGTTGTTTTTGTTGTTGTTTCGATATTTAAACTTGAAAACAAAAAGTAAAAGTTTCCCTTAAAATCCTGTAAATTTATTTTAATATCTTCTCAGGAGCCTCCCCCCCCCCTCCGCAACCCTGACCTGGGTAGCGACCTGAGGTCACAATTTAATGACGTCGATGGAAATGATGAATCTGATTCAAATAAGATAGAAAAAAATAATAAATGACAAATCTGACACAAATAAGACAGAAAAAAAGTAATAAATGACAAATCTGACACAAATAAAATAGAAAAAGTAATAAATAATGAATCTGACTCAAATAAGATAGAAAAAAAGTAATAAATAATGAATTTGACAGAAATAAAATAGAAAAAAAGTGATGGACTAACTCCGTATATAATAAATTGGTGCAAGATAAAGGAAGCTTATGTAAATGATTATATTTTAATGGAAATGCTAAGAAAAACTGACAAGACAAGGACTGGAGATCCCTGTAAAAGTTTTTACAGAAAGGAGACCATTTATTTCTGGTGCAGGAATGAGCAATGCTGAAATAATAATGTCGAAATATAAACAATAAGAAAATGTTTTGAATACTTGCAGGAAGAAAAGCCAGGGAGAAACAAGATAGATGGGGAAAGAAACAAAATATATATGGTGGTAAATTAAACAGAAAAAGTAGAAAAGAGAAAAGGTTAGTGTGTGTGTGTGTGTGAGAAAGAGACAGACAGACAGACAGATTTAATTTCAAAGAGAGCAGAAATAGGACACAGACCATTTTTTGTTTGATCTTTCATTCCACTGCAAACATTTTACTACGAGGATATTAAATCATACCTTTTTCTTTTTTGTTACTTGACAAAAAGTACAAACTAGAAAGCAAGAGATAGACATATTTTTTAAAGAAAGATGTTGCAAATGATCTGAGAAGCAGAAAAAGAAATGAAGATTTCCTCTGAGAAATTTCAGAAAAAAAAATCAGATTATAAAATTAAAAAGACACTCAGAATTTCTTAAACATGTCGCGAGCATATTATGAGATAGAACTAATTTGGATAATTTGCTTATAAGTGGAAAATGAACTAATTTGGATAACTTGGTTATAAGTGGAAAATTCAAGGGAAAACAAAGAAAAGGAGGCTAAGAGAACAAAAAAATATCTCACAAGATTGACCAAGAGGGATGGAATACGGAACGCATATGAACTGATCTGAAATCTCGAGGATCTCTCTCACCTGTGTGTTTGTGTGTATGAGAGAGAGAGAGAGAGAGAGAGAGAGAGAGAGAGAGAGAGAGAGAGAGAACAAATTATATTAGGGTAAAACAAATGAGAAAGAAATGAATATGTAAATGTTAATAATAATAATAATAATACACAGTCGTGAAATGGCAAGAAAAAAGGAACAAAAGAACAAGACATTGGATGTCGTTACAATATGTATTTGTAAACAAATCTAAAGATCTTATAAATTCATTCCATTCAATGGATTTGTTAACTTACCTTAAAAAAAAAATGAGTACTCAGTGTGGTGAGATTTCTTTAGCCCAATCACAAACCTGCGCGGATTAATTCTTCGCGTGGAGCGAACTATTTAATGAAGTGTTTCTCCTATTGTTGTAACCGTGGGTATCGAAACATCAGTCGCGCGGTGCATGTGGCCTCAAGGTCGGAACAAAAACTTCACACTTAAATCTGGGTGGGGGTGAGGTAGTGAATGGCTGTCCAGGTTGTTGTTTGATGTTTGCTAGCGTCAAAGTACGGGCGTGGCTGAGGTTTTGTTTCAAGCTGTGGTTGGCCAGAACATTTTTTGAAAGTTATAATTAACGTTACCACATGCTACAGGAGTTGGGATTCGATGTTAACAATACAATAATGAAAACCATAACTGAGGGAAAAGTGGAAGGAATAAGAATGGGGGGGGGGGGGATATATATCATATATATCACGTATCATGCAAAATACTTGTGGTAATGCAAACACAGAGAATGTTGTAAGAGTTCAGTCGTAAGGCAACTAACAACAGCAACTCACATACATTAAAGATAGATACATTAATGGTAATCACATAACAGATTAATCAGATTAATGGTAATCTCATAACAGATTTATCTTGGTGTGTGGTAGCAACCGTAAAATGCTTTCTGTTGGTTTTAAATACAAGTTAAATTAAGTATCTGTGAAGTTTGTTTTCATTTTCCTTGTCATTATCGTCTTATTGTTTAGTTATATTGTCACAATTGGAAATTATTAATTGTTCTTACTTCTTCTTCCTAATCTCTTCTTTATTTTTTTCTTCAATGGTCTTCTTCTTCTTCTACTACTACTACTACTACTACTACTACAACTACCACTACTACTACTACCACTACTACTACTCCTACCACTACTACTACCACTACTACTACTACTATTACTACTACTGCTACCACCACTACTATTACTACTATTACTACTACTACTACCACTACTACTACTACTACTACTATTACTACTACTACTACTATTACTACTATTACTACTACTACTACTACTACCACTACTACTACTACTACTATTACTACTACTACTACTACTACTACCACTACTACTACTACTACTACTATTACTACTACTACTACCACTACTACTACTATTACTACTATTACTACTACTACTACCACTACTACTACTACTACTATTACTACTACTACTACTACTACTACTATTACTACTATTACTACTACTACTACCACTACTACTACTACTACTATTACTACTACTACTACCACTACTACTACTACTACTACTACTACTACTACTACTACTACTACTACCACCACTATCACTACTACTATTTCTTTTTCTTCTGTATCTTTGTCATATTCATTTTCTTTCCGCTTGTTATCTTCTGTAAATCCCTCAAATCTTCGTGCCTTTATCTTTCTTCTTTTCTGTCTCTGTTTCTCTCTTTCTTCCTCTGAAACCAGCCCCGCCCCCCCGGGCCCCCAAACCACCTCGCCTGGCCAGACGGACCAACACACAGACGGACCAACACACAGACGGACCAACACACAAACGGATCAACACAGATACGGACCAACACACAGACGGACCAACACACAGACGGACCAACACACAGACGGACCAACACACATACGGACCAACACACATACGGACCAACACACATATGGACCAACACACAGACGGATCAACACACATACGGACCAACACATAGACGGACCAATACACAGACGGACCAACACACATACGGACCAACACACAAACGGACCAACACACAGACGGACCAACACACAGACGGACCAACACACAGACCGCGACTATAATTTTTGTTAATAATTTTCTGAAACATCTTATCCAAACTTCGCCGGTAATGATACACCACACCTTTGTGGGACTCAACACTTTCCCTAGCAGGTGCGCGTGCTTAGTTGACATCGACAAACAAGGGCGCGTGCAGCCAATCAAGAAGCGGTGTTTGCTCTTTCTGTTGTCAGCTATGGCGATCGCCATACGCCAGCGATAGTATTTTCGTTTTGCCGCTTTTGTTGGTTTATCGATTACTTTCTTTGATTGACTGAACTATCTGTAGGGGATCTAAGGAAGCGCAGTAGAAATGAAACGCGGAGATTGCGTTTATTTGCAAGTATCATTTAAAAGGTGGCAACAGTTTAGTTGCGGAAAATAACATAAAATACAGCACGACGATACAAGTAGTCAAGATAAGTCGAAAAGCAGATCAAATTCAGACACAAGAAAAAGAAAGACGTAAGGTTGGAACTCAAGCCTAGCACTCAATGGTTGCAAGTGGCTGGTGTCGTGATGACAACAACACGGTCCACGTATCAACTGACTGGTCATCCACGAACTATTTAGAACAAAAAAATAAAAGAAAAAGATGTGTGAATCAAGACATTGTACTGGTGTCTTATCACGTGACGCTTGTTCCGTGTACTTTATTATAGACGGTATCCGTATGAGAATCTTACATCTTACATCCTTCCCGGGCCGTTAAACGTCACATAGGGCTCGCATGGTAGTTGGCCAAGTTTTCCTGTTTTCAGGGAGCTTTTCAACCTCATCAAGGGATTTTATGCCTACTAAACTGGTCTCACTTAACAATGTCCTCTTTAGAGTTTCACGTGGTCGACCTCTTTTTCTTTGGCCTGTTGTGCTCCACTTGACAGCTTGTTTTGGGATTCTCTGATTGTGTCTTCTCATCATGTGACAGATACATGTCCATCTTCTTTTCCTGATCAGCAATGAGACAGGTTGTTGTTTCACTCATCTGCCTTATCTCCTCATTGTTCTTGAATTCGTTCCACTTTAACCGAGTATAAATGCCAGTATGAGAATGCTAGTACAAAATTCTTCACATTGTTCGTATCTGGATACTGGTTGCTGGATATGACCTAGCTCTGTTGCTCGCCCAAAATTACACTCGGGACATGGCCATGAATGTTCTGCATTCGACATCGTGGTGTCCTTTAGTGTTTTAGCTGATATAATACCAATACTGTGTTGGTTGTAAATGCCCCGTGCTCTAACACACAACTAAGGTTTGCTTCTACTTCCTCTGAGTACACGTATTTCACTGGGGCGGGCGTGGTATGTACTTCTGAGGAAGGTTTCTTGCTCGGATTCTTCGATTTGCTGCGTGAAAGATCCATATATGTCCTATTTGTCCACATTGATGTTTCCTAGTGTGTTAGCCCTGGCTGCAAGTTGATCAGCTTTTTCGTTGCCAATAACGCCGGAGTGTCATGTGATGTTCTGGATTTCCGTTTTGTGTAGTATGTCCCTTGATGAAGTTGAAAGACTCACCGAGAAGAGGAAAACTTGGCAAACAACTATGCGAGCCCTGTGTGACGTTTAACGGCATGGGAAGGATGTAAGATGTAAGATAGTATGTCCAAGTACTCTGTTGTAAGGGTACAGTGTTCTATCTTTCTTAAAAGACTTTGAGAATCCTGTGATGCTTGTACTGTAGTTCGGTGTACATTATGAGTCATCAGCCATTTCAAAGCTTGTGTGACGGCCTCAGTTTCCATCCGCATGCTGGTATGCTCCGGCCACGATCTGGGGTAGTTTTTCTTCTGTGTATGCTGCGAAAGCCCACCCTCTTATAACAGCTCTGTGTACTGATCCATCCGTGTAGATGGCGATGTTTTCGAGGCTTGAGATTTTCTTAATTAGTTCGTTTATTTCGTCACGCGTTTTTCTCACAGTCCAGCTCCGTCATTCCTGGCCCAGTGCGCTTTAGTTTGATTACAGTACACTAGACTGTTGCACTGAATCCAGTCTGGTTCCAGTAAAATGTGTTGCGGGTCAGTTCCTGGGTCATTGGACTGAGTCACTGTAGGCGTTGGTGCGTTTTTAGTGCATCCCAACATGAATCTCATTGCCACATTCTATTCATTCATTCATTCATTTGCTTGTCCCTTGTGGAACTTTGCCTCCCTTACATGACTCCTGTAGGTCTCTCGGTTGTGAGCAAGATGGCCTGCTGCTGATGCATCCATTTGCAGATCGTCAACTGCAGTTCTGTCTGTTCCTCTCCACAGATTCTTTAGTTGTTTTACTTTCTGAAGAGCGATAAATGTCCTCCTTTTAATTTCCCTCATTGTATCAACATTATTAGTTAGCAGTGATCCAAGATATTCAAAACTCTCCACTTCTTCCAGTTTTTCCTCGTTGATACATATATCAGCTGCCTTATTTGTTTTGTCAGTTGTCATCAATTTAGTTTTCTTCGCATTAAGATATAGTTTTTGCTCTTCGCTGTTCTTACGGACTGACATAATTAGTTTTTCCATTCCTTTTTGTGTTGTGGACAGTAATACTGTGTCATCATTCTGTACCAGGTCTAGTTTGGCAACTTATGTGTTTGACAAAGTCAACAAGCCAAGGCCATAATCTATTTTGGATAAAACAATTGTTCTCATCAGGGTAAACTTGTCCGGATCAATGGTATTTTAAAAAAGGAGGTCTGCAAGTACAGCTTACATAGAACATTCTTTCCTCAGTTTTTTTTTCAACAATACAAAAATTTATTATTTCAATTTTCGGTTTGAAGTGTCATGAGCTGGAAAAGTAACACAGAGTGTCTGTGTAACATTGAATCTCTATGTAGCACTGAGTGTCTTTTTGACACGGAGTCTAAATGTAACTAGGGTCTCTATGTAACAATGAGTTTCCATTTAACATTGAGTCTATATGTAACATGGGGTCTCTATATAACAGTGAATCTCTATTTAACATGGATTCTGTATGTCACAAGGGTCTCCATGCAACACTGAGTCTCTATTTAACACAAAGTCTATGTGTGGAGAGCTGTGGGAGGAACAGATAAAACTACAAAAATAATATTTTTAAGGGCATGCATCTTTCCCATCGCAACATATGCCTGTGAGAACTTAACAGAACAGCTGAGAAACACATAAATGCCTTTGAATGTAAATGCTACAGAAGAGTTCTTCAAATATGGACACAAAAAATAACAAATATGTCCATACTACAAGAACTTTTAATATTGAAGAAGGTTGGCTAGCAAGGAAGATTAAACAGAGAAAACTTCAATATTTTGGACACATTAAACGTCATAATAATTTAGACAAGATCGTATTAGAAGGTCATTTAATGAGAAAAAGAAAGAGGAAAACCAAGGTGAAGATGAGTGCAAAACATCGTTGATATTGTGCAAATGAATGCATCAGAAGCAGGCCATCTTGCTTACAACCGAGAGACTTCCACAGGAGAGCTGTCAGGAAGGCAAAGTTCCGCAAGGGACATGCAAATGACTACTGACTCTATGTAAAACATTGTAACATTATATAACAGTAAATATATATTTAACATGGAGTCTATAGTCTTTTGAATGTTCTACTTTGCTTTTCTTTTCTAGATTACTGGACTAAGAGTTAATTGGGAATGATCATCATGTGTGCACTCTGGATACATCCATAGGTACTCCAGTCTCCTCTTCAGTATCTCCTTCAGCGTGCAGTAACTGAATACAATGTTTTTTTTTTGGTTGACCAGTCGTCCAGAACTCTCATAAAACATTAACTTTTCGCCACCCCAAGTTTCACTCTCAACTTCTTTACTCTTGACGACTGTTGTCAGTGAAGTCCTCTGTTCCATCAGCTTCTCTTATAGCACTGGTGATCTCTGCTCGATTCATTGCCTGACCTTCCTCCATGACAGCTGAGTCGACCAACTGATCTGCTCTTTTATTTCCCGTACAAAAACCTGGTACAAAAACGAAAGTCGATCTGTGACAACTGCAGGTATTCGAGCCATTCTTGTCCTAGAAAGTCAGCCTGAATTTTCTTTAGCATGTTTATCTTGTAGCTGATGATGCGTGGTTGTGACTTGAGCCAGCTCAGAGTTTCTGTCACAAACATGGTTTGTGTGTAGTCTTGTGACGAGCCAGCTCAGAGCTTTTGTCAGACCCATGGTTTGTATGTAGTCTTGTGACTTGAGCCAGCTCAGAGTTTCTGTCACAGACATGGCTTGTATGTAGTCTTGTGACTTGAGCCAGCTCAGAGTTTCTGTCACAGACATGGCTTGTATGTAGTCTTGTGACTTGAGCCAGCTCAGAGTTTCTGTCACAGACATGGCTTGTATGTAGTCTTGTGACTTGAGCCAGCTCAGAGTTTCTGTCACAGACATGGTTTGTATGTAGTCTTGTGACTTGAGCCAGCTCAGAGTTTCTGTCACAGACATGGCTTGTATGTAGTCTTGTGACTTGAGCCAGCTTAGAGTTTCTGTCACAGACATGGCTTGTATGTAGTCTTGTGACTTGAGCCAGCTCAGAGCTTTTGTCAGACCCATGGTTTGTATGTAGTCTTGTGACTTGAGCCAGCTCAGAGTTTCTGTCACAAACATGGCTTGTATGTAGTCTTGTGACTTGAGCCAGCTCAGAGTTTCTGTCACAGACATGGTTTGTGTGTAGTCTTGTGACGAGCCAGCTCAGAGCTTTTGTCAGACCCATGGTTTGTATGTAGTCTTGTGACTTGAGCCAGCTCAGAGTTTCTGTCACAGACATGGCTTGTATGTAGTCTTGTGACCTGAGCCAGCTCAGAATAATACGCATTGCCTCGTTCTCTGTTCTCTCAAGCCTTCATGGGAGCTGCCAGTGCAAACTCAGTTACCGAGAGGACCAGCTCCTGATATAAGAGAACTGTTCAAGGTTTGCTGCTGTCATTACTCTTATTGCAGTTGTTAACTTTTCTGGCTTTAGCCGTGATGTGGTCTACATGATCTTTGAATCCTGAGCTGCGATCGAACCTTACGCTCAAGTACTTCATCCAGTTAGTTCTTTCAACAGCATCCGCACATAAGCCTACCACGGGCACTGGTCTGTTGGCGATGTTTTTATTTACGTTCGCTCAGGACAGCCTGAATACGTCAATGAGAGACGCTGGTCATCTTGACCAAGGCTGTATTGTATCCAAGGAGGCAGCGAGAGGGACAACGTTCTGAAACGGACAAGTCACAAGAAGATGAAGATTTTGATAAGCAATCTAACTCTTCCTGCAACTCCTGAGCAAGTCTGACTCTGTCTTTGGCCTGTCTGTATACCAGAATGTCGTCCGCATAAGATGGGGTTCGAGCCCTCGCATCAAACTGTTCCCCTGTTATCCGAACAGTGAAGAGCTCTGGCGATGATGATGCACTTGTTGTCCCAACTAGACTGAGAGAACAGACATAGAAGTTATCTCTCTTACCAGAACAGACATAGAAGTTATCTCTCTTACCAGAACAGACATAGAAGTTATCTCTCTTACCAGAACATACATAGAAGTTATCTCTCTTACCAGAACATACATAGAAGTTATCTCTCTTACCAGAACAGACATAGAAGTTATCTCTCTTACCAGAACATACATAGAAGTTATCTCTCTTACCAGAACAGACATAGAAGTTATCTCTCTTACCAGAACAAACATAGAAGTTATCTCTCTTACCAGAACAAACATAGAAGTTATCTCTCTTACCAGAACAGACATAGAAGTTATCTCTCTTACCAGAACAAACATAGAAGTTATCTCTCTTACCAGAACATACATAAAAGTTATCTCTCTTACCAGAACATAAATATGAATTATCTCTCTTACCAGAACATACATAGAAGTTATCTCTCTTACCAGAACAGACATAGAAGTTATCTCTCTTACTTAGACTATTGTCACATCTAGATTGAGAGAACAGACATACACGTTATCTCTCTTACCTAGACTATTGTCACATCTAGACTGAGAGAACAGACATAGAAGTTATCTCTCTTACCTAGACTATTGTCACATCTAGACAGAGAGAACAGACAGGTTATCTCTCTTACCTAGACTATTGTCATATCTAGACTGAGAGAACAGACATAGAAGTTATCTCTCTTACCTAGACTATTGTCACATCTAGACAGAGAGAACAGACAGGTTATCTCTCTTACCTAGACTATTGTCACATCTAGACTGAGAGAACAGACACGTTATCTCTCTTACCTAGACTGTTGTCACACATAGACTGAGAGAATAGACATAAGTTCTATTTCTTACCTGGACCTAAGTTATATTTTTTACCCGGACCTAAGTTATATTTTTTACCCGGACCTAAGTTATCTTTCTTACTCGGACCTAAGTTATATCTCTTACTTAGACCAAAGTTATCTCTCTTAACCGAAGTTATCTCTCTTACCTGGAACTAAGCTATCTCTCTTACCTGGAACTAAGCTATCTCTCTTACATAGACATAAGCTGTCTTTCTTACCTAGGCCTAAGTTATCTTTCTTACCTAGACCTAAACTATATTTCTTATACCTAGACAAATATCGAGCTCCACCTAGTCTAGTACTGACAATAACAAGAAGTCTCCAAGAGCTGTCTGGGGAGTGACAATTTGACTAGCCAGTTCTTAACTGACATATTAAATCTTGAAACGCTTCAAAATGCTCTGGGTAATTTTGTGTCAGGTCAATAATATACTTCTCAAATTTATTCACAGTGTAGCTTTTGAAAGCTCAAAGATGAATCGAACAGTCTGTTCTACAAATCATTTGGCCACGGCGTGCTTTAGAGCGATTTAAGAGCTAAGGTATTGTTTTATCTTAGCCTCAAGGGGAGACAAGCAGCGACTGTGTCAATACGCTCTCAATCACCGGATTGTCTTTCCGAAACTGCCAGAGAACAAACAGTGTTTAACCAAAAAACATTTCTTTTTTAGCTAAAGATTTTTCAATCATGTATTCTCATTGAAAATGAATCGGAAATTGATTTGGGTTTGTTTGGATACTGCGGTCTTTTTTTTTCTGGCCTCCCTATGTAGGAAACCGCCCGTGTGGTTCCCAGCAGTTTCCTGTAGGTTAGATTGATGCTAGATTTAATTTTTGTGTCCTAAATGGTATTTAGACACTTCAATTGTGTTGAATATACAACAAATAATAATCGAATATTGCGGGTGCGATCGATACTTCCGCCCTTGGATTTCAATAAAAGGTGTATTCATAGTGAGAAGTAATCGGGACAGAATTAAAAAGACATCTTTGATTAAACGATGCTTGTTATTTACCTGTTAATAAGACCAATTTTGAATCCCAGGTTTTGTCAAGAACCGGTGAGAACAACGGTCTCTTCACGCATTCGTCCTTCCTTTTCTTATCAAACACCTTTTGAGGGAAAAAAAATTATGTTACTGTTCACACTGGTCATTATGCTCCATTTCTGTTGTATTCGAATATGTTCTTTCCAAATAGTTGTGTTTTCGGAGCATACAAGCGTAGTCTAGGACGATTCTGCTGGTATCGCGATCAACGAATAGAAGCATGTTATTTGTTCGCACAGTTCTGAAAATGGTTTACTTGCGAATATCCTGCATGGTAGCTTTGAATAACACGCCTAGATATCAAAAGCTGCTATTGTTCAAAGAGGCTGCTATGCCACCATGAGAAACAAATGGGTGAAAATGAAGGAAATTTGTTTTAGAGGGAAGTTCATTTTATTATTTTGAAATGGGACTCAAGTAGTAAGTGGACCGGGAACTACTAACTCATAAAAGGTAGTTAACTGAAGATCCAGCTATAAAAAAACCCTATAATATGAACATAGCCATAATCCTATAGTATGAATCTTATCATAACCCTATAATATGAACATAGCCATAATCCTATAGTATGAATCTTATCATAACCCTATAGTATGAACATGACCATAATCCTATAGTGTGAATCTAATAATAACCCTATAATATGAACTTAATCATGATCCTAAAATATAAACTTAATCATAACCCTATAACATTAACCTAATCATAACCCTATAATATGAACCTAATCATAACCCTATAATATGTACCTAACTATAACTCTATAGTATGAACCTAATCGTAACACTATAATCTTAACCAAATCCTAGCTCTATAGTATGAACATTGAACTTGAACCTAACAGTAACCTTATAATATGAACCCTGTAGTATGAATATAACCTTAACCCTACAACATGAGTCTAACCATAATCTAGTAATGTGGACCTAATCATAACACTATAATCTGAACCTAGAGTTAGAATTTGGTTCATATTATAACACTCTGATATGAACCAAATCCTAACTCTACAGCATGAACATAACTGAAACCCTATAATATGAACCTAATCCTAGCCCTATAGTATGAACATTAATGCTATGATATGATCCTAGTCCTAGTTCTATAATATGAACATAACCGTAACCCTGTAATATTAACCTAATAAGAACCCCATGTTGTAAATTTACCGGTCGGAAAAAAAGAGAAAATAAGATGTCAGGAGAATAACTTTTTATTAACGATTCCCCACAGTGAAAAAAAATTTTCTTTGTGACTCCACTCCCATCTTGTACTATAGAACATTGTTACTGACATCTTTCTGTCCTTGTAGAAAGGGGTTCAGTACTTCCTGTTTGACGGCTGGAAAGGTTGCAACTGAGGAACACTGAATCTAGATGATCTGCTGGGTGTGTCTACATGGGGGAGCAGTAAACGTGCACTCTTGGAAACATAATATGCGTATGTCAACATCATCATCATCACCATCACCATCACCAACACCATCATCATCATCATCATCATCTTCTTCTTCTTCTTCTTCTTCTTCTCCTCTTTCTTCTTCTTCTTCTTTTTCTTCTTTTTCTTGTTGTTGTTGTTGTTCTTTTTCTTCTTCTTCTTCTCCCATTGTGGACTGATTTTGCTCCAGTAATCTTCATGATAAGCTTCATACAGGAATGGTGGTTTAGATCTGTCTCATGTAGGATAGAGGCTCACATGAGTCTCATACGGGAAAGAGATTCAGATTAATTTCACATAGGGTGGAGGTTCAGATAAGTCTTACATAGAATAGATGTTCAGATAAGTCTCATATAGAATGGAGCTTCAGGTAAGTCTCAAGTAGGATGGAGGTCAAGATAAGTCTTAAGTGGTAGGGAGGTTCAGATAAATCTCATATAGGATGGAGGTTAAGATAATTCTCATATAGTTAGGAGGTTTAAATCTAATGTATGATGGGGGTTCAGATAAGTCTCATATAGTAAGGAAGTTTAAGTCTAATGTCTTCTTCTTCTTCTTCGTACGCATTGTCTGTATATATCTGCAGTCCTGTCTCTTGGATAAATTTCACTGTTTTTTGTAATTCATGTATGGAACCACAGAGCTTATCTTCTTTAGTGGTTTCACTGGGCCAATAATTATTTCTCAGTGTCTTGTAGTTGATGCAGTTCTGGAGGATATGTTCCACAGTTTGGGGCACCTAGGCATATGTACATAGATTAGTAGCACCAACCTTAACTGTGTCCTGTTTGGAGACGGAAAATGGTGATTTGTTCCTTTCTGTTTAGCATGTGACAGTTATCATGTGGTGGTGTTTGTGGCCTCCTGTAGGTTTTTATCATGCTTTTTGTACGTCTGGTTGCTCCATTTCAGTGCCATCTTTGGCCAGACGGTCAGCTTTCTCATTGCCTGGTATACCACAGTGGGAGGGAATCCATTGCAAAGTGATTTCTTGTTGTAAGCCAATTTTTGACAAGGCATCTTTAAGATCTGGTAGTTTGTTGCACTGAAGAGCTTCCAGTATTGATCTTGCATCTGTGAGAATTACTACGGGGCACGTATTAATTCTCGAGTCTGATAGTTTTTCAGCTGCAGCAATAATTGCCATAACTTCTGCATCATAGGTGTTGCAGTATTTTCCAGTGGGTATGGAAATCTTGTCAATGGTGTTGTTTGGATATTCAATATGTGCTCCTGCCCCTCCTTTCTTTATGGCATTATGTGCAGATCCATCTGTATACACACGTATCCAGGTGTCACATGGATATTTACCATCTAGCAAACTAAATGTGGCCGTTGATCTTACAAAACTGCTCTGCATCTCACCATTCTGCACACCTTTCACTTCAGTCTGAATAGTTATTTGTGTATAATCTGCTTCTTTCCATGGTGTATGCTCTGGTACAGATGATAATGGAGCGACTACAGTTGGAAGGTCAGGTATCAGCTTACGCATACGC
This sequence comes from Achatina immaculata, assembly GCA_009760885.1. Classification (NCBI taxonomy): domain Eukaryota; kingdom Metazoa; phylum Mollusca; class Gastropoda; order Stylommatophora; family Achatinidae; genus Lissachatina; species Lissachatina immaculata. The sequence continues at coordinate 145,816 of CM019721.1, read as the reverse complement.
TTGGCCTGATGAATGAAACTGCTTCTTTTAAGCCGTCTTAGTGCTAAGTTATTGAATCTCTCCTTCAGGGGATGGCTTACAGAGCTAAGGAATTTTTCTCCCAAGGTCATGACCTTTGTGTCTCTACGTTCCTTTAGCGCTTGAACACCAACTATTTTCTGCATTTCTACTACTGGTGTGGACCTCATGGCACCTGTGATAATCCGTAGTGATTGATTTTGTAACTTGTCTAGATTATGCAGTGTAATGTTTGATGCTGTTCACCAAGATGTTGAGCCATATTCTAAATGTGATAGAATACTTTGCTGATCTACATTCTTGAGGATTCTTTCACTAGCTCCCCATGTGGTTCCACTCAATTTTCTTAATATGACTAGTTTTCTTCTGGCTTTTACTTCTGCACTGTTGATGTGTTGCTTCCAGGTCAGTTTTGGGTCAAGAGTCCCTTTTAAGTAAGTGAGCTGGTTGTCTATCCTTAAGGATATTTAATTTACAGAGATCTTATCTGCTTTCTGTTTAGATGAGAGAGTGAACAGAGTGGTACATGATTTCTCTGTGTTTATAATTACACACCATTTGTTTGTCCATGATGTCAAGATGTCTGCTGCTCTTTGGAGTCTCTGTGTAGCAACTGCCGCGTATTCATCTGTACACCGCATGACCAGATCATCTGCTTACAGTGCCGCTTTGATTCCGTAGGGAAGTTCCTTGACCAGGTCATTAATGAATACCAGGAACAGTGTAGGTGAAAGGACTCCTCTTTATGATACACCGTGTCGCAGAAGTACTTTCTGGCTTTTGTGTACATCCACCACTGCTCTAGCTCTTCTATTGTGTAAATAGGACTTTATCCAGTTGTACAGTCTTCCATTCACATTGCAGTTTCTTAGTTTCCACAGCAGACTTTTTTTTCCATATTTATCAAAGGCTCTCTTCAGGTCTATCCACGCTGCTAGTACAAGGTTTTTCTCTTGGAATGCATCCTCAATCTCTTGAGAGAGATAGGTCACTTGATCTTCTGTAGTGTAGTACTGCCTAAATCCTGCTTGTTGTGGAATGAGAAGGTTTTCACTTTCTAGGTACCATTTTAGCCTCAGGTCAATGATGCGTTCCATCGTTTTGCAGAGGCAGCTAGTGAGACTGATTGGCCTGTAGCTGGAGGCCGTATCACTGTTTTTCCCTGGCTTTAGCAGTGGTACCATGCTTGCTTCCTTCCAGATTTGAGGTAACTTACCTGTGCTCCAGCACATATTGAAAATATCCAACAGCTTTCCCATTGCTGCCATTCCCAGGTTGATCATTTCATTGGACACTCCATCTGGTCCTGGTGGTTTTCTTGGTTTCAGTTTACTGACTACTAGGCCTAACTCGCTGCGTGTGATTGGTGTATCAGTGACCTCTACTTTTCTGCCTTGTTCCTCTTATTTTTGTGGGTCAGTGCGCACTGCACGCTCTTTCTCTGGATGGATATCAATGTTGCAGTTTGCACAAGAAAGTGCAAACATGCGAGCAAAGTGATCTGCTACCTGCTTACCTGTAAGAGCTTTCCCATCTTTTATTAGTGTAATCTATGTACTTCTTCCAGTGCTCTCATCATTTAACTGTTTGATTCGTCTACACAGTTTCCTTCCATACTTTTCAAAGTTTAGGGACTCTGTTTTCTCTCTCCAACTTTCCTGTCTGGCTTACAGCTTGGCTGTCTGAAATTTGGCCTTAGCATGTTGGTAATTATTGTGGTGTTCTTGGTACGGTCTATTTTCTGCTTGCTCTCGAGCTGCTTCCACATCATCATGGAATTTTCCCAGCTCACTAGACCAGTATGGTTTATAGTCCCTGCAAGCTCCTCTGGGAATGGTTTCATGGGCAGCCTGAAGGATACAAGCATTGAATTCCTTCACTATGCTGTTAATATCCTTACTTTCTATGGACAGCTGTCCCACCAGGATACCTGTACGATGTCTGTACATTGTCAAGTTTGCTTTTTATTAGTTCCATCTGGGGAGAGGGTTACTGGTGTTAAGGAGTTCATTTTTTATTGTCAGGAAGACCGGTCGATGGTCGCTACCTCCAAGTTGTTTTCCAACTTCACGTGTAATGTTCCTCTTCAGGTTAGGAGAATGGAATGCCAGATCTGGTGTTGAGGTTGTAAGCCAAGCCCTTGAGTAAAATGTTGGGGATCCATTGGCTGGTTGATCAAGAGAAGTCCATTATCATCCTGCCAGCTCTCAGCTTCCTCTTTGTCTATGTGGTCATAGCTCCAGTTTTGGGAATGGCTGTTAAAATCGCCACAGATCATCATTCTCTCTTTGTATGGGATTGTTTCTAGAGCAAGTGGGCTGTCATTAGGACAGTAATAGTTAAGGAGGTGGAAGTCTGTATTACTGTTTTTAGATGGATCATCTGATATTCGGCTCCTTCCATGAACACTCCCACCCGACATGCGCTGATCTTATTCTTAACAAGTGTGAGTACTCCTCCTTTTCTTCTGTCCTGTCGGTCTGATCTAAAACACTGGTAGCCTCTGATTTTAAAGGCGATATCTTTGGTTCGGTGTGTCTCCTGTATGCAGCATATACTTACCTGCTCTGTAAGGAGTATGTTCTTTAGTTCCACCTTTTGCTATAGCCATCTCTAACACTGCTGACACTCTCAGCATTCCACTGCATTATTTTAAGTTCTTGCGTTTTTGGCAGTTTTCTGGTGTTGTATTTTTTGGCCAGTAGCTCTACTCTCATGTCTCCTGGCTCAGCAAGATGAACTGAGAGGACCTCCAGTAGCATTGGGTGGACCTTTTCGAGGCAGGGGGCCCGGCACTTCACTTGCCTGGTTAGTCTTCACAGGGCGAGCACCATGTTTGAAAACTGCAGATAGAGATATTTCATTAACGATAATGCGTGGTACTCTGATTTTTGCGACGCGCCTTTTGGCTGGGTACCTCCGACTTCAGCATCTTTCCTTGCTAGGGCAGACTGTGGTCTTGCTCGGACTGCCATGAAGACAGTGTGGTTGACCTGGCCAAAACTTTGTTTTCCAGCCTATGGTGGCTGTACTTAAGTCCCTTCTCCATGTCAGACGGTTTTGAGACAGTTCCACAAAGACACTCCGACTTTAGGATGAGGAATCCGATGAATGCTTCAGCGATATCCATTCCCCGCCACCTATAGTCTGCTGGCTCTGTTTTGTTTACATCATTCTGATAACCATTGTTGTAAAGACCCATAGGCTTGTCACGTCCTGGATTCATTGGTTTCATACCAGACTTCCCTCATCCCCGCCAGAGATCTCCATGTCCCCATCCGTCCACCAACCTGACATTACATTTTGCAAAAATAACAATTAAAATTAATGTTGATTGCTACACGTTTCTGGGCTGCAGAAGTAGGTCAGAGTTTTTAAGCAAACAGATCTATGTTCCCTGTCTCACAAACACTATGTTAAGATAAGTGTGCTCTTAACACAGTTGTTCCCAGGGGATAAGTTAATGTAAGATGGGGGTTTAGATAAGTCTCATATAGTAAGGAAGTTTAAGTCTAATGTAAGATGTAAGTTCAGATATATACATATATCTCTCTCTCTCTCTCTGAACCTTAAGTGCCCAGGGCACATGGGGCTTCCGCAAGGGTTTTCCACAAATGCCTGTCTTTCGCCTTTTTTTCTGCTCTTGCCCAGGTGAGCCCTCTATTGCTCAACATCCTTTCTGTTGTTCTTCTCCATGTCTCTTTTGGTCTACCCTTACTTCTGCTCCCCTGTGGTGTCCATCTTAGTGCTATTTTTGGTAGTGAGTTGTCTGTCATTCGGAGCACATGTCCCAACCATCGCCAGCGTCTTTCCTCAATAATTGTTGTCAGTGGTTTCATCTGCATTTCTGCCAATAAAATGTTATTTCTTATGGTGTTTGGCCAAAATATTTTTTTTAATTCTACGTAAACATTTAGTCTGGAAAGAATTCAACTTGTTTTCTATGGTTTTGGTGATTTTCCAGCACTCACTTCCATAGAGTAGTACACTTAGAACATTACTCTTAAATATCCTGATTTTCATATTTATGCTTAGTTTATTTGATTTCCATATATTCTGTAGCATTGCAAAAGCCTGGTTTGCTCTAGTAAGTCTGCTGTTGATGTCCTCTGTGCTGTCTCCATTTTCTACTACTCTGCTGCCAAGGTATACAAATTCGTTGACCTCCTCCACTAACTTGTTATCTACTCTGAGTACATTTCTGTTGTTCACATTTTGCTTCATTAACTTTGTCTTTCCTACGTTGATCTTTAGTCCTATGTTGTTTGCATTCTGGGTTAACTTGTTTATTTTATCTTGCATATCTTTGTGACTGCTTGATAATAGAATATACATATATACTCTGTGTTTAATCACATTCTCAGCAGTCATGTAGACAGATATAAAAACCTCACATATATCTTATCTAATCTTATATATTATATCTTTCCCGTGCCGTTAAACGTCACATAGGGCTCGCAAAGTAGTTCGCCAATTTTTCCTGTCTTCGGTGAGTCTTTCAACCTCATCAAAGGATTTTTCTCGCCAAAGGATTTTTTTTATCTGTCATGTAGACAGATATAAAAACCTCACATATATCTTATCTTATATCTCTTATATCCTTCCCGTGCCGTTAGACGTCACATAGGGCTCGCAAAGTAGTTCGCCAATTTTTCCTGTCCTCGGCGAGTCTTTCAACCTCAACAAAGGATTTTATGCCTGTTAACTTGGCCTCTCTTAATAATGTTCTCTTCAGAGTTTCACGCGGTCTGCCCCTTTTTCTTCGGCCTGTTGTGTTCCACTTGATAGCTTGTTTTGGGATTCTCTGCTCATTTCTTCTCATCAAGTGGCCAACATATGTCCATCTCCTTTTCCTGATCACCCGTGAGACTGGTTGTTGTTCAGTCGTCTGTCTTATCTCTGCATTGTTCTTGAATTCATTCCACTTGATGCCGAGTATTTTCCTTAGGCATATATACTCCGTGTTTAATCACTTTCTCGGCAGTCATATAGACAGATAAAGGCCTCACATTTATACTCCAAGTTTAATCACTTGCTCAGCAGTCATATAGACAATTAAATACCTCACATACATAGTCCAAGTTTAATTACTTTCTCAGCAGTCATGTAGACAGATAAAGACCTCACATACATACTCCAAGTTTAATCACTTTCTCAGCACTGATGTAGACAGATAAAGACCTCACATACTTCCAAAGTTCAGTTTTCTAGCACCCCCCCCCCCCACCTTTCCAAAAGCCCCACCAAACCTCTCTTGTGAACCAAGGTCAATGAAGAACTCAAGAGACATGAGCAACTGGCCAGCGTTTACATCTTCCACTTTCTTAAATGTGAGTAGTTAGGCCTGACCAGCCACGACACACCTGTATACTTCTACAAGCTGATTACCCGGCGTTGCCCGGGTATTTATCTATCCCATTCAACAACATTCTATTAATTTCCACAACCTTCTAAACGGTTCTACAACGTTCTAGTAATTTCCACAGCCTTGTTGAAGGTTCTGCAGAGTATAGACTGTTCTACAGAGTTCTATTCCTTCTATTGGACTAAACGTGGGCTTAATTGTCTTCAGGACTGTCACCAATCAGCTTAGCGACCCCTAACACTATGGATTCGACACTAATCTCGATCAGTTTGGATATTTTATTTCTCACCCTCACCCCTAGGCTCCCATCCATGCCGACTGGGTCTTCCATTGGACTTAAACGGCATCAGGAGTGCCACTATTCATCTTAGCGACACCGACAACTATGAATTCGACACTAATATCGGTCGTTGTCGATTATTTTTACATATCACCCTCATCCCACCTCACCCTTAGCCCCCCCCCCCCCCCGTGCAGACGGGGGCTGAACTTGGACTTAAACGGCATAGGGAGTGTCACTATTCGTTTCAGCGACCCAAAAACTATGGATTCTACACCAATATCGGTCGTCTTCGATGATTTGTAAATGTCACCCCATCCCATCCCCACCGCTAGTTCCCCCCCCCCCCCCATGTGGTTTGTGGCTGATCAAGCACTGTATGGGCGTTATGTGTTATGAAATAAACACTATGATCATTTTCTAAATGGACGCTGAGGTGAACAACAGTAGGGTGTCTCTTGTGAATCAGAAATCTGCTCCGTGTATAACGTTTCTCCTTATCAATGCCAAAGGTTCGGCATGTCAGCAGATATAGCGTCATCGATTTGTGTGTGCTGACCTTTATCCATCACGATCGACAATCCAAAGCAGGCATAAATATAACGGGAGTTACTTCCCGTCGTTCAGTGGGGTATTATTTACATCGATCGGACTCCCCACCACCCAGGGCCCCCCCAGTTGTACTAGGGATTATCTAACCCCCAGGGTGCATTGTCCAGATTGAAAGTCAATTGTGGCAAGTTTGGTTGAAAATGCTCCAGCCGTTCCAGCGTGATGTTCTAACATACATATATACATATATACACAGTATATATGTTCATTTTTATATATATAGATAAGGAGAAAGTTTAAAATTACAACGTTTAGAGCATCCTGTAAGGAGAAATTGTAAAATTACAATGTTTAGAGCATCCTGTAAGGAGAAATTGAAAAATTACAATGTTTAGAGCTTCCTATAAGGATAAAATTTAAAATTAGAATGTTTAGAGCTTCTTATAAGGAGAAAAATTTTTAAATTACAACGTTTAGAGCTTCCTATAAGGATAAATTTTAAAATTACAATGTTTAGAGCTTGTTATAAGGAGAACATTTTTTAATTACAATGTTTAGAACGTCCTATAAGGAGAAACTGAAAAATTACAATGTTTAGAGCGTGCTATAAGGATAAATTTTAAAATTACAATGTTTAGAGCTTCTTATAAGGAGAAAATTGTAAAATTACAATGTTTAGAGCTTCCTATAAGGAGAAATTTTAAAATTAAAATGTTTAGAGCGTCCTTTAAGGAGAAATTATAAAATTAAAATGTTTAGAGCATCCTATAAGAGAAATTTTAAAATTAATGTTTAAAGCGTACTATAAGGAAAAATGTTTAAATTACAATGTTTAGAGCATCCTTTAAGTAGAAATTTTAAAATTACAATGTTTAGAGCGTCCTATAAAGAGAAATTTAAAAATTACAATGTTTAGAGCGTCATGTAAGGAGAGATTTTAAAATTACAATGTTTAGAGCGTCCTGTAAGGAAAAATTGTAAAATTACAATGTTTAGAGCGTCATGTAAGGAGAAATTTTAAAATAACAATGTTTAGAGCGTGAGTGGTTTACTATTTACATCACCGACTTATTATTTCCGCATTTGCTTGCTAACTCAGGCAAAATAAGAATATGAATGCTTTGTTTCATAAAATGCTAGTAATACGTGTTTAACATTGAATTAAACATGAATTTCTACAATTTATAACAAAGTGTTTACACGCGAAAAGAATTTGAAAGATTCTCTTAACAAACGACTCCAGTTAGTGGCAGGTGGTTTCAAAGGTTTGAAGTGCTTAAATTCATTTCAGAGATGATCAGTTGTGTTCCTCTGATGTAATAATGTTGCGTTCATCTGATGGTATGACATGTTTTACTCATTTGATAATATGAGATGTTGCGTTCATCTGATGGTATGACATGTTTTACTCATTTTGATGATATGAGATGTTGCGTTCATCTGATGGTATGACATGTTTTACTCATTTGATGATATGAGATGTTGCGTTCATCTGATGGTATGACATGTTTTACTCATTTGATGATATGAGATGTTGCGTTCATCTGATGGTATGACATGTTTTACTCATTTTGATGATATGAGATGTTGCGTTCATCTGATGGTATGACATGAGTTACTCATTTGATGATATGAGATGTTGCGTTCATCTGATGGTATGACATGTTTTACTCATTTGATGATATGAGATATTGCACCTTCTCTGGAACAGGGAGCCGATGTACTTCACATTGCCTGTAATATTCTATACAAAAGAGTCTAGGACTTCTGGCCAGTCAGCTACAGGGTTGCCAATACATCAAGTCCGACTCTGCAATCTTTTTTTTCTTTCACTCCCCCTGGGCACGTTTGCTAAAGGATCAGATACCACAAATACTATAGCACAGGATACAGTGAAGATAAATGGTAAGTCTTCTACTGTTGTTAATTGCCATTCATTTCAAATCAGGACTTCATCACAGTGGAAATCTCAATGACAACTTAGTTTTTTTTTTCACCTTCGAGCCTCGCAGGCATAAAACAAAAATATCCTACGAGATAAAAGAAGATGTGTTCTGTTTGCTTGAAATGAGGAGAAACAGTTTCTTGTTAAAAGGCTGGAAAGTAGGACAAAATTTAATGTGACATTAAACAAGTCTTGATGTCACATTGTGAAGTTCTGCACGTTCAGATCTCACATTGAGAAGTTCAGCAAGATTTGACCTTACGTTGAGAATTTCAGCAAGTTTCGACGTCACAGTAAGAAGTTCAGCAAGTTTCGACGTCAAATAGAGAAGTTTATCAAGTTTCGACTTAACATTGAAAAGTTCAGCAAGTTTAGACGTCACACTGAGAATTTCAGCAAGTTTAGACGTCACACTGAGAAGTTCAACAAGTTTAGACGTCACACTGAGAATTTCAGCAAGTTTAGACGTCACACTGAGAAGTTCAGCAAGTTTCGAGGTCACGTGGTGAACTGGAGACTGAAAACAACAGGGTGGTCTAAAGACCGAAGAGAGCAAACTAATTACGGAACCTCATCTTACATTAGACTTATACCTCCTTACTACATGAGACTTATCTGATCCTCCATCTTACATTAGACTTAAACTTTCTTACTATATGAGACTTTTCTGAACCTCCATCTTATAGTAGACTAAAACTTCCTTACTATCCGAGTCTTATCTGAACCTCCATCCTACATTAGACTTACACTTCCTTACTATATGAGACTTATCTTAACCCTCATCTTACATTAGACTTACACTTCCTTAACGTATGAGATTTATCTTAACCCTCATTTTACATTAGACTTACACTTCCTTAATGTATGAGACTTATCTTAACCCCCATCTTACATTAAACTTACACTTCCTTAATGTATGAGACTTATCTTAACCCCCATCTTACATTAAACTTACACTTCCTTAATGTATGAGACTTATCTTAACCCCCATCTTACATTAGACTTACACTTCCTTAATGTATGAGACTTATCTTAACCCTCATCTTACATTAGACTTACACTTCCTTAATGTATGAGACTTATCTTAACCCCCATCTTACATTAAACTTACACTTCCTTAATGTATGAGACTTATCTTAACCCCCATCTTACATTAGACTTACACTTCCTTAATGTATGAGACTTATCTTAACCCCCATCTTACATTAGACTTACACTTCCTTAATGTATGAGACTTATCTTAACCCCCATCTTACATTAGACTTACACTTCCTTAATGTATGAGACTTATCTTAACCCCCATCTTACATTAGACTAACACTTTCTTACTATATGAGACTTGGACCTGTTCTTCAATGTAGAGGTCGGCCCTGAGTCGCGGACAAAGTCGTCGTCAAGTGTTCGTTGTTTGGATGTTATTGTATTTTGAGCTGTGACAGCTTACAATATAAGGATCACACATACCCTCACCCCCAACTAGATCTTACCTTACACGTATAAGTAGCAGATGTGCATACCCCTACGTATTTCGCCCAAACCCCGCCCCTTTTCTCCCTCCAAAACTAGAAAACCAAAGTGGCTGATGTGGTCAGTATCACATCTGGCCGCTTTACTTCCTCATCTCCAGAAGGAACCAGGTACCCATTTCTACAGCTGGGCTACTGGAAGAGCTCATTGCATAACTTGAACCGCTCAACTTGTCATGAGAGAATAGTGCACTAACCGCTTCGCTACGCCTGAGCGACAGTTGTATACACTGGGACAGTGCTTCCTACTTGGTGGAACCTGCCGTGGGATCCGTGACAAAAGACTCCTGGTCTTTTTATTTTTTTCAGAACACGCAGGAAAGTCTTGGATAAAGTGACCAAAGAAAGTGAACAGAAAGGCCTTACTTTGAACATCAAAAAGACAGAGACTATGGTTATATCTAAGAAACAGAATCCACCAGCATGCAGTATTAAATTAAACGGAACCATTCTAAAGCAGGTGCAGAAAATCAAATACCTTGGAGTAGTAATAACTTCAGATGGGAAATGCAGAACAGAAATTAAGAACAGAATAGGCCAAGCAAAGACTGCATCTCAGAGAATGAGAAACATATTAGCCAACACATTCTTATGAATGAATGTTAGAAAACGAGTCCTAAAATGCTATATTGAACCCATCTTGTTATATGGAAGTGAATCACGGACAATAGGCAAGTCTGCACAAAAATCATTGGAAGCAGCAGAAATGTGGTTTATTAGAAGAATGTTGCGAATCCCCTGGACAGCAAAAATAACTAATGAAGAATGTATGAGAAGAGCTGGAGATATAAAAAAATCTTGTCAAAAAGTACGAGAAAGACGTGTACTCTCATAGGACATACAACGAGAAGAGGGGGCATTGAAAATATTATAACAACAGGAAAACTAGAGGGAAGAAGAACCAAGAGAAGACAGAGAGAAATATTACTGGGCAGTCTGGCGAGATGGTGTGAGAGGAGATCACCAACTGAGCTAATGGCCTGCATGAAGGATCGGGTACTCTGGAGAAGCATAGTAGCCAACGCCAGTCGCCACGGCACATGATGATGATGATAAATGTTAATTGTTGCTTATTTGTTTTTAACTATATTACGGTCGTTTTGAAAATTCTCCAAGTTGGTACTGTTTTTTTATGTTATGTAGCGTTGTGTTACTTTTTTTTTTTCTTTTTTTTTCTGAAAATATCATAACTTTTAAGTAAGGGTTACTCATATTTTCAGAAAAAAAGTTCTTTTACATTGAAACCACATAGCTACCATACAAATATGAAACTTTTCCAAGGTATGGGGGTCTGTGGCCTAGATTTTGAAACAGCAGGGGGTCGCGGACTTACGTGAATTGGGAACCACTGATCTAGTAAATATGCTCCAAAACGTCCCTACACTCTTGTATGTCGCCTCACGTATACCATTAATTGTATGTACAAACGTGATTACTTACATGCAAGGAAATGTGTTAATACTTGTAAATATATCAACACATTTACACATACATTTATGATGATGATAATTTTTCTGTAGTATTGTCAGGACAAATGATCGAGTTTTCATTTCTACTGTTGTTTTATGTTCTCAGTATTGCAACCAGACATAAGGTTACCCCCCCCCCCCCTAAAAAAAAACAAACATACATATACACACTTCTAGCCACGTACGCAGTTTGTAAGTCAGTATTGTAATCCACACATTGTTTGAGATTTGACCAGAAAATAGAGAAAGTGTTTATCTCATGTCGCATCTTAACATTTAGGGCAGTTAACTCCAGGATTAAAAAAAAGGTATTCTCCCCCTTATAGTCTTTATAACCATGTACGCTGATTTTTTTACCTGTGACTCCTGCGATATGTGCTAGCTTGTATGTTTTATGATGTCTGTAATGTTTCTAGTATTGATGACATTATAGCGGCCGATGTTTTTGTAACTTGTTTAAGTAGCGTTGACCGCTGCAAAAGATATTTGTCATCGCCAGATTGCCAGTTTGGACGTGTTTGTCTGCCACGACACCAGGATAAATATTTGGAAATATTGTTTGTGTGAAGTGGTAAAAAATGTGAAAAATTAGACAGGAATGAGAATTTTGAGCTATATATTGTGTTAGCTATGCTGTGTGTTAGCTATGTTTTGTGTTAGCTATGTTTAGTGTTAGCTATATTTAGTGTTAGGTACTTTAAATGTTAGCTATGCTTAGTGTCAGCTATGTTTAGTGTCAGCTATTTTTAGTGTCAGCTATGTTTAGTGTTAGCTATATTTTGTGTTAGCTATGTTTTGTGTTAACTATGTTTTGTGTTAGCTATGTTTAGTGTTAAGTATTTTTAGTGTTAGCTATGTTTAGTGTTAACTATGTTTTGTGCTAGCTATGTTGTGTGTTAGCTATGTTTGGTGCTAGCTATGTTTTGTGTTAGCTATGTTTGATGCTAGCTATGTTTTGTGTTAGCTATGTTTATAATGAGCTAAGTGAAAGTTTGTTTTTAATTTTATTTGTTTAAGTGTGTGTGTGTGTGTGTGTATACTCAGGACAACAAACGACGACAGAAGTTAGAGATCTTAGTAATGACGCGAAAATTTAAGGGAAAACGGAGAAGAAGAAGAAAACCAATGTCTCGGGTGGCTTATTAAGTGACATGAAAGACGAAAACATTTAAACTGGTCGGAAACAACGAAGACTTTACTCGCTGAAGAATCATTATCACCAACGTCATCCGTCAAAGACGAAGATATGTCGAGTGTAATGTAACTAAAACAAAAGATATGCATATGTGAATGATTGTTACTGATGTTTTTATCAGAAGTAAAGTTTAGTCAACATTTGAACTGGAAAATGTTAACAGTGTTAGTAAAACATAAAAACATTTGGGGTAGTTAGAAATGTGACTTATTACTACAGGCCAGTCACAGATAGGGTAAGTTTGTACTCTTTAGTGTATGTTGTTGGACGTGATGTGATTTGGTGAGGCCAGGAAGTTTTGATAAGCAATTGTTTATATCAGTGCTTCCCAACCTTTTCACGTTCAGGGACCGCTTTTCCGACTACAGTATAAGTTGCGGACCACCACGTATATGCGATACATGAGTGCATATGACCGTAATTGTGTTTATTCTGTAGACAGTGCTTAATACCACATCGATAACGCAGCTGCGAGCCACACTGCGCCAGGGACCACTTTGGGTACGCTGACATTAGGTTGGGAACCACTGGCGTAGATGACGTAAACTTACAGCATAAGTGATACAACTTAATAACTTCAACTAAAAAAAAACCGGTCTCTGAAGTCTCAGAATTTATTGCTGAATTGTCCGTAGATTATCTTGTCTATTTTTTTTTGTTCAGTAACGATTGTTCTCCGTGTGTCTGTAAGTTACTTATAATGTCACTTCTTCTTCTTCTTCTTGGAACTGCGAGTTGGTGTTCGTCACGGCCGGTGGGGTGAAGATGTAGAGGCACACAGCATCGTGCCAGACAGAAAACTAGTGGCTATTATTTCAGCACCTAAGTGGAAGTGTGCAGTACTTCTTTAACAGGCTCCACCGCTCTGTGGACTATGACCGTCCTTGCTCCATTATTCAGGCTAGACCTGTTATCGGAGGTCCTGATCGACTATGACTACCCACCCATAACGCCAGCATATTAGCCACGGGCTGCTGACTGTCAGACTGTACCACCGTCATCTTTGTCATCAGCATCTAACAGTTCGGACACATGAATTGATGATCATCAACAAAAAGGACGCGAACAAAGGGCAGTCATTTTTCATGTTATTAATGATCGCACTGGCCTCTCTACATTCTGGTCACATATTTAGCACATATTTTGTCTGTTATTGCACATTGCTTTTTTTTTCTCTCAAGGGACTAACAATTTTGTGTATACTTTCTCTTCTGTATTCCTCCCACTACCTGATGGCAATAGAAGGGAATTATAAAAATATTCATTAATTTCAACCTCGCTTCAGTAGAATCCATTGACCTTGTGCATAGAAGGCTAATACTTAATCCCTGCCTCACTGAAAATTATGACACTAGGAATGACTGCGGTCAATTCACCATCATCACGACAACAGAGAAATCATTACAGCTTTTATATCTCCAGAAGACTATGCACGCTACATCTCGGGTGGGCGGGAAACAGAGGAGTAGCTCCAGAAATCTGCCAGAATCCCGGGTCCCACACTCAGTTTACGGTGATCACAGCCTGGACTATTACACTGGATACCCGTACTACAACGTGGTGACCGGCCCTGAAGCTTTTCTTGTCTCTGAATCACAGATTAGGCCCAGCGTGGTGGTAAGTTCTTGTCTCTGAATCACAGATTAGGCCCAGCGTGGTGGTAAGTTCTTGTCTCTGAATCACAGATTAGGCCCAGCGTGGTGGTAAGTTCTTGTCTCTGAATCACAGTTTAGGCCCAGCGTGGTGGTAAGTTTCTGTCTCTGAATCACAGATTAGGCCCAGCGTGGTGTTAAGTTACTGAAGTATAAAAATGAATTTAAAACAGTTGTCTAAGTTTTTTTTAAAATCCACTCTTTCTGTCCGAGGTCTGAAAGACTGATATGAATTCGTCCATTTTTCTGCCAGTTTTAGACACTGACCGTTTTGAAATTGTTCTTCCCTTCCCCCTTTTTTATGCTCGCTCGCTGTAAGTTCGGACGATGTATCAACAAAATCTGAACTAAATCTGATTTTTCTTTCATCCATCTTGATCTAGAGTAATCCAGTGCCCTATGCCGTGCAGAAAAACCATTATTCATTTTCAGAGTCAATTGTCCTCGACATAGGATATCGGGTAAATATTTTCACATCTAGGTTGACTAGAGGATTGCAGATCAGAGATCTCGTGGCCATCGTTTCAACTCTCCTGGCTTCTCCCTTAAACGGCTTTATCTACCTCCAGGTTTTATGTTTTGTTTTGTCTTTTTTGTTTTTTTTTAACCGAGTCTGTCACCTAATTTTTGTGTGTACGTGGTTTGCCTGTTTGGTCTTATGTTAATATTGTGTCAGAATCTTATTACTAAACAATGGGGAGCATAGGAAACTGTCATTAGCAACAGGAAAATTTCTCAGCGGCTACAGAACAGGGGGAACAGAAGCCTTAATATCAGAAGAAAGAAGTCAAGAAAATGTAGTGTTTCTGACTAATGCCATGACAGCAATTACTGTATGAAAGAGTCACAAAGACGAACCCTCAGTGACCAGCGAGCAGCGAAGATACCAGGCATGTAAGCTTTTCTCGAGAGTGCTAGTAAGATACCAGGCATGTAAGCTTGTCTCGAGAGTGCTAGTAAGATACCAGGCATATAAGCTTTTCTTGAGAGTGCTAGTAAGATACCAGGCATATAAGCTTTTCTTGAGAGTGCTAGTAAGATACCAGGCATGTAAACTTTTCTCGAGAGTGCTAGTAAGATACCAGGCATGTAAGCTTTTCTCGAGAGTGCTAGTAAGATACCAGGCATGTAAGCTTTTCTTGAGAGTGCTAGTAAGATACCAGGCATGTAATGTTTTCTTGAGAGTGCTAGTAAGATACCAGGCATGTAATGTTTTCTTGAGAGTGCTAGTAAGATACCAAGCATGTAAGCTTTTCTCTCGGGAGTGCTAGTAAGATACCTGGAATGTAAGCTTGTCTCGAGAGTGCTAGCACAGTGGGTTCCATCCAAGTTCGGTGCGCCAGGTAACGAAACAGCTGAGATCCCTAGCCAAAGAAGCTGGCGCATTACCAGAAACAGAGACAGGCATGACATATGAGGAAGCAAAATCTCTCTCTCTTTCTCTCTTTCTTTCTCTCTCTCTTTCTCTCTCTCTCTTTCTCTTTCTCTCTCTCTTTCTCTTTCTCTCTGTGTATGTGTGTATGTGTTATGGCAATCGGTTTATTTTTACTAGCCAGTCGGAACTTGATTTTGAAATAGCCCTGGTATGAGAGTCTACTATTATTCGTTATATTTATATCTTCTTTATATGTTTATACCCGTTCATCTTGTGCAGATTTATATGTTTACGTCCAGTTGTCTTGTTTATATTTGCATATTTAGAACTGTTTTGTCGTGTTCACATTTATGTTTATATCACTTCATCTTTTTATATTTATGTATTTATACCATTCACTTTATGCTGTTCTCCTTCCCCTCCCGACTCGTCTCTCACATACACACATCCGCCCTCATCATGTCACTCACTTCTAGGGGCTGTTGAATTTTACACATCCACAAGAATACTCAGGTGGAGGACATTCAAACCACAGCGAAGTCACTTCCGCTTCCGGGTCAACGAGAGATAACTACGAAAAGAAGATGAAATTTTCCAAGAACTGCTTGGTGATCGCTCTTGGTATTTGTCTGATGCTTGTGTCCGCTGCCATCGTCGCAATAACCTTCATGGCGACCACAGGGTGTAAGTCTGCCTAGCCTTCTTGTGGAGGTCTTAGAGATTTCCGTTTACGTGTGTTTATATTTTGTTCTTGTTTCCTATTTGTTATGTAACCGGGCGATGTGAAAATCCACTCAGTGATCAAGGATGGTACAAGTTCCAGCCATGTGTAGCAGAATATGTGTTGGATAGGGTGGACAACTCTACAGAAATTTGTGTACAGCTAGTAAGTTAAAGCCCTTGCGTTGCTGTGTTGTACGCGAGTTTTCATTATAATCTCCCTTGAGACATTAAGGTTTGTGCATCAGGTATTGCGCGTGGAATTGATGAATTCTGAATGAGTCTTAAGTAAGAAACCTTGGCTTGCTAGACAGTCTGAGTTGGAAAGTTTGTGTCGTGCAGTCGCTGTCAGTTAAGATGTAGATGTGCTTGTGTAGTTTAGAAGTTAGTTGTGTGATAGATATGTGTAGTTCTTATGGCAGGGTAAATTAAAAGGAGGACATCTATCGCTCTTCAGAAAGTAAAACAAATAAAGAATCTGTGGAGAGGAGCAGACAGAACCATAAAAATAAGATTTTAAAGGGCATGCATCTTTCCCATCGCAACATATGCCTGTGAGACCTGGACACTTAACAAAACAGCTGAGAAACACATAAATGCCTTTGAATGTAAATACTACAGAAGAGTTCTCCAAATATCGTGGACACAAAAAAGAACAAATATATCTATACTACAAGAGCTTAATACTGAAGAAGGCTGGCTAGTAAAGAGCATTAAACAGAGAAAGCTTAAATATTTTGGACACATTAAGCGTCATGATAATATAGAGAAGACCGTATTGGAAGGATACATAATGGGAAAAAAAAGAGAGGAAAACCAAAACGAAGATGGCTGCAAAACATCGTTGACGATCTGCAAATGGATGCAGCAGCAGCAGGCCATCTTGCTCACAACCGCGAGGCCTACATGAGTCCTGTTTGAGAGGCAAAGTTCTGCAAGGGACATGCAAATGAATGAATGAATGAATGGCAGGGTATATAATGCTACGTCCCTGAGTCGCCTGGAACTATGTTCTACATGTTACTGTGATTAGTCTCCATGGTTTCTCACATATTTTGATCATTCCTCTACTTCATCATTATCATCTGGATACGTGTAATATTATGTGCTCTGAAGGCCTGCCTTCATTACTTGAAGAAATTCGTTCGTACCTTATATATTGTTGAGAGTGCTATTCGTGAGTTACCTGACACGTGTTTATCATATCAGGACTTTATGTTACAGTTTAGCACAGTGGTCTACCTCAGTGTCGCAGCAGTATCTGCTGTATATGGCGCATACCGGTTTATTTGGTACAGTGAATGCTTCATTGATGCAGAAACTGCTTCACTTGGTTCACTGGCAGTAACTAGTAACTTCTACAGTATTTCAATGAGTCTGATGATTGCGTCTTTATTAAAATGGTTTTTTTGTAACCTTCTATGGTTCACTGACTCTGAGGAGAGTATTTTCACACAGCATAGTGTTTTAACGGGCATGGCTCACTGACTCTGACCATAGTATTTTCTGTCATATTTTTAAAAAAACAACTTTGATTCGTTAGTTGTAGTAGGATCTCGGTTCTATTTTGTTGGTTTTCGGAACTGGAGGTCGCTGCTGGCGAGATTCTTCAGCTGCCGTGCGTGGAGCGGTGCTCCTCCCGGCCAATGAAGAAAGGTGCAAATGGGGTTGCCGCGCGGCACCACTGCGGAAAAAGTGGTAGAAAGGATAAAGTGAAGCAAACAGTCAAATCACGGCACCTCTGGTCTGGAGGTCGGCCACGTCCTGAGTGCAACCATATTGGGTGAAATGCATGAACTGGCTTAACCCAGAGGTTAAGACACTGCTGGCGAGACTCTTCGAATGCCGCCCGTGGAGTGAAGCTCCTCCCAGTCAGGGAAGAAAATGCGGAAAAGAAATAAAGGTTGCTGTGCGGCGACGATGTGAAAAGATGGAGGAAGAGATAAAGTGAAATTTAATCGGTATGTCCAGTAGTATCACTGCGAGAGCTGCACATACCACGGCACTTCTGCTATAGAGGCCGGCCACGTCCGAAACACACCTACACTGGTGAAATATGCCTAAACCGGCACACACCATGGGGAAAACTTGATAGCCAGGCATGTCACGCCACCTCCGCTCTAGAGGTCGGTCACGCCCGATATACACCCATACTGGCGAAATATGCCTAAACCGGCTCATACCAGGGGTGAAACTTGAAGGCTACGCATGTCGCGGTACCTCTGCTCTTGAGGTCGGTCACGTCCCAAACACGCCCATACTGGGATAATATGCCTAAACCGGCTCAACCCAGGGATGGAAGTCACTAGTGTCGAGGATTCGTCCTCCTGGACAAAAGCTCCATCCTTGTCACAACTAGGAAGGGTAGCGGCCACGACCACAAAATGCTGAAGTCGGAGACACTGGACCAGGGCATTCTAGATAGGCAACCACCTCTCACCCGGCGGGGATGTATGCGTATCCTAATCACGCTGAGGTTTTCCGGTGAGAAAGTCCAACACTGGACTGGATGGGTAACCACCTCTCACCTGGCGGTGATACACGGGTATCTCAAAACACGTCGAGTTTTTCCTGTGAGAAAGTCCAACTCTGGCCTGGGTGGGCTACCACCTCTCACCCAGCAGGGATACACTGATATCTAAAACACGTCGAGGTCTCCCGGTGAGAAAGTCCACCTCTAGATTAAACTGGTGCAACGAAATCCACGGTGTCACGCAATCCCTCTTCTGAGACCCACCAAGAATACAGGCTCAAGCCCTGCAATACTCTAAACCTCCTGTGGTCCTCTCGGGGATCTCGGAGATCACAGGGAGGTCTTGGTGGTAGAAGTGAACGAAGAAGAAGAAGTTAGCTGTAGTGATTTTGTCTTCCTTTTGTCATGATTCTTTACCAGCTGTAGTGATTTTGTCTTCCTTTTGTCATGATTCTTTACCAGCTGTAGTGATTTTGTCTTCCTTTTGTCATGATTCTTTACCAGCTGTAGTGATTTTGTCTTCTTTCTGTCATGATTCTTTACCAGCTGTAGTGATTTTGTCTTCTTTCTGTCATGATTCTTTACCAGCTGTAGTGATTTTGTCTTCTTTCTGTCATGATTCTTTACCAGCTGTAGTGATTTTGTCTTCTTTCTGTCATGATTCTTTACCAGCTGTAGTGATTTTGTCTTCTTTCTGTCATGATTCTTTACCAGCTGTAGTGATTTTGTCTTCTTTCTGTCATGATTCTTTACCAGCATGTAATGTGATGATGATATCTTTTACATGTCATGGAATTTACTGACTCTGACTTCATGATTCACTGGATCTGATGACAATGTCTTCTGCCTATCAGAATAAGCATCGTTCTGAAAAGAGTTTAACAAAACTGAACAAGAAATTCTAACAACGACACCTCATGAAAGTTAAATAGTTCTTGTGTATATACGCGATACTTTCAACAGTTTTTAAACTGTGTTGTAATTTATAAGAACTGAAGCAACTGTCACCTACGAAAACAGCATTCACAGATTTGGTCAAGCGATGTTAGTGGTCGATTCTGTAACGACAATGCTTATTAACCCGAAGGCAGTGGGTTCCATCACCCTGCAGAGTATAAGGATTATCGCCCAGCGGTACGGAGCAAGTACACCGGTGTTGAGATCCTATCTACAAAGGACGAGATCGAAGCATCCGTGGATATGTCTTGGGTGCAGTGGCGGTGACGCTACAACATTTTAACATTTTCTGATTAAAAACTAGTGAAGGCGTTAGTGAAGTGCATCTTTCAGACTTGTTAGAAGCTAAGTCATGGTTGTTCTTAATTCTGTGAAATATTTCATAACTTCCCAACAGAGAAACTACGTAACGGATCATAATAATTCCTACGCCACGAGAGAGAGAGAGAGAGAGAGAGAGAGAGAGAGAGAGAGAGAGAGAGTCTTCAAGTTTTTTAAAATAAAGTCCTCGCGCAGAGCTCACGTGATTTGCCGCTAGGAGGCAGCCGTAGCAAATTATGTATTGTAAACGTGAGCAGTCATTCTGTGTTTTGGAATACGCAAGTAGTTCCGTTACGTAATTTCTTTGTTGCAAAGTTTTGAAATGTTTCACAGACTTATGAATAACCCTGTATTACTGTAATAAATCTGGGAACTTTTTGTTTTTCTTTCAACATTTTAGCCCATTCGTCTGCAGTTGGAAAAGATGATGATTCTCATAGGGCGGATATCGTTCCAGCTTCTGGTAGACTACTGTCAGGATCGACACCTACAGCAGTGGTAACTCCAACAGCCTCAACTGTTCAAGCCTCAGCTCCACCTGCATCAAATCCGCCAGCCTTAGCTTCACCAGCCTCAGCTATGGCGACCTCTGTTCCAACAGCCTCAAATAAATCAATATTCGCCACGCCCACAGCCACTCTACCACCATCTTCTTCAGCGGCGGATGAGGCGACAACTTCCTCATTAGAATTAACCGGAAGGTCAGCTCTTTCAGCAAATGTTTCACAACCGATGTCTCCGATCATCAACTCTACGGCACAAACCACAAATCCAGTTACTACGAGTCTGTCCACGTCGCAAATATCTCACGCATCAGACACCGAAGCAGCTTCGGCTGCAACAAACACATCAGAGTCAAGGAAGGTGGAAAAATTTCACACTTCTCTTTTCCCAACAACAGACGCGATCAGCTTCTCATCAACTATGAATACACAAACACAAACATCAAAAACACCACCAATAACAAACGTGAGTGAAGCTTCAGGAAAACCATCAGCAGCCATATCAACACTTTCGTTTCTTACTGAAACATCCAACAATCTAACAAAAGGCAAGCTAGAACAAAAACCAACAACACCAGAGACAACTACACCCAGTTTTCCATCAACAACAATGAAAAATAAGGAAACAGATGGTTCCTCTATACCATCCACAACATCCTCATATGATCTGAACTCATCAAAAACTGTACCATCATCAGGTTTAAAGACAACAGAACAAACCACTACAGCTGTTACTGAAACAAGAAAAACAGAACTGGTTACTAATAGAGTACCTAAAATAACAGCAGATCCAGTTACTACAACAATGATTACAACAAAAGCACAAACAGAACCATTTACTACAATTATTGCTAAAATAGCAGCATTGCCAGCTACAGCATTGTCTAGAATAAAGGAAACAACAGAACCAGTTACTACAACAGGAATCACAGCACAAGCAACAGCTAAACCGGCTGCTACAACAATCGCTGCAAATGCCATAGCAGAACTGGCTGCTACTACAGTTGAACCAGCCACTACAACAATAGTTATAACAACAGCAAAAGAACGAACTACTGCAGCAATAACTACAACAACAACAACAACAACTGTAGAGCCAACAACTCCAGCAATAGCTACAACAACAACAGTACCTTCAACGACAAACGGAATTTTACTAACCCTAACCATGCCGGCTAAAGAGGACGTTGTCATGAACAATACACAATCATCTAAAACCGCAATCAATTCAAATCTAACATCACCAGCAACTGAGTTGGTGACATCTACAACATACACAACCAGAGTACCTGCAACTTTACCTGTCCCACTGTTTCCTATAATAGAAGACGCCACTGTGCGGACACCTTCGCCCTTAGGTCAAGATATATCTGCTAGGGGAACAAACCCCGGACAGAATGTCTCTACAGTGGCGCTAACAATCAACGGAAACTCTAACCCTCCTCCAACAACGGCTTCTCTTTTATCAACACCAGCAGCAGGGACATTGCCATTTTCCGGGTCACTTTTAACATCGTTAGTTACTACCACCGCAGCAGCAGCGACAACTGATTGGGTTATGTCAGCACCAGTCGCAGCCACTACGTACCCCACAGCAACGCCAACAACTTCTGCTCGACCTGGAACAACATCAAGTTTAGTCCTGAGAGCTCTAAATCCAGATTCATCCACGCCAACACCAAGACCTGAAACAACATCAAGTTTAGTCATGAGAGCTCTAAATCCAGATTCATCCACGCCAACACCAAGACCTGAAACAACATCAAGTTTAGTCATGAGAGCTCTAAATCCAGATTCATCCATGCCAACAGCAAGACCTGGAACAACATCAAGTTTAGTCATGAGAGCTCTAAATCCAGATTCATCCACGCCAACAGCAAGACCTGGAACAGTAAGTATGTTCAGTGGAAACTCAGGCGCCGCGACAGTCATCATGACATCATCACCGGCAAGATTACCAGCAACGGAAATTGTGAGTCCAGGAGGTCAGATAGTTACCTTACCAGGAATACCAACAAATAAAACCATTCCAGCATCAAGTACGTCATCTTTCTCCGGTGAACCAAATACGACGGAGAGAACAACTTCACAGATCACGATCGTGGCAACAAAAGATAAGGTTTTACCTTGTAAGAACTCTTTTGTTTTTCTATTCTCTCAGTATAAACACAGATATAATCATATTTATCTTGTTTTGAATATTTTTACACGAGCACCTGTTTTCCTTTCATATACTAAAGCCACATATAATGAACTCTGGTGAACATTGCTTGGAGCAATAAAAGCCAGCCCCTGTTAGAGCTCAGCCAGTCACTCATTTGCATGTCTCTTGAGGAACATCTCTCATGTAGGCCTCTCGGTTGTAAGCAAGATGCCCTGCTGTTGATGCGTCCGCTGGCAGATCATCAACGATGTCTTGCAGCCATCTTCGCCTTGGTCTTCCTCTCTTTATTTTCCCCATTATGCATCCTTCCAAGACTGTCTTCTCTAAATTCTCATGACATGTAATATGTCCAAAATATTTAAGTTTTCTCTGTTTAATCCTCCTTACTAGCCAAACTTCTTCAACATTACCTTCTTGTAGGATGGATATATTTGTTATTTTTTTTGTGTCCATGATATTTGAAGAACTCTTCTGTAGCATTTACATTCAAAGGTATTTATGTGTTTCTCAGCTGTTTTGTTAAGTGTCCAGGTCTCACAGGCATATGTTGCGATGGAAATATGCATTCCTTTAAAAAAATATATTTTTAAATCTTATTGTTAGAGGTAGCATCCGAAATTACTGTCTAGGTAGACTTTAACTTAAGAGAACCAGGGCTCTTGCAAAAATAAAATAAAACTATCTGTGGAATCCTGGACCTCTGGCAAAGTAAGAGAATTCTTTATCCTTAAATCTGCTCAATTTGTAACCAGATTTGTATTGCCAGTCAACTTGTAACCAGATTTGTATTGCCAGTCAACTTGTAACCAGATCTGTATTGCCAGTCAACTTGTAACCAGATTTGTATTGCAGTCAACTTGTAACCAGATTTGTATTGCCAGTCTCGGGTGAAAAGCGCAGAGGTCACAGCTGTCACGGCTGGAAGGAGTGAGACTGTGAAACAGAAGAAAGGATTTTGTTTTTGTAAGTAAGGTAAGTAAAGAAGTGCCAAGGAAAAACATCTGCAGAAACTGCAGGCAGAAGTGCAGCTGGCAAAATTCTAGGAAATTTACCACGGAAGTTGGTACGGGCGCTTGGGACACCCATTCTGAAGTGATAACTGAAAAGGGCGGCCTAGCCGACATGGGAATGACCTGACTGCGATGGAGCCGTTTTATGAACAACCAATAAAAAAACCTTATTTTGTAAATTCATGACTCGTTCAGGACATCCCTCAGCCCAACAAAAAATCACCCCCCCCCCAAACCCCCTTCCCCTCCATATGCCCAGATCTTAGGCAACATTACATGAGAATCGTTGGTTTGTTGACAGCTTCTGAATATGACCAGTTCCATCGACTGTTTTTGATAAGACACCCCCGCAGAAAAGACACTTGGGATTGGGATTATTATAATGTACGTGTCACTTGCTGTATGTTGTCGGTACATTTTCATCTACACGAGTATAATGAAACAATATTTTTACTGTTACATTTTATTCCAAGGAAAATATGGGCACTAACACCATATCCCTATGTGCCTCTAAGGCATGACAGGATTACCTTTACCTTTACCTTTACCTTTTTACCATACATTTTATTCAGGTATTCACTAGCACTAGATCAGCTCTGAGGTGCTTCAAGTGTAGTTTGTTTTGTTCTAACATGGAATTCTGATTTTTTTAATCCTCGTATTTTCACTTTCACAATCATTCACTGGGAGTAGGTTGTTCACGGAGCATTATCTTTCTTGTTTCTATCCAGCTATGACGGCAGCCGTGACAGAGTTTAGTATCTACCTACCAGCTGAACTAAGATGTTCGTTCACGGCTTCAACGTGGGAGGAGGTGACAATAAGCGCGTAGGTAATCTGTGCACGTAAAGATAGACAAAGATAGATCTGTCATGCACGGAGAGGGAATGTGGTGCCTGTTCCTGTATTTGTCTTGACCTGTCAGTATATTACTTGATGATATGGCCAGCTCCAGGAAGTCATGGGTGACTTGAGCGCATCGGGCTGGATTCATACCACTGGTTTTCATATGAGAGACAAGTGCAGTGACAATTTCACTACACCAACAACTAGAATCTATACAAAAAATGCTGTTACTAAAACTAATAATATTACCTCAAAAGGAAGTGCAAAGAAATGAAGGAAAGTAGAGGAATAATGAACAATTGTAATATCTTTAAAAATATGTATAAAGTCCTTTACTCTGGATGCAAAAATAAACGTTGACATAAATTATAAACGTATATGTAAATTCGAATATATAACAGCAGTTTGTGTCTTGAAAGATGGTTCTGTATCAAATAAAAGGCAGATATTATAGAACTTACAGAACAATCTTTTCCTCTAGCAACTTCTCTCATGGCTGACTAAATGTTAGCTGTTGTAGAATTTGTAGAACAATTATTTGTCTAACAACTTCTCTCATGGCTGATTACGTGGTAGCTGTTGTAGAATTTGTAGAACAATTATTTGTCTAACAATTTCTCTCATAGCTGTATAGGGATTAAAATATTTGAAATGGGGTGCTAATGTCTGTGATTTGTATAATATTATATCGCATTTTTATTTGTTGGTATCTTATCTTTACGTGAAGAATAAAGATTGCACAGACTACACCAATGAAAGAAAACAAACTCCTTCAATACTACTTCTTCAAATAATCATAAACTTATAATGTTGTTAATCATCAGTTTACATAGTTAGCAAAATCAAGTAACGGATATGTTGTTAGTTATCAGCTTATATTGTTATCAACATTACTTCAGTTTCTTTAAATATTCAGGTTCGATTCAGATTGTAACAAACATAACTAATTATGCACGTGCATAAATTTCTTAATACAAAATCAAATGCACATATCACTTCCACATTAAAAAAAAATGTCACAATATTACATAGAACAATTACACCTCCATTGAGTTATGATTATTGATTACCATTCGTTACCATTCATTAACAAAATATTTACCTGAGTGGATCGGGATTGATCGGTGGAGTCGTCTGCACAGCTCGCATCCATCCACATCACAGAGTATAAAATAATACTAACCTACGCACACATTGGTTCTCCTTCGTCGAATAAACATTCTCATTCGCGCTTGAACAATAACATGACTCCCCCGATCCGCTGGCCTCCTACGTGCTCAGCTTACAAATCCCGACCGATTAAAATTCTATCATGTTTTCTTTATATACGGGGGCAGTAAATCGCATTTTTTCTCGGAGTTGCGCACCTCTGAAGACTGACCGGTAACTGATCCATTATTTCCTACGCCTTTGGTTGCCAACCAACCCAGGTAACTAAGCTGCTTACCTATTTCCTACAGCTGACCCGAACTAAGAAGGGGGATACGAGGCTGCTAGAGATTAGTGAGAAATATTTAAAACAATGTTTGGTTGTTTTGCTAATGGTGTTCTTGTTGTTGCTGTAATGTAAAGTTTGCTATCATTATTGACTTCCTAAAGCTGCTAATTCATCTCTACGGATATTTTCCCAGCGAGTTTGACCAAGGACTGAGAACCATTGCAACTTTTACATCGGATGGATCCAGTACACAGACCTACAATAGAGGACTGTACAATATATCCAGGTAATGAAAAACGGATAGATTTTTCGATGCAGTTCTTGTCATATCATATTCTTTCACATTCATTAAGATAATCTGTAAACAAACTACCAAATATTGTACTACAAAAGAGACAGACAGGTGGATATAATAAACATTTTAATACAAGATTAATTTATGTTCACTTTGAAATGTGCAACCATAACATCTTGATATCTAACTTAACTGACCCGACGTGTGTGTTCTAGCATCCAAGTAGGACAAGACAGATACCAGTTTGTCCTGCGATTTGTGAGAGTACAGTGTGCAGACAACGTCACTTACGTCTGCAGGGGTCGGTCCCAGGGAACGTATTTTGATGATAAAGTGAAACCCAACTTCATCAGTAAGCGACTGGATCAGATAAACGATATTTTCTGATCATTGTCTTCATCATTTTCTTTTCTTTTCTTTTCTTTCTTTCTTTCTTTCATTCATTCTTTCTTTCTTTCCAACCTTGTGTTTTTGTCTGTATCTTCAATTTTCCTTTCTTATTTAATTGACTACTTTGCTGTGAACAAAGTGGTCTTTGTAATAAAGTGCTGAAGCAGCAGTATCATCGACAAATGTTTTATGGTAATATTCTTTGCTGAAATTTTAGAATATTAAGTTCTCCTTTCTCCAGTTAGCTGGTGGCCGAGTGGTTAGGCGCTCGGTTTACTAATCTGGTGGTACCGGGTTCAGTCCCAAAAATGGGAGTTTTTTTCTGGTACACACCGAAAAAAGCCCCGGGGTCCACCCAGCCTCTAAAAATGGGTGCCGAAGAAATCTGGGAAAATAAAGCAGCCCAGGCGTGGTGCTGGTCACATGTGCCGAAGGTCATGGAAAATACGGGCCTAACGCCGTATCCCCCAATATGCCTTAATGGTCTGAAAACGAACATTTTACCTTCACCTTCTTCGGTCAGAACACATGTTCTCCCTCACCTTTCCTGTTCGCGTGGGTTGGTTTTGTCTGATGAAAGGACGAGCCGGAATATCACATTGCGGCCTTGTTAATAATGGTCGTAGGAACATTTTTATCATCGATAATTCTACGTTTTTTTCTCACTGCTTTATTGATAGATGTGTGTGTATTGTCATGACTGTGGTTCTTAAGAGGGATGTTGAAGGTACCATGGACAGCTAAGAAAACCAACGAAGAAAGCCTTAAGAGAGTTAAAAGGCAAATTACAGCAAAGATCACAGGCAGACACGAAAGATTTGTAGGACATTTTCTGAGAAGAGGAAAATTGGAACACATTGTGGCAAATGGAAAAATTGAGGGAAGAAGAGACAGAAGAAGACAGTGAGAGAGAGAGAGAGAGAGAGAGAGAGAGAGAGAGAGAGAGAGAGAGAAAAGTTACTGGATGGGCTGTCAATGTGGCTAGGAAGAAAGTCACCGGCGGATCTCATAATCAAGTCTAAAGACAGGGAATTGTGGAAAGAAATGATCGCCTATGATTGATTAATGTGTGTACTGTTAAATAAATACTTAAATAACGCTTACGTTTGTGGTGAGACGTAATCTTTGGAGAAATTACGAAATATTTAACGGTTCCCTTTTGTCACCCCCCCCCCTCCCTCAGTGAGTTCCAGCTTCTCCAAAACACAGATTCTGGTTCCAG
>CM019721.1:8100-113100 GCA_009760885.1 Achatina immaculata | reverse complement strand
GTGGAACTACTTCTACCACAGATGTCTTCACTTTGTGGAACTACTTCTACCACAGATGTCTTCACTTTGTGGAACTACTTCTGCCACAGATAACTTCACTTTGTGGAACTACTTCTACCACAGATACCTTCACTTTGTGGAACTACTTCTACCACAGATGTCTTCACTTTGTGGAACTACTTCTACCACAGATACTTTAACTTTGTGGAACTACTTCTACCACAGATACCTTCACTTTGTGGAACTACTTCTACCACAGATGTCTTCACTTTGTGGAACTACTTCTGCCACAGATACCTTCACATTCTGCTCAGAAGCCTCTGTGTCTAATTCACTCTTCCTCCGTTTCTTCTTTGCTGTTCTTTACACCCCTTGCATTCCTGGCCCTTTGAAAATAACTCCTTATCGCTCAGATTTGTTTCCTTTGAGTTTTGTTCTGTTTTTAAACTTTAACGACGTTTCTGTTTATCTGAAACCGACACTGGGTTTGTGAAGTGTTTTAACAATGGCAGCAGATTTTAGCTGAAGTCATTTTGAAACTCATTATAAACAACAATGAATGGCCGGCATTAATCATGCTATTTATAGAAATTACGTTTCTCCCTGTTTTATAAAAGTGTTCATGCAGAGAATGTCGGGAAATACTAGGCTTGTCACGTGAGTACTTGATAGGACATTTTCGATTTCCCGTTTGTCAGTATTCAGTTCTCTGAGTAGCGAAGCAGATAGTGTACTCATCGCTCTTGAAAAATATCAGTGGATAGACTCAAATAATGGGTGCATCAGCAGCAGGCCATCTTGCTTACAACCGGGAGGCCTACAGGAGTGCTGTTAGGGAGGCAAAGTTCCGCAAGGGACATGCAAATGAATGAATGAATGAGGCTCAAATAGGAAACGGTCCAAGTAAGCTCAGTTGTATAAATGGAAGTCGGGAGGGAAGGCAGCCACGGATCGTATCAGCCTGTAGTGCACCAATAAGTCAATAAAATGTGTGGTGGACTCTGCCTCTGTATCTATTAAATGCCTTAGTGCTGTAGAACACGTCAAGGAAAGTGGTGGACTCTGCCTCTATATCTATTATATGCCTTAGTGTTATAGAACACGTCAAGGAAAGTGGTGGACTCTGCCTCTGTACTTTTATGTGCTTTAGTGTTTGAGTGGCAAAGTGGTCTCTCATGGCGAATGTCGGGGGTTCGAATCCGGCCGGAGACACCCCAGTCACCCAGCTGTAGAAATGGGTACTCAGCTTCTTTTGGAGTTGGCGAAGGAAAGGCAACCAGGCGTGATACTGACCATATCACCCTCTAGTGTGCTGACAGGTAAAGGAAAATATGGGCACTAACACCATATCCCTATGTGCCTCTAAGGCATGAGAGGATTACCTTTACCTTTTTAGTGCTATAGAACACGTCAACAGAGGGCTCACCTGGGCAAGAGCAGAAAAAAAGGCAAAGGACAGGCATTTGTGGAAAACCTTTGTGGAAGCCCCATGTGCCCTGGGCACTTAACGTTCAGAGAGAGAGAGAGAGAGAGAGAGAGAGAGAGAGAGAGAGAGAGATAGAGAGAGAAGCACGTCAAGGAAAGTGGTGGACTCTGCCTCTATATCTTTTATATACCCTAGTGCTATAGAACACGTCAAGGAAAGTGGTGAACTCCGCCTCTTTATCTTTTATATGCCTTAGTGCTATAGAACACGTCTAGGAAAGTGGTGAACTCCGCCTCTTTATCTTTTATATGCCTTAGTGTTGTAGAACACGTCAAGGAAATTGGTGAACTCCGCCTCTTTATCTTTTATATGCCTTAGTGGTGTAGAACACGTTATGGAAAACATGTGCATTAACCCCCTGTCCACTATATGCATCACCGGCATGTCACGTACCTGCCTTTATCAACAGCCCATCATACTTAACTCTCTTTTCACCGGCGTCACAGACAGTAAATATAGCTATTCCCCTTGTAATCCCCAGTCTGCTTTTGCAAGTGAGACCAACGGTGACCAAGTGCGATGTTTGTCACTGTCAAGCAAGACTACGTCAGATTTCAGGACATTGAACGTGTTACAGTCCTCGTAGTTACTGCGGGACATCTGGAGCCACTGGTTAGTTGCAGAGCGCCCTCTCTTTCTCCTAAATGACAGGTGGCTGGCATCTGGATATGACAATGTTGTATTCTTCCGCTCACTTTTATCTGTGAACGTCGACGTTTGACATTGCTTGTAACGATATTCAGATTTCTTCTCTAAATGCCAAAATAATTATTTATGTAAAATTATTGATATTAATTTTTTTTTTCTACGATGACAATGATAATGAAGCATTTCAAATCGTATTTGTGTCTTTAAAATCACTGGAATTTTATGATGAATTGTTGCTTTATTAATTATTTCTGGGATTATTTCTTTTGTGATTTCTTTTTAAATCCAGCTTTAATCAAGGGGTCATTACTCAAGCAGTGTCGAATCACATTCATTTGTTAGTGATTACATTTTTAAACATTTACTTTGAAAACGCATTATTATGAGGCTTTTTTTGGAGAAAACTCTTGTAAAACAAAAGGAGGTGTGGTAGAAAACAAAGTTGTAAAATCTGTAGTTAAAATAATGTACATGTAACAAGGAACTTATAATATACTAGGGACAACCAAGAAGTAGAGGCAGCAAACCCTTGAACGCTGGTAAATATGAGCAATATATATCACTTCTCCACCACCCGCGGGTCGATGCACTTCTTGTATCGTTCCACTGGCTCCTTCACTTCTTTGGAAAAGAAGCTTTTCGTCTGCTGCCGGATCCAGGTCTGCACGGCTTCCTTACCCTCATCTGCACGGCTTACCTTACCCTCATCTGCACGGCTTCCTTACCTTCATCTGCACGGCTTCCTTACCCTCACGGCTTCCTTACCCTCATCTGCACGGCTTCCTTACCCTCATCTGCACGGCTTCCTTACCTTCATCTGCACGGCTTCCTTACCCTCATCTGCACGGCTACCTTACCTTCATCTGCACGGCTTCCTTACCTTCATCGGCACGGCTTCCTTACCCTCATCTGCACGGCTTACCTTACCCTCATCTGCACGGCTTCCTTACCCTCATCGTGTGGAGCTTCTGTAAGTGAACAGATCATGGCATGGCTCCAGATCAAGGATGTAGCTATTCCTCCTTATACAGTAGCTGTCCGCGATGTCTCCGCCGTTGTCAAAGCTACATATGGACGCGCATTGGCCACATCGAGCTTCATCGGTTATGCTTGTTCTTCTCTCTTTAAACCTTGCTATCTTTCTATCAGTCGTTATCTTTTCTCTGAGTCATGCGGTTTTGTTTTCCATAACGAGCCAACATGAATTTCAGCAAGTTTCATTCTTTCTGTCTGTTAAAAAAAAAAATCCCACTTTGGCGCGTTGTTAAAAAAAATGATGCAATTCCGTAGAGGAATTTCCATGTTCATTTCAGTGCTACACAGTGCGTGTTCGAAAACCCATCAGCCATTGCGAACATGTTTGTATTGCATAGCGTACTTTTTAGTATTCCTTGTGGTCACTGCGTAATTTTCAAATTGCCTTACCTTTTTTTTTTTGTTCTCTGCCGTGTATGTACTTATGTATGTATGCGTGTATGTTATAAATTATACACTGTCTTGAAAAAGAAGGTTAACACTTTCAAAAAACCTATATTTTGAAAACTACTCATTCACTTTCGATGTAGAGAGTACCCTGAAAGTGGTAAAGGGGTGAAAAGTATTCACTTCTCATTTTTCACGAAAAACTGTGAAATCACGTGAAATGCTTGTTTTTTTTTTCCTATTTCTGACCTATAAATACCTTTGAAATGTACATGTTCTCACTCATTGTAAAGATTAGGTCGTCGCCATTGTTAGATTTAGATTATGTGAGGCTTTTCATCATGCCGCGTCTTACAGAATCATATTACCGGGAACAAGAACTGCAGCTGTTGCTCAGATGTTTAACGTCTCTAGACTAACATTCTATCGATTGCAACGTTTTCGGCTAACATGCGTCACCAGAGACCGTCCAAGGTCAGGAAGACCAAAGGTGAGTACACAGAGGCTGGGCGGAACATTTCGAACTATTCTTTTACGGAACATTTTCCAGGCTGCTCGAAGAACAGCCGACACCATGAGTGCGTTACGAAATAACATGCACATTTCGTTGAATGCTGTTTTACTCTGTCGGAGGGAAGCAAGCATACGTCCACGCCAGCCTATCCGACGCCCTCGACCTCAGCCACGTCACATGCAGAACAGACTTCAGTCACGTCACACGCAGAACAGACTTCAGTCACGTCACACGCAGAACAGACTTTAATCACGTCACACGCAGAACAGACTTCAATCACGTCACACGCAGAACAGACTTTAATCACGTCGTATGCAGAATAGACTTCAGCCACGTCACACGCAGAACAGACTTCATCCACGTCACATGCAGAACAGACTTCAGCCTTTGTGTACTCACTTTTGGTCTTCCTGGCCTTGGACTTCAGCCACGTCACATGCAAAACAGACTTCAGTCACGTCACATGCAGAACAGACTTTCAACGGCAAATGCGGTTTTTCAGAATGGTGGCATTGGCAGTCTATCATGTTCTCAAGCAAGTCCAGATTCGTGATGGAAAGACTTTGACTTTGACTTTTCCGATCTGCGGGTTTACGAGTTTTCACTCTTGTCTCCCTTGCGCCAGATAATGAAGCATACAGGTCCTCTTCAGCTGTTCTACATCTCCATACAGAATGTCGGTGACTGAGGAGTTTGGTGTTTTCAGGTTCTTCCGAAGGTCCTTCAATGCACTGCAGTCCAGCAAGTTGTGCTTAACAGTTTCTTCTTCTTGTCTGTTGCAGTGCATGCAGTATGGTGTGTGGTCAACGGTCACTATGTGTAAGTACTTTCTGAGGGTAGTGTGTCCTGTTCGCAGCCTGAAAATTGTGCACAAGTCTCTATGACATAAGCCGTTGATGTGGTCTCCGGTGTTAGGCTTTGCCAGGTGTGCATATAAGGATCTTCCAGTTGGATTACTGGCCCAGCTGTCCATCCACTGCTGCTTGCAGTTGTGTATAATGTGTCTAGCTGTTCTTATTTTGGTGGGGATGTGGGGCTGTGACATGTGGCCCCACTCTTTGCCAGTCTGTCAGCATGTTCATTCCCTTTTATATCTACAAGTATGTGCCCTGGTAATCACTGTAGGGTGGTCTTGATGTCATAGGAGGCGAGTTGGTTTATTGCACTGAGTATGTTAGATGTAATGTGATCAGCTGATGGTATCCAATTTTCAAGGGCCTGGAGAGCAGACTGGGAGTCTGAAGAAATAACAAGGCTTTTTGGGTGTGAGTCACTGTTTTTGTATTTGGTGGTGGTGGCTGCCAGGGCTGCTAATGTTGCCTGCATCTCTGCATCATTGGAGCAGCGAGATCCACAAGGAGCAGAAATATGGCTTGTCCTCTTGTCTGGAAACATATTATGAGTACACCATATCCTGCTTTATCTGTTTCCTTGAACGCTGACCCATCAGTGTATGCATGGATCCAGTCCTTGGGGTAAGATTCTATGGTCTCCGGTGCACACAGCTTTAGGGTGTTGGGATCTGATGATTTGTTCACTAATTTGTTCTTGGGTCTGGTGTTAGTTTGAGGAAGCGTGTGGTTTGTGTTTGGTGGGATGTCTGGTACTTTCGTAAGTTCTTCTCTGTCTTCAGGAAGTCTGTGTCTTGTGTTTAACTGTTCTGCTATGTGCACTGGAGTTTTCAGTTTATGTCTAATATTATGCTTCCATTTATCAACCACTATTCTGTTAGGATGGTCTGGGGGCATGAGTTTATATCTTTCTACTGCCTCAATGATTGACTTTTCCCGTATTATATCTAATGGCTCTATATTTGAATCAATTTCACATGCAGCTGTGAGTGTTGATCTCATTACCCCACAAATGAAATGAATGGCTTGGTTCTGAATTCTTTTTACTTGTGTGTGAGAGCTCTTTGATGCTGTGACCTGTAGAAAGAGGTTGTAATATATTATAGATCTAATCTATCCTGTGTACAGTTGTCTGAGTGTTGCTTTGTCAGCCCCAAAGGGTGTACTTGCAAGTCGCTTGAGTAAGTTTAGTCTTTTGGATGCTTTTTATGCTAGTCCATCCATGAACTTCTTAAAGTTCACTTTTCTGTCTCATTTTCATACTAAGGTATGTTGGATTTTTTCTTTCATGATTTGAGTACCAGTCAGTCAGTCATTTGCATGTCCCTTGCGGAACTTTACCTCTCTAACAGCTCTCCTGTAGGCTTCGCAAACTTTTCCCAGCGCCTTGTCAAGCACTTTCCTGTTGGAGGATTTGTTGGTGGCAGCTAAGAATTGTGAAAGATACTGGCTTTGTCTGCGTCATTTGAGAGAACTCGACCAGAGATTCGCATTGGTTTAGGGTTAGTTTGTTTTTTCCTGACATACTATCTAAGAGTTTCCAAGCCTTCTTTCCTTCAGTTCTGAAGTTGAGATTTGCTGCATGTGCTTAACCACTTCTCTTTCTTTGCTTTTTTTAGTTTCGAGTTTTACCTTAGCTGTTATTTATTGTACTCTACTCTGTTTTCTGAAGAAGGGTTTTTCTCTGCGTTCTTCCTGGCTGCTCTTCTTCTTTTTTTTTTAACTAAGTCTTACAGAGATTTTGTCCAGAAGGGGCTATATTTCTTTCTGCATCCTAGGAGGATTGTCCTGTAATCTACTCCAAGTATGGCTTGGATTATGTTGGTGTAGACTGAGTCAGTGTTTGTGTTGTCATTTTATTTTTGATATGTTTTGTTTGTGTTCTGAATTTTTCCAAATCTGTTTTTCTATAATTCCAGCCAGGGGGTTTGTGTGCTCTTTGGTTTCGTGTGTGAGAGATTTGTAGAAGGATGGGGCGATGGCCGCTTCCTATGTCATCAAGCACTCTCAGAGTACAATCGTTGTGGATGTCTGCTGAGACAATGGTGAGGTCAGGTCTGTATATGCATCCTGTGGCTCTATGGAGGAGTGTTGGTGGGGAGGAGGAGTCTTGCAATATTGTCATGTTGCTTCTCATAGGGTTTCGGTCTTTGTATCCTAGTGATGGTAGATGTGCATTAAAATCTCCTGTAATGATAGTTTTCTGCATGTCTGTGCTGTGTATGTTGATCTGACTTGTAGAATTTGGGGGGACAATAAACATTATACAGAGTGTACCGTCATGTCATACTGATATCTCTTGGATATCATTCTCATTGCATTCAAACTTCACCTTGGATATCATTTCTCAAAAGTGTGGCAATACCCCTGCATTTACCACATTCACATGTGTACATGGTGTATCCAAGTACTGAGTGATTTTTTTTTCAGATAGAAGGGTTTCTTGTATGATCGTCGTGATGGAAAGAGAAGATGGTAGGATAAGGGTGTACAGACTCCACACACGTCCACACACGTCTACACACGTCCACACACGTTCACACACGTCTACACACGTCCACACACGTTCACACACGTCTACACACGTCCACACGAACGTCATTCATTTGCATTTTCCTTGTGGAACTTTGCCTCCCAAACAGCATTCCTGTAGGCCTCTCGGTTGTGAGCAAGATGGCCTGCTGCTGCTGCATCCATTTGCAGACCGTCAACGATGTCTTGCAGCCATCATCGTTTTGGTCTTCCACACAAACGACTTGTTCATAACTGCACCGAGGGGCTTGAATTGTGGTTGGGGTCGTGATTTGGGGGGCGGGGGAGGCAGGATTACCAGAGAATCTTAGAACACAGCTGGTATCAGTCGGTGGAACATCACTTGCACAGTGGTACATAGACGACGTCCTGACACTCCACGCTGCGCCACGGTTTTTCGAAATCCAGGGACAAGGCTTCGCTTTTATGCACAGCAATGCAGTTCCTCATGGAGCAAGTGTAATCATGGCATTTCTCCATCAGAAAGTTCCAAGTTCTGCGTCCACGGCCAGCAACGTCACGTGACCCTATCTATGGGGCATGCTTGATCGCGGTGTCCGAAACGTGCCAAACCCACTTCACACTCTTGTACGGCTTGAAAATGAACTGGCGCATGCTCGTAATAATCTTCCTCAAATTGAAGCCAAAACTTCATCCACGCAGAGAGGCGCCGATGTACATCTGTGACTGATACAAGGGGAGGGCACACTCGTTATTATTTTCATTTCGATACCTCTACCACTGCGAGTATCGCCTCTCTCTACCACTGCGAGTATCGCCTCCCTCTACCACTGCGAGTATCGCCTCCCTCTACCACTGCGAGTATCGCCTCACCCTACCACTGCGAGTATCGCCTCCCTCTACCACTGCGAGTATCGCCTCCCTCTACCACTGCGAGTATCGCCTCCCTCTACCACTGCGAGTATCGCCTCACCCTACCACTGCGAGTATCGCCTCCCTCTACCACTGCGAGTATCGCCTCCCTCTACCACTGCGAGTATCGCCTCCCTCTACCACTGCGAGTATCGCCTCACCCTACCACTGCGAGTATCGCCTCCCTCTACCACTGCGAATATCACCTCCCTCTACCACTGCGAGTATCGCCTCCCTCTACCACTGCGAGTATCGCCTCACCTTACCACTGCGAGTATCGCCTCCCTCTACCACTGCGAGTATCGCCTCACCCTACCACTGCGAGTATCGCCTCCCTCTACCACTGCGAGTATCGCCTCCCTCTACCACTGCGAGTATCGCCTCACCCTACCACTGCGAGTATCGCCTCACCCTACCACTGCGAGTATCGCCTCACCCTACCACTGCGAGTATCGCCTCACCCTACCACTGCGAGTATCGCCTCACCCTACCACTGCGAGTATCGCCTCACCCTACCACTGCGAGTATCGCCTCCCTCTACCACTGCGAGTATCGCCTCACCCTACCACTGCGAGTATCGCCTCACCCTACCACTGCGAGTATCGCCTCACCCTACCACTGCGAGTATCGCCTCACCCTACCACTGCGAGTATCGCCTCACCCTACCACTGCGAGTATCGCCTCTCTTGTGTTCGAAATTCAGTTTTGTTGAATTCTTCCCTACAAGCGTACCAACCATTGCAGTTCGTCAGAGAATTTCTTGGCAAAATGATACAAAATACGCCAGTTATGGGGAAGGGGGAATATGAAGCTTTAACTTTCTTATTCAAGACAGTGTGTAAAGCACGTCCTACTTGGAGAATATGTGTACAAAATACTAAGAGTATACATGCCTCAGGAAGCAGAAATCTCTGTGTCCATCTGTCTGTCTGTCCTGTCTGTCTGTCTGTTTTGTCTGTCTGTCTGTTTTGTCTGTCTGTCTGTTTTGTCTGTCTGCGACAATAAGGACAAAATTGCAAATGTTACAAGGATATATAGGAACAGAATAAACAAATAAGACAACGATAATAGCTAACAACACCACCAACAAATAGGATGGTGATTAAAAGCACCAACAACCATCAAGACAATAACCAACAAGACAGCAGCAAAAGACAAGACCGGCAACCAGTGTGGTCAACAAAATAATAACCAATAAAATCCACAGTCAACAAGACGACAACTAATAAGACAACAACCAATAAGACAACAACCAAACAAGGCAGCAGCAACAGCCAAGACCAGCAACAAACAAGACAATAACTGACAAGACCAACAAACAACAAGACAATAACCGACAAGACCAACAAACACCAAGACAATAAACAACAAGACAATGACCAACAAGACCAACACCCAACAAGACAATAACCAACAAGACCAACAACCAACAAGACAATAACCAACAAGACAATAACCAACAAAACAATAACCAACAAGACAATAACCAACAAGACAGTAACCAACAAGACAACAACCAACTTGACAATAACCCACAAGATAATGTCCAACAAGACAATGACCACCAAGACCAACAACCAACAAGACAATGACCAACAAGACAATAAACAAC
The DNA here is from genome assembly GCA_009760885.1 of Achatina immaculata. Taxonomy (NCBI): domain Eukaryota; kingdom Metazoa; phylum Mollusca; class Gastropoda; order Stylommatophora; family Achatinidae; genus Lissachatina; species Lissachatina immaculata. The sequence continues at coordinate 103,162 of CM019721.1, read as the reverse complement.
AAGACAACAACCAACAATACGACAACCGACAAGACAATGATCAACAAGACTAACAAACAACAAGACAATAACCAACAAGACAATGACCAACAAGATAATAAGCAACAAGACCAATAACCAACAAGACAATGACCAACAAGATCAACAACCAACAAGACCAGCAACCAACAAGACCAACAACCAACAAGACAGTAGCCAACAAAACAATGACCAACAATCACGAAGACATCAACCGACAAGACCAACAATAACCAACAAGACAACAACCAACATGACAAGAACCAACAAGACCAGTAACCAACAAGACAATAACCAACAAGACAAACAACCAACAAGACAATAACCAACAAGACCAACAACCGACAAGATCAACAACCAACAAAACAATGACCAACAATCACGAAGACATCAACCGACAAAACCAACAACCAGCAAGACAATAACCAACAAGACCAACAACCAACAAGACAATAACCAACAAGACCAACAACCGACAAGACCAACAACCAATACGACAATAACCAACAAGACCAACAACCAACAAGACAATAATCAACGAAACCAACAATCACGAAGACATCGACCGACAAAATCAACAACTAACAAGACCAACAACCAACAAGACAATGACCAACAATCACGAAGACATCAACCGACAAGACCAACAATCACGAAGACATCAACCGACAAGACCAACAACTAACAAGACCAGCAACCAACAAGACCAACAACCAATACGACAATAACCAACATGACCAACAATCACGAAGACATCAACCGACAAGACCAACAATCACGAAGACATCAACCGACAAGACCAACAACCAACAAGACCAACAACCAACAAGACCAACAACCAACAAGACAATGACCAACAATCACGAAGACAATAACCGACAAAACCAACAACTAACAAGACCAACAACCAACAAGACCAACAACCGACAAGACCAGCAACCAACAAGACCAACAACCGACAAGACCAACAACCAACAAGACCAGCAACCAACAAGACAATAACCAACATAACCAACAATCACGAAGACATCAGCCGACAAAATCAACAACTAACAAGACCAACAAGACCAACAACCAACAATACAATGACCAACAATCACGAAGACATCAACCGACAAGACCAACAACCCACACGACAATAACCAACATGACCAACAATCACGAAGATATCAACCGACAAGACCAACAACTAATACGACAATAACCAACATGACCAACAATTATGAAGACATCAACCGACAAGACCAACAACCAACAAGACCAACAACCAATACGACAATAACCACCATGACCAACAATCACGAAGACATCAACAGAATAGACCAACAATTAACACGACAACAACCAACATGACCAACAATCACGAAGACATCAACCGACGAGATCAAACGAGAAGCCCAACTAAGAAGACAACAACCAACAAAACAGTAACCAACAGACTAGCAGAAAGTCAGCCGTCAGAATATGACTGATAATCAGAACACTATCACTCAGAACTGCAAAAACATCAGTAACAGCCATATCTGAAGAATAGAACCAGCAAAGAAAAGTTCAGGAGAGGAAACAAAAAAAAAAACTCAGAACAAAAATGTTCATTTTCTCGCATTTATTTTCCTTTTATTAGTGTTATTGTTGTCTGTGTGTAAGCGATCATGCTCTATAGTTAGGCAGTGATTCTCAAACTCTGCTAAGATGCCTCATTCTTCACGACATCATGTGAAAATGGATGTTACTTGTATTAATGATGCACCATCTGTAAAGAACCAATATAAAGGAGAGATAACGACAAAGAATATACTACTCAGACCAGACATTTGCTGATTGAACGTCAGTAAAGCAATCATTTAGAATTTATTCTAACATCTATTTTTTCATATTTTATGGACATATACTGACGTATATAAAATATTATATTTATTCTTTTAATATATTACGGGATTTTAATGGATATTTTAACGCATACTTTATGTTATATGCCAATGCGCATAAATGTCTGATATTTTAAAATAAAGTTTCTTTAACAGTTTCGCCAATAAAAATTAATCGTCTGGAGGAAGTTACTGATTCTCTGCCTTACCTGTCGCTTACTGACCAACTCCAGCCAGAAAACCGCCACTTAATTTAAAAACACAGCATATCATTTCAATCATTTCTCCCAGGAGGTCTTGGATGGGCAAACACGTGGTAACCAAGTCAATCATATTTCCAGAAAGTTCTAGCACTCCGAAAATAACAGAAGCTCCAGTGTCCATGAGGTTTTTGACCATAAATGCCATACCTTTAGCTAGCATTAAAGCTGTGTTAGCGACAGTGTTCAGTACAAAGACTGCGGTTTGAGAGATGTCGGTGACGAAGCGTACAGCATCACAAGAAATCGAAATAAGTGTCCCAGTAGCAGATGAAAGAACATTCCCAAGGACAGGTAAGACTGGTTTACGTTTGGTCAGGTCTACAATCTCGGCACAGACGATAGTGACAGCCAGGGCAAACAACGCAAAGCGCAGAGCAGGCATCTGTCATCAAACAATGAACATACACGTCAAATGATTGACAAATTGTGACTCAGTCTAGGAAATTTATCTAAGATACTCCTTTTCTTCATAACATATTCATATATACATAAAAGATTTCCGACACACCATAATACAAATCGTATAATAGGTCATTTTTTTTCTTCATTTTTTTTGTTGTTTACTTTCCGTTTTTATTTCTTATAGATCATACACGTCTTTCTTATAGATCATACACGTCTTTCTCATAGATCATACACGTCTTTTTTATAGATCATACACGTCTTTCTTATAGATCATACACGTTTTTCCACACGTTTTTCTTATAGATCATACACGTCTTTCTTATAGATCATACACGTAAATTCAGACTTTCTTTTCTTTCCCTGCGTCTTCTTTATTATGTACGTTTTTGTATGAGTAAGTCAAACGTTACATCTGCATGCTCCTTTAATGAACAAAGCAGTTCCTACTTTCCAAAATAAATCAAACTATAGGCAAAATCTACTACATCTTGAAAATGAGAGCGTTGATAAGTTTTAAAAAAACTTGACATTTGTATCGTCAACAATATTAAAACCATGTTTAAATGACTTTACTGATGACTCTAATTGTAAAAGGACGTAATTTGCTCAGAATGATGAAAATATCAGCAAAGAAAATGTACGTACCTTGATAAGGCAACAGATTCCCGTCAAAGTAATCTAGTGATTAATCTTGCGTTTTGAAAGATTTGCTCTGATTACTGGCTGTGCCAACGGAGGTGTTTTATTATGTGAACATATTAATATCTGGGCGTCGTGTAGCCTACAGTATCTCCAAGCCAATCAAATGTTTATCTTTATCCTTCGGCCAATCAGGATTGAAAGTTTCCCATTTATCAGGGGTTCTTAAACTTATTTCAGTGACAAACCCTTCAGTGGATTGCCCAGTATGTCCCAAAGGATTGGCCAGTGTCTCCATACCCTCTACGGATTGCTCAGTATATCCCCATGCCCTAACAGATTGCCCAGTATGTTCTCATGTCATTACTTATTATTATTATTATTATTATTCAGCTTTCCGAGGAATTAAGCCTCATTTCTGCAGATAAAGTTCGCTTCCATTCCTCTCTATTCCTAATCTTCTCTCTCCAGTTATGTTGGTGTTCTGTGACAGGATTTTGGAATTTAACAGGTGTTGCAAAGCAAAGTATGTTTTATTCCCTATCTGTAATCTGATTTTAATTTCCTTGCTTACTATGTTGCTTCTGTTGAAGGTTGTGCCTAGATATTTGTATATTTCTACTTTCTTAATAATCATATCGCCAACATTTTTATAATATGGATCATTCTGCCTCTGGTCTCTTGATATCTTCATATTTTCATATATTCTTTCTTATATTGATTAATGGTCAAGCCCACTTTTAGTGCTACATCTCTCATGTGTATTCAGGTATTGATGACTTCTTGCATAGTTTCCCCCACCAGGTCGATGTCACCAGCGTATCTTAGTTTTTTAGCTTGTCCTTCTGTACTGCTTTCTTCTTTCACTTTTCTGATTACCTTTTCTAATACTAGGTTGAATAGTAATGGAAATAATGTATCACCTTGTTTTAAACCAGTTCTTATAAAGAAGGGTTCTGACTTTCTTCCGTTAGATATATTACTATATTTTGTATATCCTCCATACATATTCTGGTCAGATTGATTGATTTATCATTATATCTTACATCCTTCCCATGCCGTTAAACGTCACATAGTTGTTTGCCAAGTTTTCCTGCTTTCGGCGAGTTTTTCAAATTCATGCTCACTAAACTGGCTTCCATTAACAATGTCCTCTTTAGAGTTTCACGTGGCTATCCTCTTTTTCTTCAGCCTGTTGTGCTCCACTTGATAGCTTGTTTTGGGTATTCTCTGACTGTTTCTTCTCATCACATGGCCTACATATGTCCATCTTCTTTTTCTGATAACCCATGAGACAGATGACCTACATATGTTCATCTTCTTTTTCTGATCACCCATGAGACAGGTTGCTGTTTGCTCATTTGTCTTATCTCAGCGTTGTTCTTGAATTCGTTCCACTTTATACCAAGTATTTTCCTTAGGCATTTGTTTTCAAAAGAGTCTAATTTCTTGTCTATTTCTTTAGTTGATTTCCAGTTTTCTCATGCATAAATGAGGGTGGATACCACATTTGAACTGAATAATTTTAATTTAGTTTTTGTGCTTATAACTTTTGAATTCCATATGTTCTCAAGCTTTTTGAAGGACAATGCTGCTTTTGCAATTATAAATCTAACTTCCTTTCTAGTGTCACCATCCTGGTTTATGTAGCTGCCATGGTATGCAAATTGGTTTACTTCATCAACAGTTGTTCCTTCTACATGTATTTTTCCTTCTTGATTAATGAGAAGTTTCATTATTTGTCTTTGTTAATTTCAAGACCTATTTTGGTAGAAAAAGAAGACAAGTAATCTGTTTTTTCCCTGCATCGATTTCACATTAACACTGATAAGAGTTACGTCATCTGCAAAATCAAAATCTTCTATTTGGGTCCCAAATACCCAATCATTGCCAGTTTTACCAGTACAGTATCTTTTCGTTATAAAGGTTATAGGTATTCCAAAAAGCAATAGAGATGATATACATCCTTGTTTCATACCTGTTTCAATCTGAAACCATTCGCTCATTCCTTCTTCTGTCTTGACTGCACAAACATATCCTTTGTAGAGATCTCTAATGATGTTGACAGTTTTAGATGGTATTCCATATAGTCTTAAAATTCTCCACAATGAATCTCTGTGTATGCTATCAAATGCTTTTTTAAAATCTATGAAGTTCAGAATTAATGGTTTCTGCTTCTCAATATGTTCTTCAAGTATTATTCTTAGAGTAAAGATCTGGCCGAGACAGTTCCTCTCTTTTCGAAATCCTGCCTGTTCTTCTCTCATTGCAGTATCCACTACGTCCTTAGTTCTATTCAGAATCACTTTACAAATCACTTTTGACACAACGGATAGTAAGGTTACACCCCTCTATTTATGGTAGTCACTGAGGTTGGTTTTTCGGGTATTTTAACAATGATTCCTTTTTTTCCATTTAGAACGGACCTTTTCTTCTTTCCAAATTTTATTAAACATTCTTTGTAGTTGGCTCATGTTGTCATTGTTAATATCTTTTAACATTTCGACTGTTATTTCACCTTCACCTGCAGCTTTGTTGTTAGCCATTAGATTCACTGCTGTTTCAATTTCATTCAGTGTAACTTCATCTAAGTTGACATTTAGTTGTGGAACTGGTAAATCGGTTTCAGGATTTATTAATTCATTTGGGTGTGGTCGATTAAGTATTTCTTGGAAGTGTTCGGCCCATCTTCGCTTTTGGTCTTTACTCGATGCTAAAATGTTGCCTGTTTTGCCAAAAACTGGTCTTTCTCTGGAGGTAATAGCACCTGTTAGCTTCTTCTATATGTTATATAAAGTTTTGCTGTCTCCTGCTTTTTGTCCTTTTCTGCTTCTTTTGCCATATTGTCCGTATATTCTATTTTGTCTCTTCTACCTGAACTTTTTACTTTATTCAACCATATCTGTCTTGCTGTTCTTTTCTTTATGACTGCCTCTCTGCAGACTTCATCGAACCAGTTCTTTTTTTTTAGTTATGATCTTGACTCCCAGACATTCTTCCGCTGTGTTCTTTATAATGATTTTTATATCTTCCCTTCTGTCATCAATGCTTTTATTTTCTTCATTCCCTCTTGTGTTTATCTTATGTTTAGCTCATTTCTGTATTTTTATTTAGTGACTTCTTTTTTCAAAGCATCTCTATTTGTTACTGAGCTTTTATTTAATTTATTATAACAATTTTTCTTCAGTCTGAATTTTAATTTAGCTCCAACAAGATAAAGGTCGGTGCTGTATTCAGCCCCTCTGTAACTTCTGATCTGAAGTTTGTTTGTTGTGTGCTTGGTATCAGTTAAAACATGGTCTCTCTGGTTGTATGTAAGATTATCGGGGGATTTCCATATTTGTTTATGGATTTTCTTATTTTGAAAACGTCTGCTGCTTATTCTCACTCCATAAGCTTCTGCCATATTTATTAGTCTCCTTCCATTATCATTAGATGTTTCGTGCAGACTTTCTTTTCCTGTGATGTGTCTGTGTGACTCCTCCTTTCCTATCTTTGCACTGAAATCTCCTAGCATTATCAGTATATCATGGTTCTGGGTCTTCTCTATTACTCTCTCTCTCTCTCTAACGTGTTGTAAAATTCGTCTTTGACTTCATTAATGTGCACATGCACATTAATCATTGTTATATTTCTCTTTGTTCCCTTGAAGCGAATGTAGCACTGAAGTCCATCACTAAATCCCATACTTTTCTCTTGACAGCAAAACCTGTCCCAAGTTCATGTCTTCCATTGATAAACCTCCGTATACCAGTACCATTTCTCATATGACTGTTATATAATAACTCCAAGCCACCTGATTTCCTGTAATACTGTAACATTCATGTCATACCTACTTAGTTCATCTGCTAATTCTTTAGCTTCCCCTTGTTTGTATAAACTTCTTATTTTTTATGTTCCAAATCTCATAATATTTTGTTTGCGTTCCAAGGCGTAATCCGTTTTTATCCTTTCAATTTCGAGGCTTCTCTTATCTGTTCTGTAACACTAATCTTTTTTACGAAGATGGGGTCTTTGGCCCCATGCTCAAACCCCCAACCTAGAGGACCAGGGTGCAAGTTTCGTCTGGCCCCTGTCAAGTGGTGCGGGTGCCTTGTCGTGACGTGACAGCTTGCGTACCCTGACCACCACCAGAGCTATACCAGCGGGAGATCCTGGACGTGACAGCTTGTGTACGCTGACCACCACCAGAGCTATACCAGCGGGAGATCCTGGACGTGACAGCTTGTGTACGCTGACCACCCCCAGAGCTATACCAGCGGGAGATCCTGGCGAGTCCAACCAAGCTGGGAAGGTCTGCGCGGGTATGGGTCAGACGAAACTTGCTCACAGACTTGCTCACAGACTGTCCAATATGTCCTTATGCCCTTATAGATTGTCTAATATGTCCCCATGCCCTTATGGATTGTCTAATATGTCCCCATGCCTTTATAGATTGTCCAATATGTCCTCATGCCCTTATAGATTGTCTAATATGTCCCCATGCCCTTATGGATTGTCTAATATGTCCCCATGCCTTTATAGATTGTCCAATATGTCCTCATGCCCTTATAGATTGTCTAATATGTCCCCATGCCCTTATGGATTGCCTAATATGTCCCCATGCCCTTATAGATTGTCTAATATGTCCTCATGCCCTTATGGATTGTCTAATATGTCCCCATGCCCTTATAGATTGTCCACTATGTCATGTCCCCTGCCATTACGGATTGCTCAATATGTCCTCATGCCATTAAGATAAAGGTAACCCTGTCATGCCTTATAGACACATAGAGATATGGTGTTAGTGCCCATATTCTCCTTGACCTGTCAGCACATTAGAATGCTATGTGATCAGCATCACACCTGGCAGTCTTTACTTCCCCATCTTCAGAAGAAGTTGAGCACCCATTTCTACATCTGGGTGACTGTGTCGCCTCCGGCCGGATTCGAATCCCCGACCTTCGCCATGAGAGGATAGGGCACTAACCACTTCGCCACTCAGAAGTCCTCATATCATTATGGATTGCACAAAGTTCAAAGTTCAAAATTCAGACTCCGGCTTCACCTCATTCGGGACAACCCCATATTTGCTCAGCCGCATGGCGCAGCATCCACTGAAGAGTATGTCTGCTGATAGTTCCTGTCAAATGTTGGTTGTTTACGATGCGTTTTCTGCAACACAATTCAGGTTTCCTGCCAGCACCTTCAATTTTTCCTAGCTCCAGCAGTCTCTTCACATCTACATTATTCTTCCATTCCCGGTCTTCATTATCCCGCAGTCTTTCCAATACAGCCTTAGCATATGTCACCTTTGTCCATTGTCAGTCTGGCATTTATGCTTCCCTGTCAAGCAAGTCTGTCTGCCACATCGTTGCCATGTACTAGTATGTCCTAGACAATAAAGCCACGTTAGACTTGTCACAACTGACTAGCTTAACAGATTCTTTTCGAAGCAAATTCTTCTCAGTCTTACGAAGCTTACTCTGTGAATCTGTCACTATGACACCAATAACCATTCAGTTGCCCCCAACACAGCCTCAGTTTCCATTCGCATGCTTGAAGTGATGACTTCAAAGGCTCCCGAACCCTGTGTTACTACTCTGCCATTTCGGTAGGCAACAAAACCCAACCACTTCTGCTGTTCCGAGTCACTAAGCCATCTGTATATATTACAGGGTCGAAAGAAGCCGAAGTTCAACTGCTCCTTGTGCCCAGTCTCTACATTCACGGCCCCTTTGTATAATAACCTTTGTTAGCTGAGGTCCGTCCTGTACCCGTAATCATTCATCACCTTTAGGCACTTCATCTAGATTGTAAATTGACTTAATTGTATCCTCCGCCTCAGCCTTCCAGGATCTGCTTCTTTTGATGCCTTTTCCCTTTATCAACCCCAGCTCCTTATAGAGAGGATGGTCCTTCATGCCAGCAACCCTGATGTAAGCCTTTACCTGAGCTTGTGTTTAGATCTCACACTCAGGTTATCAAGGCAAAGCTCCGCCAACGGAATATCCCAGGTGCAAACCAAGACCACTCTCGTTGCTTCGTTCTTTATACACGCTCAAGTCTGTTCATCTGTGTATTGGACAGAGTGAGCAGCCCAAGACCATACTCCAATGGTAATAGTACCAGCGCATGCATCAGCAAGAAGAGAGTGCGCTGTGGAAAGCCCAATGCGGACATTAACCTAACCGCTCCCAACGCTTTCCTGGTTTTTTTGTATAGCATGGTCCACATGGTGTGCAAAGGACAATGAACCATAAAATGTGATCCCTAGATACCTCATGAAATGTGTTCTCTTAATATCTTGGTCTTTACGCTTCACAATCGGAACTTCAGATCCTACAATTCTGTTATTTAACAAGCAAATTAGGATCCTAACTTCTTCAGGGTTTATCACCGCATTGTTAGTTATCCATACACCAGCTTGTTATCTGGCCCATCCTGCTCTGCATTCTTGCGGCTAATTCCTCTCTACACCTCCCATGCTCACATGTTAATATATCATCAGCGTAGGTCAGTGTTCTCCCCACACCAATTTCAAATAACAGGGCAATGCCAGTAGAATATACATTGAACAGTACAGGAAACAAAGGAAACCCCTGAGGTAGCCCTGTAGCATTGGTTCTTGTCTCTGAGATCCATGTTCTGTATCTTAAGGCAAGCGATCGCCTCAACAGCATTGAAGCTATCCATCTAACCAGTATGGTATCTGCCCCAAACTCCATCAGAAGTGTCAACAGCAGTGTATAATCCACTCTGTTGTATGCATCCTCAAGATCAAGTGCCACAGTTACGGTTTCGTCTTTTCTCTGAAATCCCTCATATACATCATAAGCCAGGATCATAGCGTTGTTGGTTGTATCTCTTCCTGTACGATAACCTCTTGATGTACTCGTTAGCAACTCGCTGGACTCTAGAAAGACTGATAGTCGCCCAGCTATAATCCTCTCAGTTACCTTGCCATATACGTTTTGTCATGCATCTTTCCCATCGCAACATATGCATGTGAAACGTGGACACTTAACAAAACAGCTGAGAAACACATAAATGCCTTTGAATGTAAATGCTACAGAAGAGTTCTCCAAATATCGTGGACACAAAAAAGAACAAATATGTCTATACTACAAGAGCTTAATATTGAAGAAGGCTGGCTAGTAAAGAGGATTAAAGAGAGAAAACTTAAATATTTTGGACACATTAAACGTCATGATAATTTAGAGAAGACCATATGGGAAGGATACATAATGGGAAAAAGAAAAAGAGGAAGACCAAAACGAAGATGGCTGCAAGAAGTCGTTGACGATCTGCAAATGGACGCAGAAGCTGCAGGCCATCTAGCTCACAACCGAGAGACCTACAGGAGTGCTGTTTGGGAGGCAAAGTTCCGCAAGGGACATGCAAATGAATGAATGAACGTATATAATTCTATATCCACTCAGTTTTGTATTGTCCTTTCCTATTTGTGGCAAAGGAATCAAGTTACAGACATGTAACTGTGCATCCACTCTTCAGGTATGACTCTTATATTGCTCAGATTATTTATATATTATCGCACATTAGATTGAACAATATATCCTCATGTCATTACGGATTGTCCAGTATGTCCCTGCCCAGTATGACCAGATTGTCCAGTATGTCCCTGCCCAGTATGACCAGATTGTCCAGTATGTCCCTGCCCAGTATGACCAGATCGGCCAGTATATCCCCATGCCTCCTGTGGATTACCCATAATGTCCTTATGCTCTCTTTTGTCTGGCTGTCATGAATCCTGTTAGGTACCAGTATGACTTTTAAATGATGTCAATATGTTGGTTTTACTTTGCATATCTGGGAACATAACAGATGAAAGAAAAATTTAATCTGAACAAATTTTTTTCAGAGGCAGAAATTGTTCAGAGATCAACTCCCATACCCACCCACCCACCCCCATCTACGTTATTTTTCTCAAAAGATCACCAACCCCCCCCCCCCCCCTCAAACCACCTCCCCTAATATAAAACATCCCTGTTTTAGCTGAAATCTCATCTTGTGTTGCAAGTAGCCACCAAACGGTGCGTAATAAAATATCGTCTAGAATGGGCAGGTAGCCAAGCAGAGTGTCAAGTCTATGAGAGTCAAGTCTATGAGAAAGTAAAGTGTATTTGTATTACATTAATGAAATTTTAGAATACAACATTTTTACATTTTCTGCCAGTTTGTCTATACAAAAAAAAAAGGAAAATGGTTCAATGGATAACCATACTTGGCTTAACGTCTGAAAAATGGTGTTTCTTTTGTCTGAAATGAAGCTGTCCTAAGGTGTAAAGGTCTTTTTTTTTTAACATTCGTTTACCGTTAATTCCTCTTCGTCGTCGTCTTCAGCGCCTGTCCTCAGAAAGACTGCGTGAGTTGTCGTTCTTGCCGCCCAACACTCCAAAGTGAGCCAAGTCTGTTGGGGGGGGGGGGGGAGGGGGGGTCAGGCTGTGTGTACTTTTAGGAGTGGATTATCTCTTCCCATTGCCTCCCTGTTCACTGACCAAACTACTGTTGTTTTCAGGTGGAATCACTGGGAGGTATCACAGGGTCTTGACCGGCTGTGGTTAGCCAGTTCTGCCGCAGGCTATCTGCTATGGGTTGCTGACCGCTGTCTCATTCAGCTTTTGTGTTTTGCTTCTATGCACCTCCCCCTATCTCCCTAGGGCCCACACACCACCCCACCCCACCCCTATCTCCCTAGGGCCCCACCCCACCCTCCCCCATCTCCCTAGGACCCCACCCCACACCTCCCTCTATCTCCCTAGGGCCCCACCCCACCCCACACCTCCCCCTATCTCCCTAGGGCCCCTACCCCACCCCACACCTCCCCCTTTCTCCCTAGGGCCCCCACCCCACACCACCCCTCCCCTTTCACTGTTACAGTCTTGATCATAAACGACATCACTTAGTCATTGTGACGGGAACATTGTAAACACGGCGCTTATTCAAATGTCTCATGTCAGACATCTTATCGCTGTGGCAAGGGAAAGCGATTATTGGGAGATAAGAGTTGATTAGTTTTTGATGTTCAACGGTTACCAGCAGGATGGGTAAAGTTTTCATCACTCAGAAAGAAGAATTTTTAGAGATTTTGAAATACCTAATAAATGAAGTTCATTGTTCCTATGAACGTTTTTTTTCTTTATTGCTTTCTGTGATCGAATCATTTCTTTCTTTCTTTCTTTCTTTCTTTTTCCTTCTTTCTTTTATTTTCTTTCATTTTCTTTCTTTCTTTTTCTTTCTCTTTCTTTCTTTTTCTCTTTCTTTCTTTTTCTTTATTAATTTTCCTTCTTTCTTTCTTTTTCTTTTTCTTTCTTTCTTTCTTTTTCTTTCTCTTTCTTTCTTTTTCATTATTACTTTTTTCTTTCTTTCTTTTTCTTTTTCTTTATTTCTTTCTTTCTTTGGCGCGGACAGAGAACGCCAGCTCAGTGGGTGGGGGTTGGGGGTGGGGTAGGGGTGGGGGTGTGAAGAAGCAAGATTTGAAGACATGTTTAGTAAAGTCGGAGGAGAATCAGAAAAGAAGAGCATTGTGCAATAAAGGAAAGCAAGTTGGAGGATGTGAACAGGTAGGTCTCGATTAGTACAAACTATATCCCGTCAAGTTGTGACACTAACTGTTCCAAATTACAGCAGACCCTCGCTGCTTCGTCGTTCGCCTTTCGTCACTTCTCTCTTTCGCCGCTGTAGCATCGTTGTTCTGTGTAATTAAAGATAAACTTTTGTTTATTTTTGTTTATATAGTTTTCGCACGCAGATGCAAGTGATATGCAATGTGATTCACGTTTCTCTGTGATAAAAGTTTCTTTTGCAAAGCTAAACAAAGGTTATGTTTCGCCATTCGCTAGTGCTTTGGTCCCTAAGTCATGAATCAACTGGGTGTGCTGCAAAATTTAAATATGATGAAATGTTCCAGCACAATGTAAACATGCATTGAAACTTTTAAAACAAAAGTTGTTTTTCTTTTATTAACCTGTATAGCAAAAAGTATTACAAACATTTTCCCTTGTATCATTTGGAAAGAGTGAATTCCTAGAAATTTCGGAGATTGTAACATCTTCAAGCATTGTTTCTGATTGATTGTGACGTCTTCAAGCATTTTTTCTGATGACCAGTATTGCTGAGGAAATTGCAAGAAAGACACAGTCAAAAAAACGTGATTAAATAATGGGAAACTTAAAGTTTTAAAAAGGGGGTGGGGAAAGAATCTGAACTGGTACTTGAAGAGAGAGTCAAGAGATATGATCAGAAACACAAAGAACCACACAAAATTTTGAAGCATGATCAGCCAACACTTTATGGCAAGTACTGACCACCCTGAAAACACATCATAACTGTCCCTGAACTTCTGTAGTCACACCAAGCTCTCATTCTAATATTCTGACTGCTTTAACTCCAGTTCCCTCCCCCTTACTTCCCCCTCGTATCTACAGACATAAGTTTCTTGATTTGTGCTTATATTCTTACTTTTAAGTCTCTAATACATTTTTATTATTAAAAAAAAAAGATTTCGCAAATGACTGACGAATGAGTTTTGCTTTCCACGCTCGAAAAATTGTACGCCCAGGTCCGTGTAACAATCTCCCCCTTTCTTCTGCCATTTTGACGAAGCAAAACTCGGCATGCCCATGTAACAAACCTTCTGCCATTTTCTGTTGTTTAGCTGTCAATAAATTCCGCTTGATACAGTAACACGTGTAAAATATTGATTGCTTCTTTTCCCTCCCATCATATTTGCCGGGTTACATCTAATTATTAATATTTGTTTCATTTGTTGCATTCTTGTTGCAACAGATGAGAAACCATACTTCACATCACGTGGTACTATGCGTCATTACACATAGATTCACACCGACAAATATTTAATAAAACGTGAACTGGAATTTAATAACGATGGGAAGTGCTTCGAGCTGACGATGATAACGCGATCTCAGGGGATATCTCTCCGCTGTATGTTCTTCTAAACACAGGAAACATTTTGTAGTTAGAGGGTCACTGTGCATGGTTACTAGATATTTCAGGGGCGGGGAAGAATGTGGTAGTACTATTGTTTCCTGTTATTTGTTGTCTTCCAAAAAACGCTACGTTGCCTTGAGGTTTCATCTTCTGTTTGTGAATAGTGATGGTGATGGTAGAAGTCAAACCTAGCCATTTCATGTGTCTTCATGCTCTGTCGCTTACACGAGTGATGTTCTCCAGGAGGGCTGGAGTATCAGGCTGCATATCCTGTCTCGTTCCATCCCTCTATGAAGCTCTGCTGGGGGAAAATATTGCATGGTCTTACCTGATCATGATGAAGCAGAATAGCTTGAAATTTGAATGCCTGTTGAAGAACGAGTTAGATTGGCCATCTGTGTGTTTTACTGAAAGAGTGTGAGTGTAATTAGCTTTCTCTTTACTACTAAAGTTAACGATTCCAAGAACTGGAATATATTAAGTTGTTACTAAACTAAACGTAAAGTAAAGGCACAACCCAAGTTCTCAACAAGTTCACTCAGTTATAATATAGATGTCCTTGGCCATAAGACTAATAATAACAAGCCTGTCATTCCACGATACAACACAAGAAATGAACATGTCGTCACAATGGAGTCTCTACTTTATAGTTTTCAACAACCAAGAAAGCTTTAATATGAAAATAGATGTGGATGACGAGATGAGGGATGGATTCAATTAAGAAATCAAATAATACAAAAAAATACATAGTGCCAAGTGTGCCGGCAAGGGAATTATCCCACCATAGAACAAAATATGACCCAAGACATACTTACAGACTTCAGTTCGAATTACTACACTGTTCCAACACTTGGATCAATATCCCAAAACATTATACCACTTCCATCCTAAGTCCTACACTGAACAGTAGGAGTGCCTCTCCTGATACCACAAAACTAAAAAACTGGTAAGTAACATGATCCAACCCTCCTATACAAAATTATTGGATACAAAATTATGTCCAATAGGACAAACAACAAAACTTTAGATGACTTGAGCAGTTGTTCTCATCCTACAACCATCTATGACACAACATGATTCTAGTTATCAATCATGTCTAGAAAAACTCGAACTCGACAGTCTCTGACTCCTATGTCTGGGCCCTCTCTGTCTGACTTCTGTCTGAGGCCCTCTCTGTCTGAATTCTGTCTGGGCCCTCTCTGTCTGAATTCTGTCTGAGCCCTCTCTGCCTTGTTTTCCATCTTTCCATTTCATATTTCCCGATTCCGCTGTAAAATCTCGGGACTTCACTGTTTCCATCTCGTGCCAGTTACGTCGCACGCTGTTAGTATCCACAAACTTCTATCTACCTTTCTAGTGATAATCAGACTTTCTGTACTGTACTAGTTCACCCTAATTTACTCAGACTTAACAACAAACATGACTCATGAACACTACTGAAAGTTCTCAAAATATTAGTAATCTCTCCAACTTTTCTCGTTGTGTTCCACTACGTTAGGACTTAGGACATATTCTGCTACAACGATTCTGCAGGACTAGACAACAGAGCAACATCTTTGATATACTAGTCTATACAACTTGAATGTTTGAACTGTAGAATGGTATCTCTCGTCGAGTTAAGTCAAAATATTTCCTCACGTAGCATAACTTCCCTTTATTACAACACAAACAAACAAACAAACAAACAAACAAACAAACAAACAAACAAAAATCACATTCTCCTGAAGAAGCCAGGTAGGAGAGAGAACAGTGTCTTATGGCTAGACTGGAAAAACACAAAACACTTTAGAAATGAGAAAAATACATATATATATACTAAAATACATAAAAAATTTAAACATACAAAAACACGTACATAAATACGTCCAAAATACATACAAAACTATGTACATAAATACATACATAAATACACACATAAATACATAAAAATACATACAAAAATACATGTATAAATACATACAAAAATACATTTAAAATACACACAAATACATACAGAATACATACAAAATACATACATAAATGCATACATAGATACACACAAAAGGCATACAAAAATACATACACAAATATATTCAAAATACATATAAATACTTACAAAAAACATGTACACAAACACATACCAAAATACATACATAAATACGTACAAAAATACATAGGAAAATACACACAAAAATACATAGAAAAATACAAAAAATGCACAGAAAAATAAACATGTAAATACATAAAAATATATTTTAAAAATGCATAAAAATACATAAACACATACAAAAACACATAAAAATACATAAAAAAATACATACATAAATACATAAAAAATACGTACAAAAATACATTTAAAGTGCACACATAAATACATACAAAAATACTTATAAAAATACATAGATACATAATACAAACATTATAATTAGCAACAGAATGACCGTGACTCAAACCACTGACTCTAGTTGGACGAACAACCGCCTACTCGACAACGGACGGCACCTTACATGTTTGTGGTCAGCCAAGATTGGGTAATGTGCTGTTCTCTTAGAGCTGGGATGATGCTTGTCATACTGCAGTCCGTGGTTTGAGTCCTGGTCATTCTTTAACTATGTTTCCTTCTATC
This sequence comes from Achatina immaculata, assembly GCA_009760885.1. Lineage (NCBI taxonomy): Eukaryota > Metazoa > Mollusca > Gastropoda > Stylommatophora > Achatinidae > Lissachatina > Lissachatina immaculata. The sequence continues at coordinate 86,414 of CM019721.1, read as the reverse complement.
ACGTTTGAAATGCATGTATTTTTTGGAGTCAGTCGGTCAGCCAGTCAGTCAGTCTTTTGCCTCCATAACAGCTCTCTATGACAGTAACTTGGTCAAGGGTATCTAACCCTTGATATAACTCTAAATTATTGTGTTAAGAGTTAGGCCCATGCTTGTTCTCTTGCAAGTCATTGTTGCACGTGGAAAGTAAGTTTTGTGTTCTGGGTCTGAGACGAAAGTTTCTCAGCTCAGAGAGGAGAAAGATTTTGACTGTGGAGTGAGAAGATAGTGTAGTCTGGTCTGACTGAGAAATGTAGTCGTGTTAAGTACGTGATAGTTGGTAGCCAGCTTGAATTCTTATGGCGCTATCCTAGTAACTTGGCTAGATAGAAGCCCGGAATCATTTGTGTTGGAGTATGCGTGCTTCAGAGAAATCGCTTCCATATATTTTCGTCGTCAGCTATCACCATCATCATCACGTTCAAACAATAAATCGAATGTGAGTGCCAAGGTAATGTGGTCTTGATAGATATATCCAATATACCAGTATGTGATAGTCCTGGGTGTCCTGTAATGTATATATTATTGCAGGGAGTGTTTCGTCGTCTTCTGTCTATACATCACTAACTGTAGTCAACACATTAGACAACCAGCAGCATACAAGCAGAAGCAATATAAGCCAACTAGAAGATTATATCATTTATTTATTGGGCTCTGTTATAAAACTGAGAAAACGCCTTCATCTCCTGTAGGCCTCTCGGTTGTAAGCAAGATGCCCTGCTGCTGCTGATGCATCCATTCGCAGATCATCAATGATGTCTTGCAGCCATCGTCGCCTTGGTCTTTTTTGTTTTGTTTTGAGTCAGCCACACAAAATTTGTTCTATCATTTTACTGCGCACAGACCTTTCATGTTTGCTTGAGTTCTAGATGATTTTTGTTTTGTTTTGTCCAATCAAGAAAAAAAAAAGACAAGTGAGATTTCCCAGTAGACTTTAAGTTTATAATCTTAAAGGCAATCAAATAGCAGCAATGTAGTTCTACAGATGTTAGCGAATCTGAGATACTGACATTTTTTTTAACATCAGTTTATTTTATATTATTAAATATTATGCTGCTAGTGGTGTAGTAATTAATGCGGTCATCTGTCACTCCAGTGTCAAAGTCTGCTGAAGACATCCGAGTCGCCCGGCTGTAGAAATGGATGCCCAACTCCTTCTGGAGATGAGACAGGGAAGATGCTTTTTTGTCACTTTTGTGTCTAGATTTCCACCGTGGCATCGGGTGCCTAGAAGCCTGGATTTACAATCACAGGTAGGCCTAACAGCAAAAACAAGTGCAGGTGATGTGAGTTATAAACAATAATCAATCAGCGTTACGTGTATTTTACATATAAATACTTTTGAAAACAAACACTCATTATTTTATTTTGAAGCAGAACTTTTATCACCAAAGTAAGGCATACAATAACTGTATATGCATATGTAAACATTACATACAAAGTTACTCAGTTAACTGTCAAAACATAAGCCTGCAACCATATTACTTCCCCAGAACTCTGTGTGCGCTAGAACACAATTCTGAACCCTTCTTTCGCTATAATCTTCTGGTAATAGTTCACAATTTAGCATAGTAGCTACCTGAGTCCACAACACATTCAGACATAGAGACACACTGTCCGTGTTGAACTACATAAAAGGCATTATAATTTAATAAATAATATGCAAGAAAACAAGATGAAGAAATGACCAGATGAACAAAAAGATATAGATAATGTTAAGATCTAAAAATAGGATTTTGCATATATTTAATATAGTTATAATACATGCTTAGAAGCAATTTAGTTATAGTTGCGGGTTACTAGACAAAAATGAATAAAGGTTCAGTTTTATGAAAATTAGAAAAAAAACAATCAAATGAAAAATGGAAATAAAAAAAAAAGCAAAAAAAAAAAAAGCATTTAATGAACATAATCATTCAATACTTCAGCACAACATCTTTATCAGGAACAACAAAAAATTAACACAGAAAATAAAGGAAAAATAGAACAAAAATGACACAGGGAAAGATTAATTTAATGCAAAATCATTTCATAAATAATTTATAAGAATAAACTGAAATATTTTTTTTAAAAAATGAAAATTTCACAACAAAATATGCAAAGCTTGACACACTTTCTGTTTCTAAGCTTTGTGCATCATTGGTCTTATATTGTAATGGTCTTAAAACCACCTGAAAATGAATGTTAACTAATCACTCAGACTTTGCTCTGTTTACCACAGTGTTGGATAGGAAGGTGTATAAACTTTATTTAGGCATAGTCATTAGCCTGTGAGTTAAAGCTTTCCCATATCTCAGCTGGCTCTCTTAAATTATAATGCCCCAAAAGGGATGACTTGTTTTTAACGTCACACAAGGCAAATAACTAGTACTTTTAGAATGCAGGCAATCTAAATTAAGGTAAAAAATATTTCATCTTAAAAAGTGGACAATTTTTATATCTGAAATAGAATAGATAATCTCAGGCGTTTTAATATTGAAATAAAACAATCTTGTATCTGAAATAAAAGGATACAATGTTATATTTAAAAAGAGTAGACATTACATCTAAAACAAGGTAGGCATTCTTACATTTGAAATAAAATAGAGACTCTTACATTTAAAATAAGGCAGACAATCTTATACATCTATATTTGAAATAAAGTAGGCAGTTGTACATTTTAAATAAACTAGGCAATCTTCCACTGACATAAGGCAGACATCTTGTCTCTGAAATAAATACAGTAAAAAACAGAAGCATAAGCAGAAATAAACACAGTATTTTTTTTTTTTACCAAAGAAGTTCCACATATGAATAAAAGCAAGATGAGTGATGGTGAGACTAGAACAAGACATGCTAAATGGTGAATTCTTGTCTCTGCTGTATGCTCCTACATGCTGAAGGAGGATTGAGACTTTTCTGAAGACAGTATGTCATCATTCTTTATATCTAAGGGAATAGATAAGAAATTAGGCTGTTTTGAAAACAAATGCCTCAGGAAAATACTTGGTATAAAGTGGAACAAATTTGAGAACAACACAGAGATAAGACAGATGAGCAAACAACAACCTGTCTTGTGGGTGATCAGAAAAAGAAGATGGACATATGTAGGCCATGTGATGAGAAGAAATAATCAAAGAATACCAAAACAAGCTATCAAGTGGAGCACAACAGGCCAAAGAAAAAGAGGTCAACCACGTAAAACTCTAAAGAGGACATTGCTAAGAGAAGCCAGTTTAGTGGGCATAACACCCCTTGATGAAGTTGAAAAACTCTCAGAACAGGAAAACTTGGCAAACAACTAAGCGAGCCCTATGTGACGTTTAACGGGACGAGAAGGATGTAGGATGTCATCATAAATGATTATGTGACACTGTGTTAAGTGTCATTTGCGCTGGGATCTATGACATCTGCATGCTTTTTGCAACTTCAGATCTCATGCAAAACAGCAGAACCAATGTTGGTATTTGATGGTTTTTTTTTTTAAATTTCAAAATGCCTTTGGTCAGTTGAGACCTCACACAAAACGTCAGAAATTATGTTGACCTGTGACAGGATGCTGATGTCTGAGAGGCTTTCTGCCATCATCCACTAGGGGGACATTGCCTGCTAGTGGATACTCCTGGAAGATGGAGATATTCCTCCCAACAGACAAGATAGTATGATACAAAGGACAAAGTTCACTTAAATTTTAAACATTGTAGGGAATTATATCTTACATTCATGTCCCAAGAAAGATTCAGCAGCTACATCCCACACTTCAGTCCCTGAAAAATTCAGCAGTTATATCCCACAAGCCAGTCCCAGAAAGATTCAGCAGTTACATCCCACACTCCAGTCCCTGAAAAATTCAGCAGTTATATCCCACAAGGCAGTCCCTGAAATATTCAGCAGTTATGTCCCACACTCCAGTCCCCAAAAAATTCAGCAGTTATATTCTAAATTCCTGCCCCTTTTAAAGATTCTGCATATTTTCCACAAATAAACAGGATAATGTGGTTATTGCATCATAAATTGGTTAAATCTGAGGAAACATTCCAAACTACTGGATAAAGGATACAAGCAACATTCTAAATGTTATTTTTGTTTTGATTAAACACAAACCTTGTACGGAGGTTGAGCTTACTGTTTGTGTGAATGTTTGTGTACACCCTCAGTATCAGTCATGTTAGTGCTACAAATTAACAACCATTCTGTTGATCTAAAACTTGTACTGTGTTCTATGAGCTAAAACTGCCACTGTGTTCTGTGAGCTAAAATTGCCACTGTGTTCTGTGAGCTAAAATTGCCACTGTGTTCTGTGAATTAAAATTGCCACTGTGTTCTTTGAGCTAAAACTGCCACTGCGTTCTGTGAGCTAAAATTGCCACTGTGTTCTGTGAATTAAAATTGCCACTGTGTTCTTTGAGCTAAAACTGCCACTGTGTTCTGTGAGCTAAAACTGCCACTGTGTTCTTTGAGCTAAAACTGCCACTGTGTTCTTTGAGCTAAAACTGCCACTGTGTTCTGGCACTCTGTTCTAAGAAATGAATCTTGAATGAAATACCTGTAATAAGATATATATATATATATATATATATATATATATATATATATATATATATATATATATAGTTCTTTTTTTTTCCTGCTACAATGAGTAACAGCAACTTCTGTAAAAATTTTACTACAAATTAAAGCTGAGAGATGGTTCATTGTGGTGATTCAGAAAACTAGAAAGATGTGGTAATGAAGGAAAAAAAGGAGAGACAGCGCAATGAAAGGCAAAACAAACAAGAACTGGCTAAAAAAGAAGGCGAGACAGTGCAATGAAAGGCAAAACAAACAAGAACTGGCTAAAAAAGAAGGAGAGAAGGTACAATGAAAGGCAAAACAAACAAGAACTGGCTAAAAAAGAAGGAGAGAAGGTGCAATGAAAGGCACAATAAACAAGAACTGGCTAAAAAAGAAGGAGAGACAGTGCAATGAAAGGAAAACAAAACAAGAACTGGCTAAAAAAGAAGGCGAGACAGTGCAATGAAAGGAAAACAAAACAAGAACTGGCTAAAAAAGAAGGAGAGACAGCGCAATGAAAGGCAAAACAAAACAAGAACTGGCTAAAAAAGAAGGCGAGACAGTGCAATGAAAGGCAAAACAAATAAGAACTGGCTAAACAAGAATTCCCCAGGGACAACACTAAAGATGAATCACACAAACAAGTGGGGAAAAAAGGGGAGGGGGGAGTTTATGGTGGGTCACTTTTCCATAAAGACCCCTCCCCCCAACAAAGAAGTGAAGCTGCAAATGCTTCTGAAGACATGCAAGGCTTTTATTTAAAAAAATGATATCACAAAATATAACCCTGAGGTACACCTGACTTATCATTGCAAAATACAACACATATTCTGTCTTGTATTAAGTGCATGTCTTCTTGTTATGTTCAGATTATACATCTTTGTTGACATTTTCTCCATACATCAATCCATGTCATAGCTCAGTGATTGGCTAAGGCATTCTGTCCTTTATGACTTGTGGTATCCTGCAGGGCAGTAACAAAATCTCATGGTCTAAGCCAGTTTTTGTATTGTACCCCAGCTGTAGTGCTCACCATTCATCTCTGCTCCTTCTTTGATAGGTATCTCTTATAAATAAAACTTCACTGACAATTTATTTTTCTTTATAAATGAGTGCAAAATGCAAATGAAGAAACTGGAAAAAGAAAGGAATTTTTATTCTTGACTGTACATCTTTAAAACTGAAGACTTGTTGTTTTATTTACAACTTCACATGCCAAATATATTTCATCTGGACATTTTTTCTCTGTGTCTTTCCTCTGTGTACTTTATGAAATTTTTATATAAAGATAACTGAAAGTTGAACTGATAAATAACCTAAATTAATTATTGTTTGCAAACAGATAACAATAAAATTTGTTTTCTTTTGTTTCTTTTTTTTTTGTGTGGATAACCTGCTTATTTCATAAAACTTTAACATGGGATTGTAATTCCCTAAATTTTTTTTCATACAAATCTTTGATATCGGATGGGAAAATGTTAAACAGTCAGAAAGTCTTGTCTTGTCTTGTCTTGTCAGAAAGATATTTATAAAAATACTCATTTTAATGAAGAGCAAACAAAAGTAAAGTGACTGTTAATAATTACTCTTAAATGTAATTTTGAGCAGACAGAGCCAAACGTTTTGTGACCTATACATTAGCACATGGTGTTACATATACCCAGTCAAATATACGATGAAGAGGAGAAACTACTGCAATGGCTTAGATATGGATAAGCACAGCGCACTACAGTCATTGTGTACTGGCTTATTTCAAACTTAGACAGAGATTGCCTTATCAATCCAGTCAACATATTGGTAGGTGACACACTTGTGTTAGGAAACCTACTTCTCAAATGAAAAAATGTCTACCTGCAAGCACTATAGTGTACCATACATTACGAGATAATGCATATTTCAAGTGAAATCCAGCTACTCTTAATCTCACAGGATGTAAGTGTATGAGAAAAAAAAATCTTCTTTTCTTTTGGATATCGTGTGTCTCAGTGCTCATTTCTCTTGACAGTAGAAGATTTGGGATTAGAAAACAGTTGAGGAAAATAAAAATTTTGGGGTAGAAAACACAAGATGAAAGAAACAATTTATGGATAGAAAACACTTCAGAAGAGTAACGGATTTGGGACAGAAAACACTTGAGGAAAGTAGCAGATTTAGGATAGAAAACACTTGAAGGAAAGTAGCAGATTTAGGATAGAAAACACTTGAGGAAACTGAATAGGCTAAGAAATGTACATTTGTTATGTATACATTTTTAGTAACCAAATATGGGCATTTAATTAATTTTTATATAAATAAAATAAAGAGGTAGGTCTCAAAAAATCATTTACATCCACAATCAAGGACTTATGAATTAAAAACAGCACTAAAATTCACATTTTAATGACACATTAAATGATCAGGAACTTTTAAAGGAAAACTAAACTAACTTCATCAGTCATCAGTTTCATCAACAACGAATGTCTTTACACACAAAAATTTTACATATTGAAATAAATTTTAAAATAATATGAAGAAAAAAGTTGCCTCAGCTCTAAAAATATATTTGCAAAATGTGTCCAATAAAAAGACAACAATTTACTTTAAAAGATGTGACCACACTAACTTGTTTTATAACCTTTAAAATTAAACTTCTTCTTTGTCGAGTCATTTTATTACTGTCTGATGAAGATTAAAGCCACTTGTTGCCTTGTTATAAACTCCCTCCTACCTCTCTCACACTTCAGCAAATTCCATAGCTCCAATGCAAGGACCTCTTGTGTGCGAGATTTATGTACACAATCATGACTATGTACACCAGTGTTTCCCAATATGGGGTGTATATCCCCCTGGGGGGTGGGGGGATTTTATTTTGTTTTTTTCTTTGGGGGGGGGGGGAGTGCAATTAGAATATATTTTTATTATACTTTTTCAGAACATGGTTAATTATTATGCTTCCCCAGTGTGTGGGTGTGAGGGTGGTGAGTGTGAGAGTGGTGGGTGTGAGGGTGGTGTGTGTGAGGGTGGTGGGTGTGAGGTGGTATGTGTGAGGGTGGTGGGTGTGAGTGTGATGTGTGTGAGGGTGGTGTGTGTGAGCGTGATGTATGTGAGGGTGGTGGGTGTGAGGTGGTATGTGTGAGGGTGGTGTGTGTGAGTGTGATGTGTGTGAGGGTGGTGGGTGTGAGGTGGTATGTGTGAGGGTGGTGGGTGTGAGTGTGATGTGTGTGAGGGTGGTGTGTGTGAGTGTGATGTATGTGAGGGTGGTGGGTGTGAGGTGGTATGTGTGAGGGTGGTGTGTGTGAGGGACAGGTGGCATTAAAATCTTTGAGGAATTGAGGTAGGGGCATGATCTAAAAAAGATTGAGAAACACTGATGTTCACCGTGTTCTGTTAGTTATTTCAAAAATTATTGGTGAATGAAAACCCACAAGTACAAAACTGATTTCAGGAAAGATCATAAGAAGTTTTGAAAATGAAAACATTTCTTTCTCAGCCACACCTGTACAAGGGCGGAAACCTTAAGGCAATGCACTGAAGCGCACAGGACAGTTCAGTTTATCCAAGAGGCACAACTCCAGAAAAATGCAGTAAATCTCTATTAAAAAGGAGAAGAAAATGTGTTAAATGTACCAGACTACTTAACTATTGGCAACAAAAGTTGAAGGAATCTGTAAGGAAAAATGAGGAAGAAAATTGGAGATTATATGAGAAAATATCGAGGAGAAGTAACAAAAAGTTAGAATTAAATGATGACTACACAGAAAACATTCTATGAGAAGTCACAAAAATGAAAACCAAGGGGAGACTACACAAAAAAATATGAGAACTAAGATGGGAGGCTACTCATAAAATTATAGAAAGTCCAAAAAAATTAAAGCTAGGGGAGGTTATATCAAGTGAAAAAAAAGTCTATGGAAAGTTAGCAACAACTGAGAAAGACACAAGAGAAAGACGACCTGATTTACTTTTGTAAGACCTTCTGTCAAGTACAGGACATATAAAGGAATACGAATAGACAGAGAAAGCATAGGCAATAATTTTCTGGGACTCAAGTCTGGGTTTTATTTTGCTACGGGATGATAGGAGAGTCCATTATTAATATTAACATTCTAAAATATGACATTCTTTAACTTGAGTCCTTTCCACAGACTTCAAACTGCAGTCTTTTTTTTTTCGTTTAATCAGGTATCAAGATGCAAAATGTCATCAAGTTTTGTGTATTTGCTTTCATTTCTTCTGTCATATTTTCATAACAGACATTATGTAAGGTTTAAAAAAAATAAAACATAAGCATACACTGACGTGATGTCAAGGTGCAACCAAGCATCAACAATTTGCATGCTCTGCAAATATCTGTTGATTGATGAGTGTGTCATACTTTATCTACATTATTCTCACTTGGCCTCTTTGATTCACGTTCAGCAACTTATTGCATGTAGCAGAGTAGCCCAACAGTTCTCCAACCCCCAACCCCCAACCACCACCACAAAAAAGTATATTATATTACATATTAAGAAAGAATATTTCCTGCCTTCTCTCCCTTCCTCCACATCACTTTGCTCCTGGCTACAGTGCTATGCTAGTTATATTTAAAGATAGTGATATCTTGATTTATGGAGGTAAACGCAAGGTCATATTTGAATAAATTAGCTCTGATGAAGTCTGGTCACAAAAATATTCATATAAATAACAATAAAATGTTCACCCACATAACTGAACAATGAACTAATTTCCCGGAACAGAGAGTGGGTTAAGAAGCAACTCCTTCACACGTCTGTCAACCTAGTTGTTGAAATACACCTGACACCTGCATCTGAAAGACTATGTCAGGGAACTTACCTCTCAGTGAGAGAACGTCTACCTGCATGTAGAGGCACACCACACATACAGTATATTAAGAGATAACCAGACTGCAAGTAAAATCCAACCCCATTGTTTTACTATTTATAAGGTGTGGCACATCAGAACAAGCTGTACACAGAGCTGTCTGTGTTTTGATTCTCGATTGAAAAACTTCCTGTTCTGTGGAACTTCACCTGAATGAAAGTAATTCAGTTCAGGAAAGAAGCTCTTTCGTGTCACGGACTTTCCACAGATTTCTGCCTTCAGTCTCTCATATTTCATTATTAGATCCATTTTCTTGGTGCCAGTGAATATCGTGAAAAAAAACTACATTAGAAAGAACACACTTGTATACATAACCAAACCTTTTGGTTATTATGTACAAATATGGTACATAATATATATATATAAATATACTAAAAAATAATTATACAAATCAATCTTTGAAAAGTGTTATACTGACAAGTCATTATAGAAACTTCTAACCCCATATGTTATGTAATCTTCATAAATGATTTAGTAAATCTACAGGTGTGTTCATTATCTTTCACACTCTACAGGTGTGTTCATTATCTTTCACAACATGGAAAGTTGTTTTTTTTTTTGTTCTGAATATTTGAATAATCAAAAATTTCCATCTTTATTTTTTCATATGTGCCTGGATACTGCAGCCTGCTGTAACTGTGTGAGTGTAGTCCTTGAACATTTCATGTTTGGCTAGTCAGTTCCAAGTGTTAGCCTCTGTAGATAGTGCTGATTAGCCTCTGTAAATAGAACAGATGTGATTAGTCTCTGTAGATAGAACAGATGGTGATCCTCTTATCCAATCATTCTTGTTTACCTGACACCCTTTGCTGCAAAATTCTAACAAAAGTGCATTGAATCTTTCTACTGCAGGAAAAACACATTAAGACTGCCCTCACAAAATGAACAGTCTTGTGATCAACAATTGTTCACAAATCTTTTCTTTTTTTCTTTTTAATGTGTTCTAGTGGAACACTGAAACAGCAAACTTTCTGAAATATAACTGTCCAAAATAGCACATTTCCAGAAACACAGTTTCAAACTTGAAATTATCCTTGTGATTTAGAAACATGATGAAATCAACACTATTTGTTTACTGCAGAAAAACACCGAAGTAGCACATCTGCGGCAACACAGTTTTGAACCTGCTGTTTATCCATGTGATTTAGTAGCAAGATAAAATCAACACTGTTTGATTATTGTATCAAAACCATCAGTATGTGAACTGTCAACTTGGAAATCAACTTGGACACATCCAGCAGAAAATGATGCTTTGTAAACCTATGGGTCTGACGTCTTCCACAGAACTTTTGCTAAGTGTGGAAGGTGCCGCTGGAACCAGTGAAAGAAAAACGCTACCACACAAAACAGGCAAACGCAACAAAATCTCACAGTGTCTTTGTCTAAGTACTATCGACATTGGTTTAGTTTGAGTACTTTGACACAGGTATTGCACTTGACGTAGCAGCACCAGTAATATTTACATTCGCATCTCTCCGTCACTTCCATGGTGAAGTTGTCATGACCCCGCCCACAGCACATGGACTCACAGTTCCCTGGATCTCGACTGTTAGCCTCACATAATCTGCAGAAACATAAGACTTCATTTTATGCATCTTCCAAGAATAAATATTCAGTTTACAAAGTTTTATGTCACTTTACTGCACAATTTAAACATTAAATTGGGGGGGGGGGGGAAGAATTCTTGGAAAAGAAATTCTAAATTCTTGGAAAGGACAATTTAAATCAGGGGTTCTAAACCTGTTTACGTTAGCAGACCCCGTGTGGATTGCCTAATATGTCCACATAACCTATTCGTCAATCTGTCGAAATCATTAACATCAGTCCAGATGTTTTTCTTTTGAGCTTTATTCCGACAGGCCTTTACTCTCCCGAGCTAGCACAAGATGGTGCTTTTGAAGGGGCCTGTCGGTACCTATTAGTGTTAGTTTCCTGATTTGTACTGATTGTGTGTTCAGTACTGTCCGGATGGGTTTGCCTGCTGCCGCTTAACATTATGACGGAAACAACTGTGCTGTTGATGAAGAAAACGTTTCTAATGAAAGTAACTACAATTCCAACCAAGCGATAAGGCTAAATTCTAAAAACTCGTTTTCTGAAAAGGAAAGTACGTGTCAGCGCCAATTACGCACTTTAAAATACAATGGAAAATATTAAGAGAAAAGATTACAATTTTGCTGTCAGCCGGTGCAGTACAAAGTACTCTACATTAACTCTTTGCCCTACATTCTTGTCTTATAACTCTCAGTGTCTCCCTGCAAGAGGGAGATTTGGGGTAGAGATAGTGTGAAATGAGAAAAGAACAGAGGAAAATAGAAATAAATCTGAAAAGGTTCTGATTAAATAATTTTTGATGAGATAATGGGCGCAATTTTTTTTTTTTAGTGTTATGGAGGAGACTGAAAAGAAGAGTTGTGTAACGACGAGGGAGAGAATAAATGACACATAAATAGATAAGACAGGCGGACACATAGACAGACAGACATGTATGTGGGTAGGTAGGTAGGCATGTATGTAGGTAAGAAGGTAGGTGGGTAGGTAGGTATGTAGGTAGGAAGGTAACTGGGTAGTAGGCGGGTGGGCGGATAGATAGATAGATAGATAGATAGATAGATAGATAGATAGATAGATAGATAGATAGATAGATAGATAGATAGATAGATAGATAGATAGATAGATAGATAGATAGATAGATAGATAGATAGATAGATAGATAGATCCCCTCCAGTGGTCCCACTGGGCCAGCAACTATTTCTCAGTGTCTCGTAGTTGATGCAGTTCTGAAGGATATGTTCCACGGTTTGGGGCACCTGGGCACATGTACATAGATTAGTAGTACCAACCTTAAACTTTGTATACATATGACTTCGGAGTCGGCTGTGTCCTGTTCGGAGGATGGATGGATGGATAGATAGATAGATAGATAGATAGATAGATAGATAGATAGATAGATAGATAGATAGATAGATAGATAGATAGATAGATAGATAGGCATGTAGGCAGGTAAATATGTGGGTAAGTAAGTAAACAGGCAGGTAAGTATGTAGGTAGGTAAGTATGTAGGTAGGTAAGTATGTAGGTAGATAAGTACGTAGGTAGGTAAGTATGTAGGTAGGTAAGTATGTAGGTAAGAAGGTAGGTGGGTAGGTAGGTAGGCATGTATGTAGGTAAGAAGGTAGGTGGGTAGGTAAGTATGTAGGTAGGTAAGTATGTAGGTAGATAAGTATGTAGGTAGGTAAGTATGTAGGTAGGTAAGTAAGTAGGTAGATAAGTATGAAGGTAGATAAGTATGTAGGTAGATAAGTATGTAGGTAGGTAAGTATGTAGGTAGATAAGTATGTAGGTAGGTAAGTATGTAGGTAGGTAAGTATGTAGGTAGATAAGTATGTAGGTAGGTGGTTAACGAACAAAGAACAGATGAGAGGGATAATGAAAGCCGCAGTGAGTCAAAGAAGATGCACGTGGAGGAATGCCCCAGCAAAAGAACAGTTTGAGAATAAATGAATAAGAGAAATGAGTACGTGAAAGACTGAATAATTTTTTGAGAATAAATGAATACAAGAAACGAGTACGTGAAAGACTGAATATTAGTTTGAGAATAAATGAATAAGAGAAATTAGTACGTGAAGGACTGAATATTAGTTTGAGAATAAATGAATAAGAGAAACGAGTACGTGAAAGACTGAATATTAGTTTGAGAAAACAGCAAGAGTGAACAATTCCAGGTCTGTGGAAGGAAGAAGACATGCTTTGACTGACAGAGCAAAGACACTTTGACTTGTTTACACTTATCATCTGACCTTCCTATAGTCCCAACAGACCCAGTCTTTTCGTCAGGGCTGCAGTAATCGGGACTTTTTTCATAATACACAAATTCATCCGCTTGGAAAGACGTTTTTCCTTTGTGAATTGGCTCTAGAATCTTGTCCTTCTTTACCCGCTTCCGCCTTACCTTTAAAAAAAAATGTAAATAATAATTAGTGCCAGATAAAGATGAATGGTACAGTTTTGTAAAAAGAAAAGGTAAAAGGTAAAATTCCCGTTTCTATGCCATTAAGGCATATAGGATATACAGTGTTTGGCCCGCATTTCCATGACCTTTGGCACATGAAAGTGCGATGTATAAAAAAGCAGGAAGGTAAAATTAGACTCGAAAAGAAAAAGAACAATAAATGGTAAAAAAAAAATATTGACAAAACGAAAACTGATTTCCCTGAGACATCTTTGGCACGGGATAGAAGAGGATTAAGACTGCAAGGGAAGACAACACAGCGGCCAGTACCTCTACAGCAAGGGCGTATCTTTCTTTCAAAGCTGCTCCTATAGTATCGAAACCAGGGAGCGCTCTCCAGCAGGTCTTTATAGAGCATGACCCAGAAACTCCATGACACTTGCAAGCTTTGGTCAAGCTGTCTGCCACGACCTGAGAGAGATAAAATGCAAACGTCAGTTAATGGGGTTATTACACGATACCTGGTAAACAGAGAGTTAAAATACGTGCATGAATTAATGGGTTAATTGTGCGATACCTGGTAAACAGAGAATTAAAATACATTCATGAATTAATGGGTTAATTGTGCGATACCTGGTAAACAGAGAATTAAAATACGTACGTCAGTTAATGGGTTAATTGTGTGACACAACTCGGATCAGTCCTAAAAATGTAATACTTCACATCGTGTTTGTGGTTGTGATAGGTAAACATATAAAAAGAGACGCACTGAATACCATTTATTAAACAGACCCAATGGGGAGAGGTTCAACTAGTGCACTGGTTCGAGACCTGTTTTTAAGAAGGGCCTGAATGACTTTCAGAGGATGACAACAAAATGGTTAATCACTGGAGTGGAGGGGGGAAGGAGAAGAGAGAGAGAGAGAGAAAGAGAGAGAGAGAGAGAGAGAGAATTAATGAATGAATAATCTTTATTTTTCAAGGGTAAAGAATTGGGCACGCAGGCCCGTCTTACATTCTGCCCTTCATCACTCCATCTTTCATTCTTCCCACACACTTGATTTAGTACAAAAATACAAATTAAATTAGTAAAAACATATCAAAAGAGTGTAAGATTTAACTACTACATTCAAGGTAAAAGAGAAGAAGTAATTAACCTAATAAAATAGCACTCACGCACACATACACCCGCAGACATATACATAAATAAAAATACATTGCAAATACAGATCTTCTAGCATATGTTTTTTTAAACAAACATTAAAATAATTTCTAACAATATCTAACAAGTTGCTTTTCTAACTATGTCACTGAAGTACTTGATGGTTTACGAGCCATGTGTTGAGAGAGTGCCGGCTATTTTATGGAGGCATATAATTACAAGCAAGTAAATAATGAAACAGGTTTGAGTTAAAGGATGAAGTATTACCAATTGATTTTAAATTGTAAGGAAGGGTGTTCCAGAGCTGTACTGCAGAGTATGCAAGACTTTTCTTGTACATATCAATTCTGGGTTTAGGAAGAAGACAGTTTTTTAAACGCTGGCTATGTTTAGTGTTATACGTAAACAGTGACCACAAGTAAGGCGGAGCATTGTGCGACAGAATTCTGTGAACAAACTTAACTTTGTTAAAAATGATTCTATTTTTGAGGGGTAGAATTTTAAGTTGTTTGTGTTGATCTACAGTCTGTACTGGGTGTTTGTCACAAATAAGATTTAATGCTCGCTTGTGAAGTGAGTGGAGCCTTTTTGTGTGTGAGACTGAGCATCCATCCCAGATTGTGGAACAGTAATCTAAGTGTGTTTGTATGTGTGATATGTAGTATATCTTTCTTGTGTCTTTGTCTATAAAGTGTTTAATTTTGGCTAATTGGTAAACTTTCTGTGCAATCAAATTTGTTAGGTTATGTACGTGAGAATTCCAAGTTAAATGCTTGATCAATGATGAGTCCTAGGGTTTTATGTTCATGAACATTTTCTATTGCCTTAGTCCCAGCACAAAGCTGTAGTGAAGTTTTAGTTGCAATTTGCAGTTTCTGTCTTGTAGTGATGAGCATGGATTTTGCTTTGTTGGTGTTTATCAACATACCATTTTTATTACTCCATTTAATCAAACTGTTTATATCATTCTGTAGGTTATTGATGTCATATTCACTATTGTAAACAGCACAGTCGTCAGCGAAAAGATCACATGAAGAGTGCTTTAAATGTAGTGGTAGGTCGTTAATATAGATAGCAAAGAGAAGAGGACCAAGAATGGAGCCTTGAGGAATACCGGTATCAACCACAGACGAGCCAGATATTTTGTTTCTAAAGCAAACTACTTGTTTTCTACCTGAGAGAAAAGATGTAATACATTTTGTTAGGTCAGGATGTAATCTATAGCCTTCCAGCTTTTTTGCAAGAATTTCATGATCAATCATATCGAAGGCTTTCTTAAAATCAACAAAGACAGCACCACACAATTTGTCATCATTTATATTAGACAGCCAGCTTTCTGTCATTTTAGTTAATGCTGTGTGGCAGGAGTAATTTGGTCTAAAACCTGACTGACTGTCTATTAGTAGACTGTTTTCTTGCATGTGGAGCAGAGTTAACTTTTGTATATGTTTTTCAAGAGGTTTAGATAGTGATGACAGAACGGATATGGGTCTATAGTTTGAGAGGTCACTAGTCTGTCCAGATTTAAAAAGAGGAAAAACTTTGGCGAGTTTAAAAGCGTCAGGGAAATATTTTTTGTCAATACACAAGTTGTATAAGTATGTTAGTGTGTCTGTGTGAGAGAGAGAGAGAGAGAGAGAGAGAGAGAGAGAGAGAGACTGGCTGACTTATCTTTATTTCAAAAGGGTTAGGAATTGGGCACGCAGGCCCGTCTGACATTCTGCCCTTTATCATACATCTTTCACTCTGTTCCAGACATTATACAAATATGCTGTTCATGTAATAAACATAACATTGAAGCTGAGAGACATAAAATAAAATATAACATTTACGTTTCGCTCTTATCTATTCACTCAGTACAGAAGTAATTACAAACATATATAAATGAGAGAGAGAGAGAGAGAGAGAGAGAGAGAGAGAGAGAGAGAAATGAGAGAGAGAGAGAGAGAGAAATGAAAAGAATAGCTGTGGTGTAGCACTGAGTGAATGGTCGAGTACTTATATTTGATTTTTTTGGTGGCCACATAAGAATACCTGATTCTTGGAAACCTAACTACCATAAAAAAATTACGGATTTAGAATCATGTTATTATTATTATTGTTGTTGTTATTATTAGAAACGAGATAATGAATTCAGAATTACGTGTTTCTCACACATAGTCTTACATTGTTGTAGATGTTCCCCTGACATAAGAGACACTAAAAGAGATTAAAAGTTGCTAGTTTATTATT
This sequence comes from Achatina immaculata, assembly GCA_009760885.1. Classification (NCBI taxonomy): domain Eukaryota; kingdom Metazoa; phylum Mollusca; class Gastropoda; order Stylommatophora; family Achatinidae; genus Lissachatina; species Lissachatina immaculata. The sequence goes on along the minus strand of CM019721.1, from coordinate 69,633 downwards.
TCAAACTACAGTTAATTCAATCTGTTTGAACCGCTAGTTCGGTATCGTAATAGGTCGTAAAGCAGAAGTATTGAAATATTTCAAATTTCACTATTCGAACTGCATTCCCAATGAATATTCTAATTAAGCCACTATTCGGCCGAATGCGAGGTCGTATATTTTCTACAAGTTCAAGATATTTTGAACAAAAAGGGCATATATTAATCTGAACAAAAGGGACATATATTAATCTGAACAAAGGGGGCATATATTTAATTTGAACAAAAGGAACATATATTAATCTGAACAGATAGCAACTGGGTTGTTCATACTTTCAGGAAAAAAATAAAACTACTCACAGCAGAGACAAACTAATCCAGGTCAGTGGACCAGAACTGGTAAATATTTTATTCTTGTTTCTCAAAGAACTGCTTGGGACAGACTGGTTTAACTGAAAGTGGCTATAGGTAGAGATCAGCTAGACCGTTTGGTTAACTGAAAGTGGCTATAGGTAGAGATCAGCTAGACCGTTTGGTTAACTGAAAGTGGCTATAGGCAGAGATCAGCTAGACCGTTTGGTTAACTGAAAGTGGCTATAAGTAGAGATCAGCTAGACCGTTTGGTTAACTGAAAGTGGCTATAGGCAGAGATCAGCTAGACCGTTTGGTTAACTGAAAGTGGCTATAGGTAGAGATCAGCTAGACCGTTTGGTTAACTGAAAGTGGCTATAGGTAGAGATCAGCTAGACCGTTTGGTTAACTGAAAGTGGCTATAGGCAGAGATCAGCTAGACCGTTTGGTTAACTGAAAGTGGCTATAAGTAGAGATCAGCTAGACCGTTTGGTTAACTGAAAGTGGCTATAGGCAGAGATCAGCTAGACCGTTTGGTTAACTGAAAGTGGCTATAGGCAGAGATCAGCTAGACCGTTTGGTTAACTGAAAGTGGTTATAGGTAGAGATCAGCTAGACCGTTTGGTTAACTGAAAGTGGCTATAGGTAGAGATCAGCTAGACCGCTTGGTTAACTGAAAGTGGTTATAGGTAGAGATCAGCTAGACCGCTTGGTTAACTGAAAGTGGTTATAGGTAGAGATCAGCTAAACCGTTTGGTTAACTGAAAGTGGCTATAGGTAGAGATCAGCTAAACAGTTTGGTTAACTGAAAGTGGCTATAGGTAGAGATCAGCTAAACCGTTTGGTTAACTGAAAGTGGCTATAGGTAGAGATCAGCTAGACCGCTTGGTTAGCTGAAAGTGGCTATAGGTAGAGATAAGCCAGACCGTTTGGTTAACTGAAAGTGGGTATAGGTAGAGATCAGCTATACCGTTTGGTTAACTGAAAGTGGCTATAGGTAGAGATCAGCTAGATCGTTTGGTTAAGTGAAAGTGGCTATAGGTAGATATCAGCTATACCGTTTGGTTAACTGAAAGTGGCTATAGGTAGAGATCAGCTAGACCGTTTGGTTAACTGAAAGTGGCTATAGGTAGAGATTAGCTAGATCGTTTAGTTAACTAACTGAAAGTGGGTATAGGTAGAGGTAAGCTAGACTGTCTGGTTAACTTAAACTGGTAATAGGTAGAGATAACTCAAACACTTTGATCACAGTGGTGGAGTCTGTTAAGAAGTAATTTTTAGAGACTACCATGTGGTTTAAATAAATTTTAAAAAAAACCATGACCCAATGCTCATCCAGCTCAGTTCTAATTTTCCCCACATCTTTTCTGCAGCGTCCACAGCAAACCTCACATTTACAAGAGCTAGCAGCACACAAGCGCCAACCTCAGCCATCATGTAAAGGCCGAAACAAGAGACAGCCGTGGAGGAATCAACAAAAGTCACAAAAGTTCTATGAAAGAAAACAGCCTGAAGAGAATTTACGGCTTTGGTTCCTGACTTTGTTTTGTTCTGAACGTCTAAAGAGCACTTTCTACCTACATAAAAGTTGTTACCATTACGTATAACAGCTTATATGTAATATCGTAACGCTATTAACCTTTAATTCTTTGTAAAGAAGAGATGTGGTTTATAAGAAGGATGTTGAAGGTACCATAGACGGCTAAGAAAACCAATGAAGAAGTCTTAAGAAAGGCTGGAGTTAAAAAGCAAATTATAGCAAAGATCAGAGGCAGACAAGCAAGATTTATAGGACATTTCCTGAGAAGACGAGAATTTGAACACACTGTGGCAACTGCAAAAATTGAAAGAAGAAGAGACAGAGGGAGACAGAGAGAGAAGTTACTGGATGGGCTGTCAGTGTGGCTAGGAAGAAAGTCACCAGCGGATCTCATAATCAAGTCTAAAGACAGGGAATTGTGGAGAGAAATGATCGCCTACGCCACGCGGTATGGCACTTGAATTTGAATGAAGAGATAGCAAATAGCAAATCAATAACCAAGCTTTGGACCACTTGATAGTGCGCCATGGATCACTTGTGGTCTGCGGACCACAGACTAGGAATTAGTCTACTACGGAATAAAGGCATAAATACAAAAAGTTCGGTGGAAGAGGTGATAAAATGAAAAGATATACTACATAAAGGGATAAATGCAAAATTATATGGGAAAAGTATAAACATGAAAGATCTAAGGAAGAAAGCTCTATGGAAGAACGCATTAGCAGGAACACTGAAAGTTCTATTTCCCGCCAAGAGCATCACGGAAAGAATAAAATCAACTGCAACAAAAACTTTGAAAAATACACATGGCTCTTTCTTTTGTTTTTCTTTTTAATAGACTAATCTGTTGATAAATTCTGCTACCCCCCGCCCCCCCCCCCCCCCCCAGGTAAAATCCTTCACTGGATTCTGCTGGCCCACACCCGGAAAATCTTTAACCACTGGGCTGGATTCTGCTGGCCCACACCCGGAAAATCTTTAACCACTGGGCTGGATTCTGCTGGCCCACACCAGGAAAATCTTGAACCACGGGTAGACACAGAAAACTAGAGGACGGATGATCGACATGGCCGGACAGCACGAAAAGATGGACAGGATTCCCTGCGGCCAGGTGCACTGTGAAAAAAGGACAGAGAACGCTGGAGGTGCAGCTGCAGAAAACTACCCACGGGGAGGTGGATGATGATGACGATGATGATGATGATGATAAAAAAGAGCTTTACGCTGAAATTATTTCCACATGCAGAAAAATTTCGAAGATTGTGCAACTCTTTTGTTTTATTCTTTTGGCTGAATTTGATGACGACGGGAACGATGATGCTGTTCTTCGTGATAGATAATAAGACGATGCCCTGGTTAGATTAACTCTCCGGAGTGTTTTTGTTTTTTTGTTTTTTTTTAAAGAAAGCATATGTCAGCGTCTTCCAACGACCAGAAATGTCTGGATTTTCAGTTAACGCGAACCACGTAGATCACTTCTAAAGTCAGGCTGTTGTGTCTGCAGCTTGTTTTCAGACAGCGTTTCACAGAAGTATCACAGGGTCTTGGACTCTAGGTGTTCTGATATTCTACAGTATCTAAGTCTTGTTCTGGTGTGCTGCAATTTATTTCGCTGCTTTATACATTCATTATGTCAGATTATACAGTCAGAAAAGTTCGAAATAAACTGTTGCAGGGTTCTGCAGACCTGCGTATTCGCTTCTTATACAATCCTGCCTTTGTTCTATGTTTATATAAAGGTATGGAAATATTGATCTATTTTCAGGCAAGCAGCACGACTGCAGACGTAGACCAGTTGGTGTAGGAGAACGAATTATGTAGAACACAGAACAATCTACAGCCCACATCAAACGGTGTAGTGACAGTTTTATAGCTCGTGTTATTTTTCTCGCTACACTTTGGCTCCGGTGCCTCTTCGCCGGGGATTCGATTATGTGGCGGAGTCATAAAATTCTGCGCCAAGAGGTGAAGGAATTACTGCGCCCGAACGCTTGCACGTGCGTGTAGTTCGTCTCTCTACGTTTGTGCGATCTTTATTGTTGTGTAGGACTTCAACAGACGTGCAGGCTTTCAGGCAGTTACATCGTTCACGAAAGTTCTTTGTTGGTCAGTTCTTCTAAGTCACTTCTTTAATGTTTTTTTTTAACACTAGGTAGCTACATCTCTAACATATCGCTCTCCTTCTCTCCCCTTTCCTCTCTCTCTTCATATACCTCTCATTTCAGCTTGAACCCTGTCATTCAAAGGTTTAAAGGTTTAAAATTCAGACTCCGGCTTCACTGCATTCGAGACAACCCCCATATATGCCCCGCCGCATGTCGCAGCATCCACCCAAGATTATGTTTGCTAATAGTTCTTGTCAAATGCTGGTTCCTTATGATGCGTTTTCTGCCACATAGTTCAGATTTCCTGACAGCTCCCTTAATTTGTCCTAGTTCCAGCAGTCTCTTCAGATCGACACTGTTCTTCAATTCCCGCTCTTCATTTTCCCGCAGTCTTTCCAATACAGCTTCAGCAATATCCCCCTTGTCCATTGTCAGTCTGCCATTTATTTTAGTCTGTCCAGCAAGTCTGTCTGCCACATCATTGCCATGTACTCCCGTATGCCCTGGACAGTAAAGCCACGTTAGGCTTGTCATAGCTGACTGATTAACAGATGAATCCGTTCTTTCCAAAGCAATTTCTTCTCAATCTTACGAAGCATACTCTATGAATCCATCACAATGACACATTAACCACAGCATGAGCAACTAGCCATTCCACTGCCGTCGACACAGCCTCAATTTCCATTCTCATGCTTGATGTGATGGCTTCAAAGGCTCCCGAACCCTGTGCCACTACTCTTCCATTTCAGTAGGTAATAAAACTCCAACCATTTCTGCTGCTCCGAGTCATTGAGCCATCTGTATATATTACAGGGTCGGAAGACCCACAGTGATGCTTACTGTGTCCACTCTCTACATTCATGGACCTGTAAAATAACCTTTTTTTGTGGCTTAGGTCGGTCCTGTACCCGTAACTAGACATCACCTTTAGGCACCTCATTTAAACTGCAAACTGAGTTTATTGTATGTTCGGCCTCAGTCATCCATGATCTGCCTTGTTTGATGCGTCTTCCCTTTATCAGGCTCCTTATGGAGAGGCTGATCCTTCATGCCAGCAATCCTGAAGTATGCCTTTACCTGAACATGCTCATGTTTAGGCCTCACACTCAGCACATCAAGCAGACAGCGCATGGCCGCCATCGGAGTATCCCTGGTGCAACCCAAGACCAGTCTCATTACTGTCAGTCAATTTTGGCATATAATACGACTACAATATTTTATTCACCACACAGTAATTTTGTATCCTACAATTACAACTGTTCAAAAAGGAAACCGTCTTACGGTGCAGACCTCAGAGGTACGCAGCATATCCTCTGAGAAGCAGTTATGTGCGCATTAGTTACCTTTGTAATTATCCCAGTCTAGAGTGTTATATATTGACTGGCACCAGCGCTGAATAAGAGACACAAAAAATCCCGAGATAATTAACAATTTCACATAGTTAAAAGCATTAACGTTAAAGTGTTAAAATGTTAATTTACTGAAACACGCCGTGTTTTTTTTTTCAGTATTCTTGTTCGAAACTGAAGTTATATGTGGGGGATAACGCCAAAGTTTTCAGATAAAAGATAAAAGATAAGCTTATAGATGATAACAGGAAATAAAGTCTTCATTCGTTGAAGAAAAAAAAGTGCACTGAAAACTTGTCAGAGGAGAAAGTCCAGGGTTGTGTGAGAGGTGGAAACTTGTCAGAGGAGAAAGTCCAGGGTTGTGTGAGAGGTGGAAACTTGTCAGAGGGGAAAGTCCAGGGTTGTGTGAGAGGTGGAAACTTGTCAGAGGGGAAAGTCCATGGTTGTGTGAGAGGTGGAAACTTGTCAGAGGAGAAAGTCCAGGGTTGTGTGAGAGGTGGAAACTTGTCAGAGGGGAAAGTCCAGGGTTGTGTGAGAGGTGGAAACTTGTCAGAGGGGAAAGTCCATGGTTGTGTGAGAGGTGGAAACTTGTCAGAGGGGAAAGTCCAGGGTTGTGTGAGAGGTGGAAACTTGTCAGAGGAGAAAGTCCAGGGTTGTGTGAGAGGTGGAAACTTGTCAGAGGAGAAAGTCCAGGGTTGTGTGAGAGGTGGAAACTTGTCAGAGGGGAAAGTCCAGGGTTGTGTGAGAGGTGGAAACTTGTCAGAGGAGAAAGTCCAGGGTTGTGTGAGAGGTGGAAACTTGTCAGAGGGGAAAGTCCAGGGTTGTGTGAGAGGTGGAAACTTGTCAGAGGAGAAAGTCCAGGGTTGTGTGAGAGGTGAAAACTGGTCAGAGGAGAAAGTCCAGGGTTGTGTGAGAGGTGAACAGGTTGACCACCAAGAAGCAGCAGACGGGAAACTGCTTGGCAGATGTACCATCTTCTTCTTCTTCTTCTTCTTCTTCAGCGTTCCTAGCCATTAAGGCTCATTGCTGCAGATGAAGTTCGCCTCCATTTCTCTCAATTCCTAATCTTTTCTCTCCAGTTGGTGACACTAATTTCTTTTATATCCTCGTCTTTGTTGTCTTCCCATCTCTGTCTTAATCTACCCCTTGGTCTTGTTTCCCTCATCTCTTGTGCATACATCATTTTCGTTTGCCTGTTCTCTTCCATTCTTTCTGCATGCCCCAGCCAGCGTAGTCTGTTCAGTTTCAATGTAACATAGTAAGCTATTGTTGAAAACCCTAGAGACTGCAGATGATGATGACGATGATGATGATGACAATATTTGATTATCATCGTCATTCTTTATTACAGCTTTATTGTTATTCATGCCAGGTGTCTGGGATCAGAGAAACAAATTTAGTTCAAGCACAAGGAAGATATGAGAATCTGTAGAGAATCTGTAGTGTCAGAAACTTCTTTCTTCCTATATCAGGCACACAAGAGAGAAAACTTTCTCCCGTAGATTAGTTCATCATGTCCGCATCTGAAGAGCTTACATCGAGTAAGAGACACAGAACAACAAGAAGAACAAATATGAAGCTGTCTTAATATATCACTCTTTCTTCACTAACAGACATGGAGGTTGGCTAATGTTTCAGGTAATGTCAATGATTCAGCTGACTGCAGTATTAATCTGCACTGTGAGGCTGATTCATATAATCTTTGGTCTGTAGCAGTGATTCTTAACATTTTCTCACTTCCTTTCTAACGCCACATTCTCCCTATCACCCCACCCCCCTCAAAACTGCTTTAACTCATTTGGTTCTGATATCGCCTTTTCCCCTCATCGCTAGCCCCACTCCCTCCCCTCCCTCCCCCAACCTCGAATCTTCCTAAATTCCTCATGGCAGCACTGCCCAGTTTGGGAACGATTCCTCTCTAGACTCTTTCATGTGACTTCTCCGTTACAGAATGTTGCTCTCTAGACAGCCAGTCAGAGATGATTGTCTGACTATGATGACTGCTTAGGTGTGTGTAGTGCTTAGAGCATCAATGATGTCCCGGGCCCATCGTCACCTCGGTCGTCCCCTTTCCTTGTTTCTTGGGAATTATAGTCTCTAAAGACTTCCGTGTCGTTTAATACGATAAAAAAACGATACTTTTTTCTTCTTTCTTATACAAACCCTTGGGTCCACTGATGACATATTTTTCGTCTGTCCTCTTTTTGCTTCTCTCCTCTACTTCTGCTCTTTTAGTTAGGGAAATTCTTTAATGAAATGTTCTCTACTCTCTACTCCTCCTCTTCATTATCTTTCACTGCCTTTCCATCTTCTTTCTGTCACTACACAAATATACACAATTTGGTTCTCGTTTGGCTACCCTCAAGCCAGTACAGACATTTACCTACAAACGTGTCATCAAGTTGTTCTCCCCAGACCATCAGCACACAACACGCTTCCTCTATTACTTTTCAACCAGTCTTATCGCAGGTAACCATCACAAATAGCTATCTCTGCCATCGAAGCCAGCAAAAAAAAAAAAAACTCATGGGGATCTACTGCGCGCGCCTTACAATTTTGACTTCTCATAAAATGCTGGCTAGAATGGCGGAAACAAAATGTAAGCACTTCCGCCATGTCGGCGCGCGCCCTGGCGGGTACAAGAGGTATAACCAGGTACGAACTGTCAGTCTAAGATCTCGCCCTTGTCGTGATATGTAAACCTAGCACCAGGCTTGGTAGAGATGTACTAAAAGATAGGCTATGACCTGTGGCTATGATTTTTTTTACATACGATTTTCTAACACCTAACTTTCCTATTTCATCTTTCACTTCTGACCTAGAGCACGCTGGGAACTGGAAGATCCGCCCAGTCTAACACGGTACTTTGCTAGAGAGGTTTAATATCGTTCAGTTCTCAAGAGAACTTAATTAGTCTGAACATTGGTTACGCATACATGGGGGTCTAACAGAATTCAGTGTAGATTAGTTACTGATAATTGGGGGTCTAACAGAAATCAGTGTAGATTAGTTACTGATAACTGGGGATCTAACAGAATTCAGTGTAGATTAGTTACTGAAAATTGGGGGTCTAACAGAATTCAGTGTAGATTAGTTACTGATAACTGGGGGTCTAACAGAAATCAGTGTAAATTAGTTACTGATAACTGGGGGTCTAACAGAAATCAGTGACCCGATTACAATAGTCTCAGGCTGGCGTGGTGGGGCGTCGTACGTTCAAGGAAAGAAAATTATGTCAAAATAATCTTCTAGGTTATCATCGTCGTCATTGCCATTATCAAGTTTCCTATACATAGGCTCAGGTTATGCTTTATTATATATATGTATATATATATATATTATATATTATAGCCTGATTAGCTGAGTGGTTTACTAATCTGGTGGTAATCCAGTCCCAACAGTTGAATTTTTTTGTGTGTGTCCACACCGAAAAAATCTCCGGGGTTCACCCAGCCTCTAAAAATAGGTACCAGAGAAAGTCTGGGGTTCCAGTTCCTGTCTTCATTGGCTGTTGTCAGGCATGATTTACTTACTGTCGCTGAGTGATATGATATTCTTCACATTCTGATGTTATTTAACAAGTGTGTTGCTTCGAGTGCTGTTCATATTGGTCTCTTTATTGTCGAATATCTACACAGAAGTTACTGGTTAAACTTTGCTTTCTTTCTTGTTCTTCACTCACTTTAATTTTTAAAAAAATGCTAAATATTGGTCTCTTTATTGTCTATTGCTCAAATAAAAAAAAAGGTAAAGGTAATCCTCTCATGCCTTAGAGGCACATAGGGATATGGTGTTAGTGCCCATAAAAAATAACAGGCTAAATATTGGTCTCTTTATTGTCTATTGCTCAAATACAGTAAATAAAAAAATAACAGGCTAAATATTGGTCTCTTTATTGTCTATTGCTCAAATATAGTAAATAAAAAATAACAGGCTAAATATTGGTCTCTTTATTGTCTATTGCTCAAATATAATAAATAAAAAATAACAGGCTAAATATTGGTCTCTTTATTGTCTATTGCTCAAATATAGTAAATAAAAAATAACAGGCTAAATATTGGTCTCTTTATTGTCTATTGCTCAAATACAGTAAATAAAAAAATAACAACATCAGGCTGTAATAAGATACATAAAGCAAGTCGGATAACAGTTAAGTCGTTATGAACTGAGAGAAGAGTTTCTGAGACAAGAGACAGGAGGATATGAACACATAAGGACTTGTTCGAGGTGCACTGATGATGATCCAGACCATAAACTAGAAACTATCTGTCTGTTTGTGTCTGTGTGTCCACCAGTTCACTAATTATATCAAGAGTTACAGAATCATGATTTCCGTTACTTTCGATTGGTTTCATGGTTTGATTACTTCCCTTTTAAATGTGACTGAGTTGTCTACAGTGGCTTGGCAGAGACAATGAAACACACGAGTTTTATACGATGCATCTCTCTTCTATAGAAACAGTGCTATAGAGTGAAGTTCGCAGGTGCAGTTTCTTGCGCCCTGTGAAATCCTTTTTGTGCGCAGGCAGCGCTAAATATCTTCATTAAAGGTCATGGCTTAGGCGAAGGATTATCAATGAGGATCAACTTCTAACAAGAAGCAAAATAAACCGCAGGAATGTGTTACTGATTGTTTCTGTTTGGCCGGATAACAGCGCAGATACGCAGTGAATGAAAGATTCATTTTCTAGTATTACTTGTCACTGCGTGTAGCGCTGTGGATTTACTGAATAATACTAGGAGCAGTATATTTTAAAAGGGTGCTCTTTATAATAATTGGTGTTAGTAGTTAAGGTGGAGGGATGGGGTGGGGTGGGGTGGGGAAAAGGGGGGGGGGGGGTTGCAGCCGGTGCATCGGGGTCCTTCCTGGAAGGGGTGGGTGGGTAGCTGATTAAAATAGAATGGCTAGTCAAAAAGATAAGCGGGGGAGAAGGGTGGGGGGTGGAGGCTAACAATAGTTTTGAATCGTGCTACAAAATTCCCTGTCTGAGCCTCTGGTCAAAGGCTACTATTCATTATGCACGTTTAGGTAATATGTTAATCACGCAGCGACCAATCGAAAGTCAATATGTTAATCAGGCAGCGACCAATCAAAAGCCAGTATATTTAAACAGTCTAATATGTATTCCCAAGAAATGTTAGTTTAAGTATATGCTGTTTTACACTTGTAATTGTGTATAATTATTTATCTCATTTCTGTTCATCATTTTTCCAGTTCTTTCTCTCATACTTCTGTATGTTTGTACTTTGTCATAAACTCATATTACTTTCCCCCTTCTCCCTCCCTCCCTGTGCTAAACAATGTCAAAGTTCACCAGTAACAACATCAATTTCTTTGTTTGAGACACACAGACAGGACAAGTCAGTGAACATCTCAGGTGTACACCCTCCAGCCTTACCTTCAGGTGTACACCAACATCCTTACTCTCAGGTGTACAGCAACATCCTTACTCTCAGGTGTACACCCCATGTCCTTACCTTCAGGTGTACATCAACATCCTTACTCTCAGGTATACAGCAACATCCTTACTCTCAGGTGTACACCCCCAGGTCCTTACCTTCAGGTGTACACCATACACCTTATCTTCGGGTGTACACCACACACCCTTACCCTCATTTGTGCATCACACAAATTTAAACTCATATGTACACCCACACACTCTTACATTCAGGTGTACACCACACACCCTTACACTCAGATGTATCCCAGGCCCCTACACTCAAGTGCACATCACACACCCTTACTCTCAGGTGTACACCACACACGCTTACACTCAGGTGTATACCACACACGCTTACACTCGGGTGTACACCACACACGCTTACACTCAGGTGTATACCACACACGCTTACACTCAGGTGTATACCACACACACTTACACTCAGGTGTATACCACACACGCTTACACTCAGGTGTATACCACACACGCTTACACTCAGGTGTATACCACACACGCTTACACTCGGGTGTACACCACACACGCTTACACTCAGGTGTACACCACACACCCTTACACTCAGGTGTACACCACACATCCTTACTCTCAGGTGTACACCACACACCCTTACATTCAGGTGTATACCTACCTGTCTCCCTGTCAGAAAGTTGTGTTTGTTCATCATTGCCTTCTTGGAAGTTTTGGGTTTACCCTTTTTGTTGACGAGTGCAGCTTCGGTGAATGTTTCTCCAAAGAAGAGGCCGAACTGTACATCATCACCACAGCCTCCCCACTGAGAGACAGAAAACAAAAGCTTCACATTCTGCTACAGTGTATACGTTAGAACAAAATATAGAACAAGGACATATTTATATTATCAAGTGTTCTGCATAGCAAAGATGCAGACTTGCAACTTTTTGTACGTTTATAGTCGAAGTTTGTAGAATATATGTGACAATTTTGCTACAGTGGAATTTGAATTAAAAAGTTATATAATACCAAAGTGAAACACGCAGACCGCGTGAAACTCTGAAGAAGACATTGTTAAGAGAGGCCAAATTAATAGACATAAAATCCCTTGACTCGTCGAAGATAGGAAAAGTTGGCTAACTACTTTGCGAACCCTATGTGACGTTTAACGGCACGGGAAGGATATAAGATATAAGATAAGATAATATCAAATGACTCACAGACGGACGGACAAACAGACGGACAGATAGATTTCTTGAATCTTGAATCTAGAAATTTGTATCATCACATTCGAAACATTTGTGGTGTGATAGGTGATACCTGGGGCCTTTTGGTGTGATAATACCAGAGGAAATCCCACTCTCATTATTCCCGTTGTCATTATTGTATTATGCCTCTTGATATTACCGAATTGTTTTAACTTTCTAGTACTGGCGTTCTTCAACATTTCTGTCTTCACTTTTATTCCATTTACTACCTTTTTTGTTTGCTTTCTTTTCCATGAAGGAAAGTTCCTCAGTTCTGCTGTATATTCACATTTCAAGCATATCGATGTTCTTTGTCATTTTCTTATTTAACTTCCATGCCACTACACCATGGAGCAGTATAGAGAATACTTAACATTTGATGGCTCTCGTTTTCAGTCTTTGTACAGGTATATTGCTGGCGGAATATCTCATATGTTTGATGAAAAAAAAAAGCTTTTACCTTAAAGTTTCCATTAGGTGGCGTGGCTGGCAAAGTGCCACAACTGCACTTCGTGGTGACTCCTATACTGCATGCTCTAGATATTGAGTGGACCAACGCAGACGACGCTATCCCGTACACGTAAGCTTGTTCTCTGGTGCCTGGAACAAAGAACTTTAGATAAGCTTTCTAGCCCTGTCTAACAACACTCAAGACCACACGAACAATTTTGTAAACAAACTGCACAGATGCCATGTTTTACGGGAAACGAACTCGGTACCTGTGTTACAGTAGTTAAAAATTACGACCAACCGAGTGTGAAACAAATCAAATTATTGTTTTGGTTTTTTTTTAACTTACTTAACTTCCGTTTGACTTTTTAAAAAATTTGAAATGGTGTTCATATCGTCACCGGAACGATATGAGATAATAACTGTTGAGAGCAAGTATCCTAGTTTCAGTGGGAGAAAATAAGTACTGAATTTTGGCTATGATTTAAAATATACTTTTCATGGGGGGGGGGGGGATGTGGCATGGGGAAGAGGATAATTAACATATCAGTGAAAAAATGTCTAATAACACAAAAAGAGCTGAGTAATCATGACATTTATTTTATGAAATGGCTCGAGAAGGCACCGGAAAAAAAAAGTAACAAATGTAAAGTATTTGGACGCGATAGTATCTGTCAAATAATTCAAGGGTCTACGTTCAGTCCCAGGCGGGCTCTGAAAGATTTTGTGATTTTCGTGTGCGTTAATGTTTTGTCTTTCCTCATGTAGGCGTTCTGGCGAAATATTGATTCACTCTGGGTGTTTTTAAATGATTTTCTTCTGTTCTCTTCTAAAATAGTATTACCAGGAATGTTAGTGGTAGCAGCTGTTGTTTAAGAGTGACATATTTATGAAATAAATGCTTCGACTTTCCAGGCCATGTGGAAAAGATACTGTTTTTATCTTTTTCTGTTTTGAAAAAAAAACTGCAACCCCCCCCCCTCCCTCAAATGGCATGTTTTTGTGATTATTACTTTACTGATATATTTTGCCTCTACCCAAGACCCCCTCCCCCACCACCACCACCACCACACCTCACACTGTTACTCTCTCTTTCTCTCTTTCTGTTTCTCTGTCTCTCTCTCTCTCTCTCTTTGTTCATCTATCTCTTTTTGCCTTTCTTTGTCTCCTTGTCTTTATTTGTCAGACGGGTCTGTGTGCCCAATTCTTAACCCTTTTGAAATAAAGATCAATCAATCAATCAATCAATCAATCTCTCTGTTTCTGTATCTTGCTTCTCTCTCTGCCTCTCTCTGTTTCTGTATCGTGGCTCTCTCTCTCTTTCTCTCTCTCTCTGCCTCTCTCTCTGTTTCGGTGTCGTGGCCCTCTATTTCTCTCTCTCTCTCCATTCACTCTTCTTCTCACTTAGAATTTCCCGTAATGTGAATTCATGAAACAGACAAACTTAACTTGTATTTTGATGGAGCTGCGGACAGGGATATGATGGGAAGAAAAAAAATTGTATATGTAAGGAGAAGTTTGTTCGAGTTTTATAAATGAGAAAAAAAATAATATCTGCAATACAAAGAAAGAAAGGAAAGAAAGAAAGAAAGAAAGAACAATTAAAACAAAAAAGAAAGAGGAAACAGAAAGAAAGGAGAAAAATAGAAAGAAATACTGAGAAGAAGAGAGAAGGAAAAATTGTGAAGAAAGAAAGAAAGAAAGAAAGAAAGGACAGTTAAAACAAAAAAGGAACAGGAAACAGAAAGAAAGGAGAAAGATAGGAATAAATACTGAGAGGAAGAGAGAAGGAAAAATTATGAAAAAAGAAAGAAAGAATTAAGGAGAAAAACGCGAAGAATTGAACATACAGACTGGGAATGTTCAGATGACATGTGTGAGAGAGAGAGAGAGAGAAAGAGAGACGGGCAGACAGACGGGCAGACAGACGGGCAGACAGACAGGTAGGTAGATAGACAGATGAAAGCGAGAGGGTGGACGGGGGAAGCCGGCGAAGGAGGAACAGGGAAGAGACAAAATATGTTAATAAACAAGTAATAACAAAAACATAACATTTGAAGGGGCGGGTCGTTTAAAAAAAACAGAAACTGATACTAACTTTTCCACCTGCTAGGAGCTCTTTTAAACTTGGTAATTCGGTCCATTTTAAAAAAATGTTATTTAAGTGGCAACTCCTAGGTGGACATTACATCCACTGTTCTAAATGCCTGAAGTCACTGAGTACAACTTGCCAAGACCCTACCACCTTTAAAAACTGACTAAGACCACCAATGAAACAACAGGAAATGGAGAGTACACTGGTTGGACAATCTCCTGAAGTTAACCCATTCGTTTTCCGTAACGAGCACTCCAAAAACAGACAAAAGGATCACGGACTGCGGAAGAGTTGAAGTACAACAGTTCAAGAAAATATATGGTAGGCATATGGAAGATGTCAAACAAAAGAATGAGCTGCAGGCTCCGAGAACAGACGGTAGAGGCCTGACTACTTCCTGTGACTTAAGGTAGACCAAACTTAAGACAGACAGGAACCAGGAAACTGTATGTCTGCTACTTAGAACTTACAGAACTTGAAATCAAGATAGATACAAGATTACAAAATATGGAGACTGACAAGGCAGGGGTGTAGGAGAGATTAAAATATTTCTAAGCGTTTAGTTTCGTTGTGGCGTGTTTGACTCCTTCCTAAGGTTATGATCTGTGGCTAGGGTAATGTCTACATGACATCCAGGGTAATGTCTACAGGACAGCTAGGGTAATGTCTACAGGACAGCTAAGGTAATGTCTACATGACAGCCAGGGTAATGTCTACAGAACAGCTAGGGTAATGTCTACATGACAGCCAGGGTAATGTCTACAGGACAGCTAGGGTAATGTCTATAGGGCAGCTAGGGTAATGTCTACAGGACAGCCAGGGTAATGTCTACAGGACAGCCAGGGTAATGTCTACAGGACAGCCAAGGCAATGTCTACAAGACAGCCAGTGTAAGTGCAGATGAACACCTGACAATGTGTACGTGTACATGAAAGGATTGTGAGCAGGACTGGCCACAGGTCATTTTGCGCACTAGTCGCGCCACACAAGAAGACTTCAGTAAATGCATGTTCATTTCTCCGGTCCAGCAGCCATTTGATCTTGCACTCTTCGGCTCGAAGTGAAGGTGAAAGTATCTTCAGGTCTCACTGAACTGTTTCGAGTTTGTTCATAATGTGGTCTCGGTATCTGGGTGTTTAGGCGGGTATTCTGCCGTAAGCCTTCTAGTGCTTGGCATTCTATGAGATGATGTGTGACTGTTTCTTGGTTATGATCACACAGTGGACATTTGGGTGCTTCACCCGGTTTTATCCAATGTTTGTATACGTTCAGGGTTATGTGCCTTGTTCTTAGCTGGAAGACGATGGAAAACTGTGCCCATCAAAGATCACTGTTGTGTCCCTATAAGGCTGTTTCTGACTCGCTTTCTATATATTTATGTCTCTGTATTTCTTTGTCTTTCTGTCTCCTTCGGTCTCTCTCTCCTTCTCTTTATTTCCTGTTTGTCTCTCACTATCCCTCTCTGTCTTTCGGTCTTTGCCTCTCTGTCTCTCTGTCTCTTAGTCTTTGCCTCTCTGTCTCTCAGTCTTTACCTCTCTGTCTCTCAGTCTTTACCTCTCTGTCTCTCAGTCTTTGCCTATCTGTCTCTCAGTCTTTACCTCTCTGTCTCTCAGTCTTTACCTCTCTGTCTCTCAGTCTTTGTTTCTCTGTCTCTCAATCTTTCTCTGTCTTAAAACTGTTCTTATTATAAATAAAAGCCCTGTAATATAACAACAGGCCAAAGAAAAAGAGGCAGACCGCGTGAAATTCTGAAGAGGTCGTTGTTAAGAGAGGCCAAATTAACAGGCATAAAATCCTTTGATGAGGTTGAAAGACTCGCCGAAGACAGGAAAAATTGGCGAACTACTTTGCGAGCCCTATGTGGCGTTTAACGGCACGGGAAGGATATAAGATAAGAATATAACGCTTCACTCCTTTGTCTGGTAGCAGTACCGGCCGTGTTTTGGGTGACAGCTTTGATGACGCCAGGTAGAAGTGCTTTTCCCTATTTCCCACAGCCTACAAAAGTGGAGCTGATACCCCCCCCCCCAGCAAGGCGTAGCGCTAAGCTTCTCAGTACGGTCCACCAGGATGATCACTATATATGCTTCTCAGTACGGTCCACCAGGATGATCACTATATAAGCTTCTCCGTACGGTCCACCAGGATGATCACTATATATGCTTCTCAGTACGGTCCACCAGGATGATCACAATATATGCTTCTCAGTACGGTCCACCAGGATGATCACTATATATAAGCTTCTCAGTACGGTCCACTAGGATGATCACTATATAAGCTTCACAGTACGGTCCACCAGAATGATCACTATATAAGCTTCTCAGTACGGTCCACCAGGATGATCACTATATATGCTTCTCAGCACGGTCCACCAGGATGATCACTATATAAGCTTCTCAGCACGGTCCACCAGGATGATCACTATATATGCTTCTCAGTACAGTCCACCAGGATGATCACTATATATGCTTCTCAGTACGGTCCACCAGGACGATCACTATATATGCTTCTCAGTACGGTCCACCAGGATGATCACTATATAAGCTTCTCAGCACGGTCCACCAGGATGATCACTATATATGCTTCTCAGTACGGTCCACCAGGATGATCACTATATATGCTTCTCAGTACGGTCCACCAGGATGATCACTATATATGCTTCTCAGTATGGTCCACCAGGATGATCACTATATATGCTTCTCAGTACGGTCCACCAGGATGATCACTATATATGCTTCTCAGTATGGTCCACCAGGATGATCACTATATATGCTTCTCAGTACGGTCCACCAGGATGATCACTATATATGCTTCTCAGTACGGTCCACCAGGATGATCACTATATATGCTTCTCAGTACGGTCCACCAGGATGATCACTATATATGCTTCTGACTCGTCCACACAACCTACACTTCGGAGTCACCTGACGCTGAATCAGATCTAGTCCAAGCTAATGAAAGTTGTAGCTCGTTCAGTGTCACAACATGGAAGCTATAATGTTAATCAAAATATAAGTGTATTAAACAACATATTATCTTGCACGAAATATCTTTATTTAAACAACTGCGCAGTCATAAGAGAAATAATCAAAAACATAACATCTAATCAAAAATACATGGCCATATCATAATGTATGATACCATATTGAAAAACCATATCTTCATAAAAAGCTGAAATGAAATAGACAGAAAGGATATCAACGACATACATGGATGAATAATATCAAAATATCAAAAGAGTGAAAGTAAGGCAATGGACAAATTGGGAATACATTACAGTCCAGCCTTCCGTAAAGAGGTGTCACAGAACAAGGATCCAAAAGAAAGATTTTAGTCAAGCCTTTCACACGAACATCGTATCTACAAATCCAGGTAGAGAGCTTTACTACATTTCCATTTAGGGGGTAATCAGCAAACAACTAAAACCTTTCAGCTTTCGCGTAGTCTTAAGTACTTGTGAGAACATTTAAATCTGTGCACAAAGGAATCCAGTTTTCTCTCTATTAGAAACACGCCGAAGAACAAAGAAACCACTTCAGGCCTCTTTGAAATCCAAAGTCCTTAAATATGTTCAAATAAATGACGCGATTTTGTTGCGGAAACGATAATGGCTTTACATTTATTGTGAGGACTGAAAGAAGGATTCAGTTGAAAGATTAATAAAAGGATTTCCCCCCTCAAAAATGGATGTGTGAAAATCTAGAAGTCAAGGAGACAGGAGAAGATAACTATGATCAATTTATGGAACGATAACTCTCTTGATGCAAAAAAAAAAAAAATGTGGTGCTGATTTTGGCTCCAGATTCACAAATCTGGGTCAAAATCTTCGAACTTGTTTCCAAAAACAGAGTTCATTAATGGGAATTAACTTAAAAAACGTTAATAAAGTGAAACAAAGGTTTCTAAAAAAATACAAACGAATAATTAGTGTATAAGTATACACAACTACGCGAAGCTACTGCAGTAAAGCTGTGATAACAAAATGTATAAACTAGGGGAAAGTAGGAACAGCTTTATCACTTAATGTGCACACAAGTATGGCGTTTCGGTGCATAAAAAAAAAAGTAAAGATAGTCCCATAGCATTTCAAATGCCGTAGGGGGTGAAGCGTTAGAGACCTCATTATGCTGGGTCATCAGCGTGTGAGGTAGGGTGACCGGTTCCTTTCCTCGCTGCCTTTACTTCCCAGATTTTCTCTGGTACCCATTTTACGAGGCTGGGTCGACCTCAGGGCCGTATTGGTCGGAAAAAAAATCCCGCTCAGCTGGGGATTCGAACCCTCGACCATTTGGTTGCTAGACGAGTGCTCTAACCACTACGCTAGCCGGCCCACTGGTGCATAAACTGGGTTCCTTAAAAATTGAAACTGTTTCTGAAATAAGCAATTACTAGATTTAGTGTACTAGAAGAGAAAACAGTTTTGTAGAATCAGGTCTCGGAAAAATCGTAGACAAAGCGCTTTTAGACACAAGAGAAAGACAGACATCACGCCTGGGATTCGAACCACGGACTCCGGCAGGACGAGAAGCCGTCTAGCCAAGAAATGGCAGCTTACCAAAGACCTTCGCTATTTCTCGTGGCTAGACGGTTGCTTGTCCTACCGGAGTCCGTGGTTCGAATCCCAGGTAATTCTCTTGTGATTTTTCTTTCTCTAACGTCTAAAAGCGCTTTTGTCTACGATTTTTTCGAGGTTTAATCATACAAAAACTGTCATCTTACAAAACTGTGTCCTCTTACAAAACTGTGTCCTCTTACAAAACTGTGTCCTCTTACAAAACTGTGTCATCTTACAAAACTGTGTCCTCTTACAAAACTGTGTCCTCTTACAAAACTGTCCTCTTACAAAACTGTGTCCTCTTACAAAACTGTGTCCTCTTACAAAACTGTGTCCTCTTACAAAACTGTGTCCTCTTTAAAAACTGTCATCTTACAAAACTGTGTCCTCTTACAAAACTGTGTCCTCTTACAAAACTGTGTCCTCTTACAAAACTGTCATCTTACAAAACTGTGTCCTCTTACAAAACTGTGTCCTCTTACAAAACTGTGTCCTCTTACAAAACTGTGTCCTCTTACAAAACTGTCATCTTACAAAACTGTGTCCTCTTACAAAACTGTGTCCTCTTACAAAACTGTGTCCTCTTTAAAAACTGTCATCTTACAAAACTGTGTCCTCTTACAAAACTGTGTCCTCTTACAAAACTGTGTCCTCTTACAAAACTGTGTCCTCTTAAAAAACTGTCATCTTACAAAACTGTGTCCTCTTACAAAACTGTGTCCTCTTACAAAACTGTGTCCTCTAAAAAAACTGTGTCCTCTCACATTACTGGCCGAAAGCCTCGTTGTTTCCTATTTTAAAAAATGTACCAAATGTATTAGAAGAAAGCAATATTAAACATAAATGTGGGACATTCTTCTGTGGGATATTCTTCTGTGGGACAATGCAAATATGAATTGTGGTGCTATTCTTTATTGCTAAGTAGTGACGATATTCGAAAAGCTTTTTTTTATATAAACTGGTCCCGGTTTTTCACGTACAGAATCTGGCAATTATACGTGAGCTGTCTCTGAAAGTTACAATAATACAATATTTAAAAAAAAAAACGAAACAAAAGAAGTTCAAGTATAAATAGAAGTTATGAATTTAACTTTTATATGTTTGTGGGGAGGGGGTGGTTGAAAAACGAATGGGTGGTGGTGGAGGAAGAGGAGAAGCGAGAGAGTGAGATAGAGAAAGAAAGAGAGCGATGGAGAGAGAGAGAGAGAAAAAGAGGAGAGAGAGAGAAAAAAGAGGGGAGAGAGAGAGAGAGAGAGAGACGAAAAGAGGAGGGGACAGACTGATGTCAAATGAAGGCACACAGGCGAAATAAATTGAGAATAAGTTGTATTTCAATTGTGCTATTTCACTCATCCCTATAGTAATGTTTCCACTATTTCACTCATTAATATAGTAATGTTTCCACTATTTCACTCATTAATATAGTAATGTTTCCACTATTTCACTTATTCATATTGTAGTATTTCACTAGTTCACAACGTGCTTTTTTGTAAAATCACAACTCCCCCCCCCCACCCCCCCCCCCACACACACACAATCAAAATATTTAAAATACTTGTACTACTGATTTTTAAAAAAACATCAAACTCTTTCCTCAGAGTGTTACTTCTGCCTTGTTTTGTGTAAACTATTCTTCCTGACACTTTGTATTGTAATATTGCCATAGTAACAGTTTGATTCATTAGTCTCATTGTAATATTCTTTTATTTGAAATTACTTGACTTTTTAAGATACTATTTATTTGTAATCTTTTCTTGTGAGCTATTTGTAATTACGCGATTTTTCTCATAGTATACACGGAATCCCTTGTCTTAAGCTGACAGACAGGCGGGCAGACAGACAGGCGGGAAGACAGACATATGGTTGGTCAGACAAGTAGGAATATGGAGTCAGAGGTAGGTTAATACAGAGAGAGGGAGAGAGATCGGAGAGAGAGAGAGAAAGGGGGAGGGAGAGATAAAGATAGAGAGAAAGAGATGGAGGGAGAGAGAGGGACATAGAGAGAGGGACAGAGAGAGAGGGAGAGAAATGGGGTAGAGAGAGGGATAGAGAGAGGACAGACAACAGTAAGAAATCTGGAAAGAGAGAGAGAGAAAGATAGAGATAAGAGAGAGAGAAAGATAGAGATAAGAGAGAGAGAAAGATAGAGATAAGAGAGAGAGAAAGATAGAGATAAGAGAGAGAGAGAGAGAGAAAGCTAGAGATAAGAGAGAGAGAGAGAGAGAGAGAGAGAAAGACAGAGATAAAAGAGAGAGAGAGAAAGATAGAGATAAGAGAGAGAGAGAAAGATAGAGATAAGAGAGAGAGAAAGATATAGATAAGAGAGAGAGAAAGAGATAAGACAGAGAGAAAGATAGAGATAAGAGAGAGAGAAAGATAGATAAGAGAGAGAGAGAGAGAAAGACAGAGATAAGAGAGAGATAAGAGAGAGAGAAAGATAAAGATAAGAGAGAGAGAAAGATAGAGATAAGAGAGAGAGAGAAAGACAGAGATAAGAGAGAGAGAAAGATAGAGATAAGAGAGAGAGAAAGATAGAGATAAGAGAGAGAGAAAGATAGAGATAAGAGAGAGAGAAAGATAGAGATAAAAGAGAGAAAGATAGAGATAAGAGAGAGAGAAAGATAGAGATAAGAGAGAGAGAAAGATAGAGATAAGAGAGAGAGAAAGATAGAGATAAGAGAGAGAAAGATAGAGATAAGAGAGAGAGAGAGAGAAAGATAGAGATGTGCACGACACTGACAGACAACCGTCAGAAAACCTGGAATAGAGGCAACATCACAAAAGATATGCACACATGAAGTAAGCAAAACATAAGGAAGATAACATAAAAGTATAGAGAGGCATGCACAAGGAAGAAAAGAAAGAAAGAAAGAAAGAGAAAGAAAGAAAGAAAGAAAGAAAGAAAGAAAGAAATTAACTTATTTAAAGTAGTAAATGAAGCTCACTATAAAAAAAAAACACTTTCAGATTTCATATAATATTTTTTAAAAGTGTTTTTACATTACAAACTGGCACACAATTCTTAGAGAGAGAGAGAGAGAGAGAGGGGGGGGGGGAAAGAGTGAAAAAAAGAGAGAGAGAGAGATTGATTACTTCAGCTCAAAATGTAATCCCCAAAATACTTGAAGCTTTCAAGGGCTGCCACAATCCTTTCCTACTTAATCTTACACAATTCGTTTGTGTAACGTTCAGTCGTTCCACGTGTACATGAGTAATTCAGCAAGATTTATGTCGGATGTAGTCCAGATAAAAAGTCAGTCGTCTCTTGGGCCATTGTTACGAAACAAAACTTGTTATTTATCATGGCGACCCGCAAGCTGAGACTGAGGAAAATAGCAGTGTTTATTCGTGTACAATTCATGACAAACAAACAAACAAACGAGCAAACAAACAAACAAACAAACAATCAAGCAAGCAAGCAAGCACGAGCAGGCTAAACATGAATATATTTTAATCACATGGGAAAATTCACCGAAATGTGCTCCTTAAGAAGGATGCTTCGCATTCCATGAACAGTCAGAAAGACAAATGAAGAAAGTATTGCAGCAAGCAAAGGAACAGCCTAAACTAGTGCCGTACACAGGGGAAAGACAAATGAAGAAAGTATTGCAGCAAATAAAAGAACAGCCCAAACTAGTGTCGTAAACAGGAGAAAAAGGAAGTTTCCTCGACACATCAGACAAGATAGAAAAACTGGTCATGACTGGAAAGATAAATGGCAAAAGGCAAATAGGACGGAGAAGACAGAAATACCTGGATGGCCTGACTGCGTGGTTTGGCAGGAAACCGCGATCGGGTTGATTCGAGAACACAGAGGATCAAGCGAGATGGAGAGAGATGACTACCTACACCTACCGGCATGGCACTATCTGATCTGATACAGGAGTGTACCAAATAAGGATGCTGAAGGAATCGTCCAAGCACTCCGGACACGAATATAAGTGTTCCGATCCCCTCTTTAGTATCTCTTTCAGCTTACATTAGCTGATTACACCTATTCGTTGTTGGTTGACCATCTGTCTGGAGCTCTTGAAGTTGCTGATTACACCTGTTCTTTGTTGGTTGACCATCTGTCTGTAGCTCTCGAGGTTGTTGATTACACCTGTTCTTTGTTGGTTGACCATCTGTCCGTAGCTCTCGAGGTTGTTGATTACACCTGTTCTTTGTTGGTTGACCATCTGTCTGTAGCTCTTGAAGTTGTTGATTACACCTGTTCTTTGTTGGCTGACCATCTGTCCGTAGCTCTCGAGGTTGTTGATTACACCTATTCTTTGCTGGCTGACCATCTGTCTGTAGCTCTTGAAGTTGCTGATTACACCTGTTCTTTGTTGGTTGACCATCTGTCTGTAGCTCTTGAGGAGCTGTTCGTGTTTCATCACAAGTTGTGTATTAAATACATTTTTGGCAATGAAACCTTCAGATCTGAACACAGTATTACATAGATGTCTACTTCTCTGTTAATAGTAAAAGAAAGAAAGAAAGAAGAACGAAAAAAGGAAGGAAGAAAGGAAAAAAGAAAGAAAGAAAGAAAGAAAGGAAGGAAGATCACTTGCAGATAAAAGACTGACCAAACTGGTGGACCATGACGACAAAGGTATTATGTAGAAAGTCTGATGACTCACCTCTAACTAAATCATTAGCAAGTGCAGGCACCTTGAGGATGGAGCTACAGTTCCATCGTCTGTCCGCGAACTGTTTCTGGCAGGTCTCCACGGACAGCAAAGCGGAGTGCACCACTGTCGGCATGAGGTCAAGGTTATCCCGGCAGAGCTTGATCTGTCGCTGGGCAAGTCCATGATGGCGGGAACAGTTTTTGCTGGTGTCCCACGGCTTTTGTTTCATCCTATACAATGCTCTGATGAGAGTAGCAATATCAAGAAAATGTAGTGCGTCTGTATACCAAATATTACTTTCACTGTACATAAAGTAAGGGTTTTTTTCACATATACCATTTTATTATGTAGTAGCCTGTGTTGATGAGAAAGAAAGAAATGTTATGGGATCATCAGTTATAGGATTACCATGTCAAGATGAGGAGTTTCATGAGTAACATTTTCAGGATAAAGAGTTTCATGAGTAAAATTTTCAGGATAATGAGTTTCATGAGTAAAATTTTCAGGATAATGAGTTTCATGAGTAAAATTTTCAGGATAATGAGTTTCGTGAGTAAAATCTTCAGGATAAAGAGTTTCATGAGTAAAATTTTCAGGATAATGAGTTTCATGAGAATGAATTTTGTGATCTTCAGCTTCATTAGGAACGGTTTATAAAGATAACGAGTTTCATTAGTAGCAGATCCAGGATCATGATCACGTATACGTGACAAAAAATACCATTCATCCCTTATGACATTATTAAGGGATGAATGCTATTTTTGTCACGCATACTGTTTAAATATGTTTCTATATTTTAAATATTTTTGGACACATTAAACATTCATTCATTTGCATGTCCCTTGCGGAACTTTGCGTCCCAAACAGCACTCCTGTAGGCCTCTCGGTTAAGAGCAAGATGTCCTGCTGCTGATGCATCCATTTGCAGCCATATTTGTTTTGGTCTTCCTCTTTTTCTTCTCCCCATTATGTATCCTTCCAATACGGTCTTCTCTAAATTATCATGAAGTTTAATGTGTCCAAAATACTTAAGTTTTCTCTCTTTAATCCTCTTTACTAGCCAGCCTTCTTCAATATTAAGCTCTTGTAGTATAGATATATTTGTTCTTTTTTTGTGTCCACGATATTTTGAGAACTCTTCTGTAGCATTTACATTCAAAGGCATTTATATGTTTCTGAGCTGTTTTGTTATGTGTCCAGGTCTCACACATTAAACGTCATGATTAAATTCGAGAAGAGCGTTTGGAACGAGTACATCATGTGAAAAAGAAAGAGAGGAAGACCAAGGCGAAGATGGTTGCAAGATATCGTTGATGATCTGCAAATGGATACATCAGCAGCAGGGCATCTTGCTTACAACCGAGAGGCCTACAGGAGAGCTGTTAGGGAGGCAAAGTTCCGCAAGGGACATGCAAATGACTCACTGGCTGATAGAGTTTGGTGACAAAACTTGTTATTCTAGGCCAAGGCTGTTGGTCAGATCGCGTGATGACCGATCGGCTTTTGTTCTAAGAACGGAAATTCTTAGTGTCCTTGAAATATAATAGGTTTTATCGTACTGCAGTACAAGAAAAATGAAAAAAAAAAACCATCAGGAGAAAAGAATAAAGAATGGGTTTGTCGTACTACGGTACTTTAAGAGAAACCCAGAAGCCCCTACTGGTCGGAATAATCGGGGCTGGGGAGAGATAGAGAGAGCGAGAGAAAGAGAGAGAGAGAGAGAGAGAGAGAGAGAGAGATTAAAGTAACAGAATATAATAAATAACTCCAAACCCTACTATATCTATTATGAAGTACTACCACTGATTACCGGCCTCCATATGATATAAAGTATTAAAAGATAACCTACCACTCTCATTTAAAAAAATGCATAAATAATATATGTAAATGTAAAACATACAGATCCAAAAAGACATATAGAAATATAAAAGAACATTTTTGTTTTAAAAACCGTGTCATACTTTTTCAGGATTACTGATTTTTGTAAAATTTTCTTGTAAATGGGCACTTCAGTCCTTGAGAGCTCGTGCCGTGTTAATCTGGAGGTATGGGTACTAAATAGGATAGAATGCAGGTTAAAGTGCATTGCAGGAACGGATGGAAGGAGCACTAGTTCTCTCTGCTGATTTCCACGACCACTGCGATCCCCGCGAGCTGAAGTGTAGTCTGAAGGAAGGGACAGTCTGTTTCTAGGAGCAACATGAGGAGTCTTGGCCAGCTCTCAGGTCTCTAGGCCTAAGAATTGTGTTTCCCTTTCCCTGATCCCAACAAGTGAGTTGTTTCTTTTCCCGACCCTAACAACTGTGTTGTCCCTATCCCTTACCCTAGCAACTGTGTTATCTCTTTGAAAAGACGTATAGGCGAACATGGATGTCTTGCAAACGAAGCGACCTCATTTAAGATCTTTCGATGCCCAAATCAAGAACCTCAGTGACATCAGGACCCATTTGCCCTCCCCCCCCCCAAACAACAAAAAAAAAAGGAGTCAAGACACTGTCTCCCATCTTCACAGCAAATCCTGCAAACAAGCTGTCACTACATTCTGCTAGACTGGTAGGATTCATACAAACCCTCGCTGCAATAATCATAGCAAGAGGTCTGTCAGCACATATCTGCCGATTGGCAAGGAACAGTCCAGAATCTGTAGGTCGCTTGATAGCAAGTTTCATCAAGTACAATTTACATAAATCAGAAGCGTACCGCCCTATTTTAGGATTATCACTTCAAGACTAAGACAATAATTTTAGCCTGGCATCGCGTGCCAAAAATAAAGTTAACTTCAGAAGATTTAGTTGTTCAAAGCTGAAAGATGATTACCCTAAGGCCTTCCAGATCTTAATGATTTGACAAGAGTATATTTAAACAAACAGCAAGTTTCTAAACAGTGAAGACAAAAATATCTTCAAGCACAAAACATAATGGCATGAAAGAACATAAATTATAAGCCGCTAGCTAACAAAAAGGACAGCAACACACAAAATAAATAAAACAAAATTTGCTTATAAAGCGCTGGAAACAAGTCCCACTCGACTCTCTAATCGCATCAACGCTCCACTCGACGTCCCGTCTAGTTTTGTTAGAACGGCTTCACGTACTACTAGACTAATAAAAGATGTGAGGATGCGTTGTTGGCGGTGGAGATGTTTTTTTTAATTGCTCCAGCTGTGCTTTGAGTACATTGAACTAAGAGGACCTTGTCAGGGCGCCACGAGCTCTAATAAAGCCATAGAGGTCTTTTTCCAAGCTTTTGCCCCCTACACTTGTCTATGAACCGCCGTTCTACGCACATACAGACATATATGGCTCTTTTCCTGTACATGTCCTTCCATATGAATACAAGTGTATTTCCATGATGCGAATGAGTTGTAAATGTCATATAGTTGTTATTGCAGAATCATACCGAAGCCGTGATATTGGAGTTGTAGACTGTTGTTGCTGTGCCGAAGAAGGTAAGACTCAAACAGGGAGTATTCCGGTGGGAGTATTGGTTACTTAACTGAAATTATAGTTATTTGAAATTTCAGCCATTCGTTGGGCTTTAGTCAATACAGGCTTCAATGATTTATAAAATCAGCTGTGTCCAAGGGATCAAATGTTTCTGAACATGAGGAAAAAATGGAAGAAGTGGAGAGTTTTGAATATCTTGGATCACTACTAACTAATAATGGAGATACAACGAGGGAAATTAAAAGGAGGACATCTATCGCTCTTCAGAAAGTAAAACAACTAAAGAAGCTATGGAGAGGAACAGACAGAAGTACAAAGATAAAATTTTTAAAGGCATGCATCTTTCCCATCGAAACATATGCCTGTGAGACCTGGACACTTAACAAAACACATAAATGCCTTTGAATGTAAATGCTACAGAAGAGTCATTCAAATATCATGGACACAAAAAAAGAAATATATCCATACTACAAGAACTTAATATTGAAGAACGTTGGCTAATAAAGATGATTAAACAGAGAAAACTTAAATATTTTGGAAACATTAAACATCATAATAATCTAGACAAAACCGTCTTGGATGGGGTACATAATTGGAAAAAGAAAGAGAAGAAGACCAAAGCGAAGATGGCTGCAAGACATCGTTGATGACCTGCAAATGGATGCATCAGCAGCAGGCCATCTTGCTCACAACCGAGAGACCTACAGGAGTGCTGTTAGGGAGGCAAAGTTCCGCAATGGACATGCAAATGAATGAATGAATAAACATGAAAGAGGAGACAGTTTAGCACGGCTAGCTGAATCTAAAGTATGAGCTCAAGTCATCAGATGAGGTACACCAAAGGATATAACAAGAAATCAAAGTACTGATGAACTTGTGTGAAGGTCAAGGAAAATCATCCCCCCCCCAAAAAAAAAAAAAATCTTAATCACATGCTGAAGCAGGGAAGATTACAGTTACTGCCTTGGTACTATAAACATAATTTTTTTTAAAAAAAAATGCTTCCTTACTGGATTAGAAGGTGGTCTGGTTGGCTGAGTGGCTAGGCGCTATGTATACTAATCCGGCTGTACTGGATTCAAGTTCCAGCAGAGGGTGGGGATCTTTTCTGGTACCACCCCACCAAAAATTCCCCGGGGTCCACCCAGTCTCTAAAAATTGATATTAGAGAAATCTTGGAAGGTAACTATGGCCAGGCGTGATACTGACCACATCAGACTTTCATATGCCGAAGGTTTTGAAAACACGGACATAACATCGTAACCCCAGTTTACCTTAATGGCACTGAGATGGGGGGGTTTTACCTGTGTCTTTTTTTTTGTGCATTAGAAAGACACTGTTGGCAGTTTTTGCTTCTTCCTCCTCCTCCTCCTCCTCCGCTGTTTCTTCTTCTTCTTAGGGTGTTGTTCTCTTGTTTGACAGTGATGAGTCCTGCAGACAGATACAACCGTCTTAATCAAGGCGTATTTTTAGAACTGGGTTCGTCCCTTACCACTGCGGTCCCTATTCACTCGGCCAGACTTTTGCTTGTTTCCAGGGGCATCACTGGAAGGTAGAGCAGAGTTCTGGTCTACTGTGACATGGCAACCATGAGTCAACCATAGCGCAAGCAGTCAGCTATGAGTCTTTGAGGACTCTCTCTCTCTCTCCGTCTTTCTCTCCCTCTCTCTCCGTCTTTCTCTCCCTCTCTCTCCCTCTTTCTCTCCCTCTTTCTCTCCCTCTCTCTCTCTCTCTCCTTTGGCCCTTGTTAACGGCTTCGTGCAGGCCAGTAAGACAACAGATTACCACAAACACATACACACAAAGACACACTCCTAGGCCCAGCTTATCTGTTTACGACAAGAAAGCCGCAGGGTAGAATGTGGCTGATCCATGGTGTCGAAATCATGTTAAAGGCACAGCAAAATACCAGAAGCACCCACGCAGAAGTAGGATAGGTTAAATCAACGTTTGTGGCTAGCTCTAGCCAGTTTCGTAGCTGATATCGCTACTGTTAGCTTTTGCGTTTGAAAATTCATAAGCACTGGAGTCATTTCTAGATGTCTGCGGAAAAGATTTCCTGTACACAATATTCTGGTTTGCTGTGCTTATGTGTAACTCTTTGTCTCTATAGTATTAATATTTATTGATATTTCGCAGGAACTCAAGCGCGAGGAGGCGGATTGTGAATTATGGACGTGGCTTGCCTGTTTGGTGACTGAGTGCCGTGAAGATCGAAGAGCAACAAGATTGTTTGCACGGTAATAACCTCCCTCATTCAACACTCGCATGCTCCGATTCTGTCTTAGAGGACAAGAAACGTCTTAATATTTTGACACCAAATTTAGTATCAGCTTTGTTTATAGTAAAAAAAGGGCAACAAAGTAATCTCCCCTGGTTATAACGCCAGGTCCTCCAGAGCACTCTACACGAGTAGTGAAGACGCGTCCAGTGCATTGGTGCTCAGGTACCCACCGGCTGACTGCTTGC
This sequence comes from Achatina immaculata, assembly GCA_009760885.1. Lineage (NCBI taxonomy): Eukaryota > Metazoa > Mollusca > Gastropoda > Stylommatophora > Achatinidae > Lissachatina > Lissachatina immaculata. The sequence continues at coordinate 40,026 of CM019721.1, read as the reverse complement.
ATCAGGGTTGTCGAACTATGGCCAGCCAAGACCAACCTGCCCCGCCTCCCCGCTGATGCTCCCAGTAGTATGCACAACCTGGCTAACGAGGTAGAGATCGCTGTAGTCTCCATGGTGGTGGAGCCTACTAAAAAAGCATTGCATCTCCCCTATTTTGTTAGTTACACTCCGGGTCTGCGAAAATAGTCCGCGTAATCAGCTCCTTATCCGACACAGTGTACATGCTTCTTCGCCTTCCCCGCAGAAAAGAACATCCATACTCGTAGTTCCAGGGAAATACAACAATAACAACAACAACAACAACACCAACAACAACAACGACAACCTCCTCCTTCATGTCCCAGTGCACGGCAACTGACGGCATCTAGTGTACGCCAACAAAGGCACACAAAGACTTAACAAGACTGACCCACCATAGTATGAAACTCCCGGGGCTGGACGAAATAATCCTTTTTTCGGACAAATTTCTCTCGGAACAGTGAGCTGAGTATCCGGTTATGCATCATATTTTCCTTACTTGCAGTTATCTTTTATCTTTAGGTTTCTTATGGCGGAAATAAATTGATACATAAACAGGAAGCTCAAGATACCAGAAACTAAGTTCATACATAAACAGGAAGTTCAAGATACCAGAAACTAAGTTGATAAATAAACAGGAAGTTCAGGATACCAGAAACTAAGCTGATACATAAACAGGAAGTTCAAGATACCAGAAACTAAGTTGACAGATAAACAGGACGTTCAAGATACCAGAAACTAATCTGATGCATAAACAGGAAGTTCAGGATACCAGAAACTAAGTTTATAAATAAACAGGAAGTTCAAGATACCAGAAACTAAGTTGATAAATAAACAGGAAGTTCAAGATACCAGAAACTAAGCTGATACATAAACAGGAAGCTCAAGATACTATAAACTAACCTGATACATAAACAGGAAGTTGGGAGACCAGAAACAAAAACTAAATTGATGAATGGACAGAAACATGACGAAGAGACAAGAAACTAACAAGATGATGCCAGATATATATATATATATCCAACGAATAGAAAACACTCGTACGTTTCACTTTCTGTCCACGATCCCGCTATTGTGGTAAGTTGAAGGTATCTGTTGCCGATGCAGTGATAATCTTTAAACACATGCATAGTTTCGGATGCAGAGTGGGTCACTATGGCTTCCATGAAGTCTGAGAACTGATTATGGCCCTTCTTTCCTCACCCCCCTTTCCCCCACACACCCCCCCCCCCCAAAGTTTTCAGTCACGTTCCACCATTTTTACGACCACTTCGAACGAACACTGGAACGTGCAACGTGAGTCACACTGAAGCTGAAGCTGGTAGGACACCTCAAAGAGAGGTGGAGGGGTATGAACGAAGATATGGACAGCCTTGTTACCTGCCAGGTCCTTCTAGCGCCCGACCAACAAAGCAAGTTCACAAAACAGGTCAGAACTAAGGGAGTTAACTCCAGGCTGAAGGTTAGGCTACCTAAACGTTCACCTCCCAGGAGGTGAGAGTTAAGTCCTCTTCCCAGTGTGTATGCTTCTCAAAGAGTGCGTGCAGTCCCCACTCCCACCGTGACATTAGGAAGATTGGAAAGGAGTAGGGGCTACGAAAGGAAAGGGAGCAGGACTGGGTATTAGGACCAACATGCACGAAGGTTTTTGCAGGCGTTAGGAGATGTGGTTTAGATGGCAAAACTTTGGAGACACTTGTCTTGAGTCGAAATCTATCTCTCTCCCTCTCTATGTATTAAATCGAGCCTTTAAAAATAAAAACCATTCATTCATTCTCTCTCTCTTTCTCTTTCTCCCTCAAAGTGAAAGTTGTATGATAAGGGGCAGAATGTCAGACGGGCCTGCGTGCCCAATTCTTAACCCTTTTGAAATAAAGATCAATCAATCCCCTCTCTTTCCCTTCCCCCTCTCTCTCCCTCCCTCTCCCCCTCTCTCTCTCTCTCCCTCAAAGTGAAAGTTGTATGATAAAGGACAGAATGTCAGACGGGCCTGCGTGCTCAATTCTTAACCCTTTTGAAATAAAGATCAATCAATCCCCTCTCTTTCCCTTCCCCCTCTCTCCCTCCCTCTCTCTCTCTCTCTCTCTCTCCCCCCCCCCCCCCCCCTCAAAGTGAAAGTTATATGATAAGGGGCAGAATGTCAGACAGGCCTGCGTGCCCAATTCCACTTTTGAAATAAAGATCAATCAATCCCCTCTCTTTCCCTTCCCCCCTCTCTCCCCTCTCTCTCCCTCCCTCTCCCTCTCTCTCTCTCTCTCTCTCTCGATGTTTTCTCTTCTCGCCGAGAAAGGACAACTGAAGTGTACGTGCGACGGTGCGAAAGAATTCTATAAATTTCCCCTGGACTTTGTGAACGCTACTTTGAACAGATAGGATCCTAATCCGCTGGGATTATGAGCTTTAAGTTTTCTAAAGAAATCTCCGGTAAATGTTTGTTTTCTTAGTATAGAAAACTTAGACTGAAATGTTAACAGTTAGTTTAACAAATCTTTTGTTTAAATTAAAAAAGAAAAAAAAAAGAGTTTGAAGCAAACAGATCCTAGGTCTCTAGCCTTGATTCTCGAACTATTTGGGAATACCGGCCCCTTGCTCTCCAAGCCACACCCCTATTTACTTCTAATTTCCCCTCCCCCACCTACTCCACCCACTCCCCACCCTCCACTCACAGGCCATATCTCTAGCCCCCCCCCCCCCTCCCCAAATGTTTTTTTCGCTGGGTTGGTTCTGATACCTCTTTTACTCACCGATCCTTCTCCTTGGGTCTTTCAAATTTAGGAGAGGGCGCTACCGCCCACTTAAGGAGCAAATGAAAGGTTCTTTTTTTTTGGAGTTCATCTTCAGATTAATATTAGATGTTAAAAAAAAAAGAAAAAAAGCTGTCGTGTGTAGATTATCTTAAATGATTTTCTAAGTTCATTTTGCGTGGACATAAGTAACTGTCATGAGAGTTTGTTCCTGACTCATGCGCAGACATAAGTAACTGTCATGAGATTTTGTTCTTAACTCATGCGTGGACGTAAGTAACTGTCATGAGATTTTGTTCCTAACTCATGCGTGGACGCTTGTAACAGGCACACGAATTTGTTCCTGATCATTGAGTGAACACTTGTAATTTGGCATATAAATTTGTTCATGACCTTGTTGTGGACATATGATACTGACATATGAGTTTGGTCATATCTATAAGAGTGAGTTTCGGCAGTAAATGACTTGTTGTTGTTATATTGTAGTGAAACATGGGCAGAGTTGGCTGCTTATAATTCAGTGTTCGATGTAGATGTTATTTCTCTGTAGAAATCTGTTAGAAACCATTTCTCAGTCGAAGATTTGTAGAAACCATTTCTTAGTCACTCTTGTAGAAACCATTTCTCAGTCACTCTTGTAGAAACCATTTCTCAGTCACTCTTGTAGAAACCATTTCTCAGTCGAAGATTTGTAGAAACCATTTCTCAGGCGAAGATTTGTAGAAACCATTTCTCAGTCACTCTTGTAGAAACCATTTCTCAGTCGAAGATTTGTAGAAACAATTTCTCAGTCACTCTTGTAGAAACAATTTCTCAGTCACTCTTGTAGAAACCATTTCTCAGTCACTCTTGTAGAAACCATTTCTCAGTCGAAGATTTGTAGAAACCATTTCTCAGTCACTCTTGTAGAAACCATTTCTCAGTCACTCTTGTAGAAACCATTTCTCAGTCACTCTTGTAGAAACCATTTCTCAGTCGAAGATTTGTAGAAACCATTTCTCAGTCACTCTTGTAGAAACAATTTCTCAGTCACTCTTGTAGAAACAATTTCTCAGTCACTCTTGTAGAAACCATTTCTCAGTCACTCTTGTAGAAACCATTTCTCAGTCGAAGATTTGTAGAAACCATTTCTCAGTCACTCTTGTAGAAACCATTTCTCAGTCACTCTTGTAGAAACCATTTCTCAGTCACTCTTGTAGAAACCATTTCTCAGTCGAAGATTTGTAGAAACCATTTCTCAGTCACTCTTGTAGAAACAATTTCTCAATCACTCTTGTAGAAACAATTTCTCAGTCACTCTTGTAGAAACCATTTCTCAGTCGAAGATTTGTAGAAACCATTTCTCAGTCGAAGATTTGTAGAAACCATTTCTCAGTCACTCTTGTAGAAACCATTTCTCAGTCGAAGATTTGTAGAAACCATTTCTCAGTCACTCTTGTAGAAACCATTTCTCAGTCGAAGATTTGTAGAAACCATTTCTCAGTCACTCTTGTAGAAACCATTTCTCAGTCGAAGATTTGTAGAAACCATTTCTCAGTCGAAGATTTGTAGAAACCATTTCTCAGTCACTCTTGTAGAAACCATTTCTCGGTCTTGCAGAAGCAAAAAAAAAAAAAAAGTATTAGAATCTGGGTATCATCGCGTAACAGACATTCACATAATCTCCTCACCGTCTGTGCCAGTGAATATCGCAAAGAATGTCCATCCATGGTTCTTCGCGTCAGTCCTTGATGATGAGCCACCCCATGAGTACGCTATTTTTGGAACGACGGAAGTCTGAATGCGAAACTAGTCAGCGTCGCTCTGGGCACGAACTTCCTCACCCAAGACGCCAAGTCGAACCATGGCACATAAAAAAAACAAACTATCATAGTTCACCATTGCAGAAGTCATTATTACATTTATTATTTCAGTTAAATCTTACAGAAGTCGTTATTACAGTTATTATTTCAGCTAAATCTTGCAGAAGTCATTCCTCCAAATCTTGCAGAATTCATTACTCTAAATCTTGCGGAAGTCATTCCTAAATCTTTTAGAAGTCATTCTTAGTCTACGTCTCGTAGAAGTGATTCCTGATTGTCTTATAGCTCGCCCACAGTCTGTGGCAGCGTAGTGTTACACAACAGGACGGGTGTGTATGTGTATGTGTGTGTGTGTGGGGGGGGGGAGGGAATGATTCTATATTGTAGACGATGGAAAAAAGGCCTTTTATTTGCCATTTCTTAGAGTCAAAAGATAAGGTACACATAGATGAAAATGTATCATTTTACATTGAAACTCACAATAGTCTACATCTGAAAACTGGATTTCTACCGAGAGCATGAGCTATTTTAACGAGTTGGTTTTCTCGCAGCTCTTGAAGCTGTCAAAAGGCAAGGGTCACCGTACTTGGACGAATCCTTCTCGTGCAAATTATTATAATTCGCCAGGAAAGTAAACATGGACGCATATCCGGAAGCGGATCTGAGCCCTTCGAGATTTGGAGGCGAGAGTTGTCCGCCCCTTGTTCAACAAAAATGGCTAGCCACTTTAACAAGGAGTCGTATTTTTCTTGTGCCGGTGGTAAATAGATAACGAGGCGTGATCTGAGATCTCCCTGTTTCCGAGGGCGCTTCAGTTATTCTTCAAGTAAAGCAATAACCGGGACAAAGATGCCACTGGCTGGAACAGATGTAGAGGCAGCGGACTGTGGGGTCATGGAGGTTATTTTGGGCGCACATCTGTAGAAGATTTCCAACTTACATGATCCCCAAGTTATTTTTAGCGCAAACATTGTCAGGTCTTTGCCTTTTAAAAATCTTTAATGGAAAATATGATAACGTAATCGTAAGGTAATGGAAAATATGATAACGTAATCGTAAGGAATGGAAAAACTAATTATGTCAGTCCGTAAGAACAGCGAAGAGCAGAACCTCTATCTTAATGCGAAGAAAACTAAATTGATGACAACTGACAAAACAAACAAGGCAACTGAAATACGTTTCAATGAGGAAAAACTGGAAGGAGTTGAGAGTTTTGAATATCTTGGATCACTACTAACTAGTAATGGAGATACAATGAGGGAAATTAAAAGGAGGCTCTTCATAAAGTAAAACAACTAAAGAAGCTGTGGAGAGGAGCAGACAGAACCACAAAAATAAGATTTTTAAAAGGCATGCATCTTTCCCATCGCAACATATGCCTGTGAGACCTGGACACTTAACAAAACAGGTTAAATATAGATTCACATTAAACTCTCTGCATTTCTCTATTATTAATCTTATATTGAATATATGATCTCTTGATCCTCTTCCTTGCCTGAAACCAACTTGGACCATATTGACTTCGTCTTCTATTTTCTTAAAGTCTACCCATTATGATTTTTAACAGAATTTTACTGGCATGACTAATCAGGGCAACAGTTCTGTAGTTTGTGCATAATTTCAGGTTACTCTTTTTTTTTTGGCAGTGGTATGAATACAGTTCTTTTCATTCTTTTGGCCAAATACTTGAATGCCATATCTTTTTACATAGTGCATGACAGATTGTTGCACATTCCTTTCCTCCTGCTTTAATAAATTCAGCTGTTATCTCAAGCAGTCAATGCTCTGGAAATAGTTATCCTCAAATTCGTTAAAAAAAGAAACAAAACACAGAAACAAACGACCCTCCTCCATCTTTAGTTTGGGAAGAAATGAACTAACATAGACGTAATGATAGACGTAAACCAAGTAGCCTGTCTCTCCCGCTCCTGCCGAGAGCCGTGAACTTGGGTGGTCAGGAAACAGATCATAATTTATTTCAAGGTACTTAATAAATGACATAAGAGAGCATGATAAAAAGCAAGGCAGGGGAGGAGACACCACGGGAAGTTTCTAGAAGATGGTGGCTGTCGCGTTCTTCGTATCCTCCAACGGTATGGCAGATTTTAAAATATTTAAAATGTCGGAATGGATAGTTTTAATCGCAGTGGTAGGCCACGGAACAAATTATTTTGACGGTTTATTTGTGTTCTTTCTAAAAATAAATGACAGTTGTGTGGGGGATAAAAGAGTGAAATGTGTCTCAGAGAGGGCATAGAAGAAAGTCTCAGAGATGGTATGGAAGAAAGATAGATATTATGTAAGAGAGGATGTGAGGAGGAGATGCTGGTGTCAAAGATACAAAGAGTGACAGATATAAAGAGTGATTATCTGGCACTGCTGACAGATAAGAAGGTCATTCAGTAGGTTGATAAATAGATTCATTTGATGACGCATGTGTTCAATAGACAGACAGTGAAGAAAATCTGCCAGAAAAGGTGATATCTAGCCAGACAGACAGAGCTACGGGGTCAGAATGAGCGAAGAATAAATAAACAAACTTTATTTTCAAATGTTGAAGAAATGAGCACCCGGGCTCTTCTAACACTCTGCTCTTTATCTACGAAATTCCCTTCACACCCGCCGACTCAACATTTAGTTGGGTGGTCCCGCCACTACCCGCACTAACATATCAAAACAATATTAGACAAGAGCTGGAAACTGTTACATATACCCTCTTGCCTATACGTTCAACAATATATGCAGACAAAACATAAGATGAACTTATTTCACTTACTCATATACGACCATAACAAAACTGATAAACAAATCGAGTACGAGAATCATTTTAGCATAAACTGATTTCTTTAGAAAGTAAAGCTATGATGAAAATTGTTCTCTTTTTTTTTTGGGGGGGGGGGGGGAAGGAGGGTTTTGTGTGTGTGTGTGTGTGCGCGCACGCGCTTGCGCGTGTGATGAAAGTCAAGCAAGAAGCAAGTATTGAAAAAGTTATACCTTATGGGAGCTAGCTTTAAGCAGGATGGAAGACTATTCTATAGGTGATCAACAGAGTAATCAGGGATATTCTTTTCAAAGTCACTCCTAGGTTTGGCAGAGAACAGTTGTTTGGACGTCGGCTATGCTTTAGGTTAGATTTTAACAGTGGCCTCAGACACGACAAAGCAATTTTAGACAGAATTCCATAAATTAAATTGGCTTTGTGGAATATAAATTTACTTCTAAGAGAGGAGGATCACGAACAGAACTTCGTGGAACATCAGTATTAACAGTCAGGCAGACAGATAGATAGATAGATAGATAGATAGATAGATAGATAGATAGATAGATAGATAGATAGATAGATTTGTAAAGTATACTATGATTATATAGACAAAGTTATAAGTCTTTTTTGGACATATCATGATTTCTCTTGAATATAAATGCATAAGGAAATGTCCCCTTCACATTAACATGGAGTCACTGTTTTCAGAATTACGGTTTATGAATGACAAGTGGCTGCTGTGTGATATCTTTATGCAGATATAACGATATCCAGGGATTCCTCAAATTCAGAATTTATTCGAGAGACAAAACAAAAATAATGACCTATTTGTCAAATTCATCTCCGGAAATAACAATCTCCAGAGCTATTATGATGGCTTCTGTGAAGTGTTTTTTTAATCATATTGTAGTAGATTTATTCGTATGAATATAAATTCTGGGTTTATCCTTCGAAACTTCAGTCGTGATCTTCTTGTTTTTGAAGAATATCTTACCCATGTCATTTCGTTGTTCTGTAAGGGAAAAGGTGAAAGATTTCGTTGTTCTGTAAGGGAAAAAGTAAAAGATTTCGTTGTTCTGTAAGGGAAAAAGTAAAAGATTTCGTTGTTCTGTAAGGGAAAAAGTAAAAGATTTCGTTGTTCTGTAATGGAAAAAAGTAAAAGATTTCGTTGTTCTGTAAGGGAAAAAGTAAAAGATTTCGCTGTTCTGTAAGGGGAAAAGTGAAAGATTTAATTGTTCTAGGGAAAAAGTGAAAGACTTAATTGTTCTTTAAGGGAAAAAGTAAAAGACTGCACTGTTCTGTAAAGGAAAAAGTGAAAGATTTCATTGTTCTGTAAGAGAAAAAGTGATAGATTGTATTGTTCTGTAAGGGGAAAAATGAACGATTGCATTGTATTCTGTCCGAGTTAAAAACAAAACAAAACAAAACAACCTTCTCGTCTGTGATGGAGTTTTTCATTCAGCTGCCAGATATCTCAGTGGTGCTGTGGTTACTTAGTGCACCCTCACTCACATGGAGTCAGTGGTTCAAGTCTGATCAAAGGCACTTCATCGTGCCTTGTCTTCAGATTTTAAAAGGCTAATCATACTAACTTTGCTCTGACATTTTGAAAACAACTTGACTTTTATCCCACCCAGGTCTGAGTTCATTCATTGTTGTATAGCTGACAGCATTTCACATCCACAGGACAGTTCATCATTTTGTGGCTTCCTCGGAAAGTTTCTTTACTCACACTATCCGCTTAAAAGTTATCTCTCTCTCTCTCTCTCTCATGAAAGATGGAGCGATGAAGGGCAGTATGTAAGACGTGCCTGCGTGCACAATTATTTACCCTTTAAGGAGTAAAGAGAATTCATTCATTTATTCTCTCTCTTCCTCCTCTCATCCTCCACACCCCCCCCCCCCAAAAAAAAACCCCCAAATAATTAGTATATGACAAACAGAAATTCTCGGGTAGGGCGAGTTTCAGTTATATAATCATATAAGTTTCAGAAAAATCTACATAACCATATAACAGAGACACTGAAATCTCGTTTCCTTACAAACTCCACGACTTTTTTTATTATATCCTCTTTTCTGCGTTCTTCCTCAAAAGAACGTTCAATATGTTGCCGCTCTGCGCCTTGCGGCCCCAAACATCCGACTTCGGCCCCGACTATTTCTGAGGAGTTCGCGTTCCCATTTCGAAAACCGCTTCCGTTCAAACTAAAGTTTGTTTCTATGGGCACCGCTGTACGGTAGAACAGGGTCTTGACCGGGTATGGTTCACCAACCCTGACGCAAGCAGGTAACTGTAGGTCACTATCGCTGCCTCATTCGTCGTGAGTGCTGCATCCTCAGGCGCTCTGTAATTTATGACGTTTAAAATAAAAATGATCTCCAAACATAGCAGTTCCACCATTTTTGTTGTTGTTGTTGCATACCTTAACAATTTAAACAACGATAAACATGCCGTAAATTCTCTGCTTCTTCCAGGCGTGTGAGACTTACAAACCTTGCTGTTTGCTGGCATTGTTTCTTTACTTTCAAATAAACAAGTTTTTGATCTTGTTACTGCTCTATTTCTTCATGTTTCTGATTGTCCAGTGCTGTAACGTTAAGCCATCAACTGTTAGGCCCGAGACCCGTATCCGGTGCCCACGGCAATCTGGCAGCTGGCGCCATATTTGGTTCCACGAAGCTGTGACGGCTGATTGAAAAAAATGAGGTTCTTGGTAAACATTTACGCTTGGAAACAGCCGACCATGTTTCCCCTATCACAAAAGGGCACTTTTTTTTTACCGAATTTGGAATTTTCTTCGGGGTAAGAAATCTTGTTGTGACTTATGAAAGGTTTCTACAACTTTAGCCAGGGTAACCTTGGGGAAAGCGATCTTCATTAGGTGCAGATGAACACAAAAAGATCATGAAATATTGGAAGACACTGGGAAATATGTCTACTGCCAGAGTTTGTAAACAATGAAGAGCCTACAAAACATGGCGACATTGATGAAATAAATAACATCAGCGAAGTAAAGCTTCTCCGTCTAACTGAAATTGCTGGTTTATATTCTCTACAACCGATTCCATGATGATAATAGTGCAGTTCTTTGGGAAGTAGATTGGTTACATTGGCTTGATTGAGATCCAATCGGATGGGAAGTAGGTTGGTTACATTGGCTTGATTGAGATCCAATCGGATGGGAAGTAGGTTGGTTACATTGGCTTGATTGAGATCCAATCGGATGGGAAGTAGGTTGGTTACATTGGCTTGATTGAGATCCAATCGGATGGGAAGTAGGTTGGTTACATTGGCTTGATTGAGATCCAATCGGATAGGAAGTGGGTTGGTTACATTGGCTTGATTGAGATCCAATCGGATAGGAAGTGGGTTGGTTACATTGGCTTGATTGAGATCCAATCGGATAGGAAGTGGGTTGGTTACATTGGCTTGATTCAGATCCAATCGGATAGGAAGTGGGTTGGTTATATTGGCTTGATTGAGATCCAATCGGATGGGAAGTGGGTTGGTTACATTGGCTTGATTGAGATCCAACAATGGATCAAGGGAGTTAGTGGAGTCCACTGCCGGGGGGGGGGGGGGCGCGTCAAGTCCTATTCTATATTTGCTGTTAGGAGGAAGATAAAAAAGGCAATGATACAATTTCATCTGAAGCAAAGAACGATGCAAAATTGCTGAAGAGAATGTGTTTTTGTCTTGGATCATCACAAGATTCATCTTGATAGATAATTCACTTTCTTATCGTTGTTATCAGCAAAAAAAAAAAAAAAAGTTTAATTCTGGAAATACATTTCAGTTAACAATCAACAAATTAGCAAGTTAGACGATAAAAGAAAAAAAATTTAAAAACTTTTTAAAAACTGTGTTTTAATACAACAGACGAAAGATATATAAAAGAATAACGGGATGAATTTGTATAGACACTATTTTATTGCACTTTACTTTGTTGTATTCCTCTTTCAAAGGATGGAAAATAGTTTGACTATTTTACTTTTTAAAATTTATTCTTTAACAGACTTTACCAGTCCCTGTTTATTTTCAAGGAACTGAAGTTTTAGTTTGTCTAATACATCAGGTTTTTTTTTTTTTGGGGGGTGAATTTGTCATTGTGAATTCGGGATGTGTGATAAAATTCAACATTCGTTTCTCAGCATCGCTCCTGTGAACCATTACTTCTTCACCTCTCTAATCCAGGCGTTCCTGATAGCGTAAAAACATTGCCATGAATGGCGCATAATCCTTTAATCATATATCCCCCCAATGGCTCCGTGATGGGTATTCTCGCTTTAGTGGCGTCTGTGAAATCGCGTTTGTGAGCTTTACCGCTTCGCGTTTATGACTTGTGTTGTAGGCGATGTGCAGGCTTTGGGAAGACGCACACATGAAAGAAAGCTGCTAATTACGTCTGCAATGAAAGTAATAAAATTCACCTCCGGAACACAAGAGTTGGCAAACTCATCTCCGAAATGCTTTGAAATTATTTCAGAAAGCACTGCTTCGGGACGGTGCTGCTAGTCTGCTAGAGGCGCAAACTGCATGTCTGTATGTGTGACTTGGTTTTCAGTTCTAACAAGGTTTCTCTCTCTGCCTTTCACGATCGTTCTGGAGTTGTAGAGGCCGTTTTTTTTTTTCAAAAGTAGTAACGTGTAGAGTTTTTTTTTTTTTTAATGTGTAAAGCTGGTGTGTTGACGCAATGGAAGAGGCGAGTCTGTACCTCTGTGTGAGAACGCATGTGCATGCCGAGAGGGAATTTACAAGAAGCAATGGGAATAAATCACCGAACCGAGGGAGCGCCAAGGGAACATATCTGTCATGGTCGACAAGTTCCTGGGGATGTGATGGCCGCGTACGCGTTGTTGCTGTCAGAATGCTACCATTTCCCGCCAGCTAAGATCAGGGACCTCGGGCACGCCAAGTCTTGGTTAGAAGCTGCCAGTCTTTGTACTTCAAGAGCAAGTATATTGATGCTGTTTCGACATTTGTTTGAAGTTCAAATCCGCTCTTGTGACATTTAGCACATGCAGACAGCGCCTTCAGGTGCGTAGTTTGAGTACCTTGAGCTAGTGGTATGTGTGGTGCTTTCATGTTTCATGAAAGCATAAAACGAAAGGAGTTTCGTGCATTGAACGAGTAACCGCGCGAAATTAAAATTCCACGGTAGAAAGTAGTTATTACTTCATAAGCTGTTTGCACGGCGTTTCTGTCATTCACGCCGGCTTTCCACTCACGGCTGCAACCAGTTTTAGATTCCTCACTACTCATATTATCTTCAGCATTTTTGGAGCTTAATTCTCAAAATCATTTTAAGCAGACAGGAGATTATAATCACAACATCCAGTACATACAGTGCGTGCAGTTCATTCATAATAAGCTGAATTTGAAACACAACCTAGTCACTCCCTCTTGATGCCAGCAGGAAAATCTTACGCCATGTAGTCCCCCCCCCCCCCAAAAAAAAAAAAGTCACTTTAAAATACCTTTATGGAGAGAAAATAATAAATAAAAATCCGCGAATGTAAAGAAACCATTAAGGAAATCGGGAATCCACGTTTGAAGAATGTGAAATTCAAGTGATCCAAAATATTGCAGTGGTGAAAAGTAAAACTAGATTAGTTGTGCTTCTCTTCAGTCATTCCTACCTGTGTGCAAGTAGGTTTGAAAGAGGAAGTAAAAAAAAAAAAAAAAGGTAGAATTCGTGGTTTATGGACCGTTACATCGGCCAGCTCTGTTATGGCGTGGCTTTCACTTCTCCGAAGAGAGCAGCCGCCAAAAATTCTCATTTCTGCTTTTTATGGCGGCTGCGATTTCGATTAATCCCCTTTACACTAAGCAAACTGTTACTGCTGATCTGCTGATGTGTAACATTTCGTTGTAACAAATAACATAATGTCATCCTCCTTTCATTTCTCATTTACACCGATCTATATGTGTGTGTTTACGTTCCTTAACCAAATGGAGAAAAAAAAAAACGAGCTTATGTTTACGCGTATCGTCTGCTCTGTAAACAGCTGCCCCAGGTTTTAGAAGAAAAGAAGACTGCAATTTTTTTTTTCTCCGCCATTATTGTTATTTTCTTTGTTTGCAGTTTGTATCATTAGGCTCTTTTTTTTTTTTCTCAGAAGACTCATGTTATTCTCTCCATTTTCCTGACAATATCCGTGATTTATAGTTACCAACTCCTCGATTTTACAAACATGAAAATGCCAAATATTGCGAATCCGCAGTTCACTTTCATTTTCATATTCGAATACGGACGCTTACAGAACCTAGCTTACAGGGTCTGAAAACACAATCCAGTTCTGATAATTTTAGTTTTGGTGTCACGTGGGGCTATGTTCTCCTCTGATTTTCTGATTGATAAAACCTGATATGCACCTGCTAGACCTAAAACAGAGGCTGTCAGTGTATTAAGGAAAACTGGTATTCAAACAAAAAAATAAGTCATACATAGGACTTGCATACAAAACTACAGCTATTCTGTAAACATATACCAGTCGGTAATCAACTAAAAGCTATAGAATTACTGCGGCTATTCTGTAAACAAATATCACTCGGTAATCAACTAAAAGTTGTAGAATTACTGCAGCTATTCTGTAAACAAATATCACTCGGTAATCAACTAAAAGCTATAGAATTACTGCAGCTATTCTGTAAACAGATACCACTCCTCAAGATAATGAGGAAAGTACGGGTGACTAAGGGTGACATACAAATTAGTTCAAATAGAAAATGTCTGGAGATAAATAAACATTACTTATGAGTTTCATTTGGTGTGAAAATGCTTTGCAAAGATGAGTGTCTGAGTAAGCCAAGATTTTGTTGTACAAGTCAAGCCTTTCTTATACAAGTAAAGCCTTAGTTTTGAAAGAAAGACAGTTATTTGGATGTAGGCTGTTTATTTTATTAGCTCAGAGCAACAACCACAATTAGAGCGAAGCATTTTGTGTCAGAGTTATGTGAAAAAATTTGTCTTGGTTGAATATGTGACTGCTTTTTATTGTTAGAATCTTTAGATGTCTGTGTTGATCTGCAGGCTTGCGCTGGATGTTTGTCACTAATTAGATGTGCTGGTAAATTTTAAAGTGAGTAGAATCTTTTTGTGTTTGACACTGAACAATTTTCTCAGAGCAGTAGTCGAAGACACAAACAGAAAAAAACTTAAATATTTTTGACATATTAAATGTCATGAGAATTTAGAGAAGACAGTCTTAGAAGTGTACGTAACAGGAAAAAGAGAGAAAGACCAAGGCGAAGACGGCTGCAATACATCGTTGATAATCTGCAGATGGATGCATCAACAGCTCATAACCGAGAGACCTACAGAAGAGCTGTTAGGCAGGCAAAGTTCTGCAAGGAACATGCAAATGACTGACTGAACAGGCGAAGTGTGTATGTATGTGTGACATGTACATTTGTCTTATGTCGTGATGGAGAAATCTTTCATTTTAGATAACTGGTAAACTTTTTATGCAATGACTTTTGTTAGACTGTGCACGCGTGAGGTCCAAGTGAAGTGTTGAGTAATATTGAGACCTAACCTATTTTGTTGTAATGAGCATGGATTTTGTTTTGTTTGTGTTTACCAACATCGTTCAGTCACAGCTACATTCCATTAAGCTGTTAATTTCACACTGCATTGCCGTGACCAGTGTATACTTTACAGGTGGTGGTGAAAGAAGTCAACAGAAAGGCTTTACTTTAAACATCAAAAAGACAGAGACTATGATTATATCTATAAAACAGAATCCACCAACATGCAGTATAAAATTAAACTGACCTATTTTAAAACAGGTGCAGAAATTCAAATACCTTGGAGCAGTAATAACTTCAGATGGGAAATGCAGAACAGAAATTAGGAACAGAATAGGCCAAGCAAAGACTGCATTTCAGAGAATGAGAAACATATTATCTAACACATCCTTATCAGTTTGCATGTCCTTTGCGCAACTTTGCCTCCCTAACAGCACTCCTGTAGGCCTCTCGGTTGTGAGCAAGATGGCCTGCTGCTGATGCATCCATTTGCAGATCATCAACGATGTCTTGCAGCCATCTTCGCCTCGGTTGTCCTCTCTTTCTTTTCCCCATTATGTACCATTCCAATATTGTACCCTTCTCTAGATTATCATGACTTTTAATGTGTCCAAAATATTTCAGTTTTCTCTCATTAATCCTCTTTACTAGCCAGCCTTTTTCAATATTAAGTTCTTGTAGTGTGGATATATTTGTTCTTTTTTGTGTCCATGATATATGAAGAACTCTTCTGTAGCATTTACATTCAAAGGCATTTATGTGTTTCTCAACTGCTTTGTTAAGTGTTCAGGTCTCACACGAGTCCTAAAATGCTATACTGAACCTATCTTATTATATGGAAGTGAATCATGGACAATAGGCAGGTCTACACAAAAATCATTGGAAGCAGCAGAAATGTGGTTTATTAGAAGAATGTTGCGAATCCCCTGGACAGCAAAAATAACTAATGAAGAATGTATGAGAAGAGCTGGAGAGACAAACAAATCTTGTCAAAAAAAGTAAAAAAGAGATAATGTACTTTCCCTAGAAAATACATTGTCTCTTTTTTATTTCATGCAATGAAATATATATATGAAAAATATATATTCATGCAATGAGAAGAAGAGGCATTGAAAATATTATAAAAGCAGGAAAAACAGAAGGAAGAAGATCAAGAGGAAGACCAAGAGAAATGATACTGGACAGTCTGACGGGATGGTGTGAGAGGAGATCACCAAATGATGGCCAGCATGAAGGATCGTGTACTCTGGAGAAGCATAATAGCCAACGCCAGTCGGCACGGCACCTGATGATGATGATGATGAGGATGATGATGATGATATCACATGAAGAAATGGTGAAGAGATAGATGATTGATAAACAGGAGAGATTTCGAGAGAAAAACTTGCAGAACATCGGTAACGAAGGTAGACAAACAAACGGACAGTCAGATCACCGTTTTGAAACTCTGTATTTCACACTAAAACGTTCAGAATGCTTACACCGTCATTTTTTTGGTTGATATTTTTCTTGCCTATATTTTTTGTATAGCTCTTTGACCTCATCATATCTTAACACACTCAGCGAAGAATGGGTTATATTTTTATTTTCACAACTCTCAATAGAACTCCAACTCTGGCCAATCAAAGGGAAACAAATCATATTGGGACTCAAAACGGAAGTCTATAAGACGGAATCATCAAAAAGACAGGATGGACTTTAAGGTGATCCTCACCCCCACCTCACCCCACCCCCACCCCCGACCCCTCCGTTCTCAAGGATGCGATGTGAGTTTCAGAGTTTCTGTACCTGCTGACGTGGTAGTTCCCCGCGATCACAGATCAGATATGATTGCATGCAGGTGCTGTCAGAGTTCATTGCCGGGGGGGGGGGGGGGGCACTGGCTGTGGGGCTTGTGGTTTCATTCAATCAATCTGGTTGTTCTTTTGACGTATTCGCTGTGTTCTTCTTCTTGTTTGATATAGTTCTTTATTCTTTATAAATAAACAGCAAAACACAACATGCATAAGCAGAGTGAATTACATGTGCTGAATACATATATATATATATATATATGTACATACCTACGTACATACTCATCACATATAATTTACCCTGCTTATGTTTTGTAAACTTTACAAGAGTAAATTCGAACTCCAGATATATATATATATATATATATATATATATATATATATATATATAGGGAGTTCGCAAAGTTAGTGTGCAGTATCCTAGTATCGATTCCGGTATCATAGTGGTATCTTAGTGGCTGCGATATCTAGGCACATCTGCCTGCTTACGTTAGCGTGTTGAAGTCTGCTGTTGTGTAACATTCACTGTATTCAGTCTGTCTTCTGCGTTTGAAGCGCAAGACGGGCGAATTTGTTTAAATCAGTTTATTCACTACGGTTCTGTCACTGGAAGAACGTATTTTTCTTGCTGAATACGTATTTCTAGAATGCTCCGATTTAGTGGTGGAACAGTTTGTTGAAATCTTCGCAGGAACACCCTACCTCATCGCAACGCAGTTTATAAACTTATCGAAAAATTTCGTGAAACAGGCTCAGTATTAGACGCACATCGTTTTGGGAAACCATCTATAAACTTAACGAGGAGAAATTATCGAACATTTCTGACTCTATGCTTCCAGGGCTTTCCGTAAGATGGCACAACAGGAAGGTATCGGGCTTGCATCAGCGATTAAAGCTGTTAGAGAAAATTGGAAACTCTTCCCATATAAAATAACAGCGGTCCAACAACTGCTGCTGGTGGATCATGAAAAAACGATTCCGTTACTGTGAATGGTTTACACATTTTATTGAAATTAAAACTGCTGATATTCTTGATGTCACGTTTTTTTACAGATGAGGCATGGTTTCACCTCTCTGGTTAACATAAGTTAACACACAAATTACACGTACTTAAGAAACACAGCCAGAACTACGAAAAGTGTTTGAGAATTAAAATACAGATTAAACGTGTTCAAGCTTGTATAGGCGCACAAGGACATCACTTTCATTTGTAATAAGGTACGTGTCTGATTAGTTTATATTAAGTAAAATTTTTTTTTATGAGCACGTTTTATCGGCGACCCCAGCCGCGCTACCATATGGCAGGTAGATGTGTCTAGATATCGCAGTCACTAAGATACCACTACGATGCCGGAAAAGTTACTTGAATACACAGAATTTGAGAATTCCCTGTATATATCTCAAAGGGCAGTGCTAGAAAGAGCTACGCTACCGATAAACTAGCTGACCACACCATTTCTTGTGAGACTGTGGAGGGCACAGCTGGTGGACATCTATATCCAGGGATTCCCCAAAGTGATATCCCTTCTCTCGTGGGGGGTGGGGGTGGGGTCCAAGGTGAGGTGAAGGAAAGGAAAAGGCTGCGGCATGGTACATAAGGAGTGGCTGAGAGAAGAGAAGATCTTTGACCACGCTATATATGTGGTCTGGGAGCCTGGTGTGCTGCAGACCGAAAGCCACGCTATGTATGTGGTCTGGGAGGCTGGTGTGCTGCAGACCGAAAGCCACGCTATGTATGTGGTCTGGGAGGCTGGTGTGCTGCAGACCGAAAGCCACGCTATGTATGTGGTCTGGGAGGTAAATGTGCTGCAGACCGAAAGCCACGCTATGTATGTGGTCTGGGAGGTAAATGTGCTGCAGACCGAAAGCCACGCTATGTATGTGGTCTGGGAGGTAAATGTGCTGCAGACCGAAAGCCACGCTATGTATGTGGTCTGGGAGGTAAGTGTGCTGCAGACCGAAAGCCACGCTATGTATGTGGTCTGGGAGGTAAGTGTGCTGCAGACCGAAAGCCACGCTATGTATGTGGTCTGGGAGGTAAGTGTGCTGCAGACCGAAAGCCACGCTATGTATGTGGTCTGGGAGGTAAGTGTGCTGCAGACCGAAAGCCACGCTATGTATGTGGTCTGGGAGGTAAGTGTGCTGCAGACCGAAAGCCACGCTATGTATGTGGTCTGGGAGGTAAATGTGCTGCAGACCGAAAGCCACGCTATGTATGTGGTCTGGGAGGTAAATGTGCTGCAGACCGAAAGCCACGCTATGTATGTGGTCTGGGAGGCTGGTGTGCTGCAGACCGAAAGCCACGCTATGTATGTGGTCTGGGAGGCAAGTGGGCTGCAGACCGAAAGCCACGCTATGGATTTGGTCTGGGAGTTAACTTTCTTACGTCTATTAGGCTCCGACTAGAAGATCTTGATTTTGCTGATGACATAACTCTTATCAGTAACAATGTGAATTCCATGCAAGAAAAAATAGATAGCCTGTCTTTACTGGCTAGCAAAATAGGAATTAAAATTAACGAGGACAAAACAAAAATAATGAAAATTCCCATTAATCAAAATGGAAAAATTCACATAGAAGGGACAGATATTGAAG
Organism: Achatina immaculata; assembly: GCA_009760885.1. Taxonomy (NCBI): domain Eukaryota; kingdom Metazoa; phylum Mollusca; class Gastropoda; order Stylommatophora; family Achatinidae; genus Lissachatina; species Lissachatina immaculata. The sequence goes on along the minus strand of CM019721.1, from coordinate 20,782 downwards.
AAGTCAATCAATTTGCATACCTTGGCAGCTACATAGACCAGGATGGTGACGCCAGAAAGGAAGTTAGAATCAGAATTGCAAAAGCAGCATCGATCTTCAAGAATCTTGAGAACATATGGAATTCAAATATTATAAGCACAAAAACCAAGATAAGACTATTCAATTCAAGTGTATTATCCGCCCTCATTTATGCATATGAAAGCTAGAAAACAACCAAGGAAATATAGAAAAGATTAGACTCTTTTGAAAACAAATGCCTAAGGAAATTACTTGGCATCAAGTGGAACGAATTCAGGAACAATGCAGAGATAAGACAGATGACTGAACAACCAGTCTCATGGGTGATCAAGAAAAGGAGATGGACATATGTTGGTCACTTGATGAGAAGAAATGAGCAGAGAATCCCAAAACAAGCTATCAAGTGGAACACAACAGGCCAAGGAAAAAGAGGCAGACCGCGTGAAACTCTGAAGAGGACATTGTTAAGAGAGGCCAAATTACCAGGCATAAAATCCCTTGATGAGGTTGAAAGACTCGCTGAAGACAGGAAAAATTGGCGAACTATTTTGCAAGCCCTATGTGACGTTTAACGGCACGGGAAGGATATAAGATAAGATTAAGCTCCGGGAGATAAACTTTCATACCTTTATTAGGCTCCGTGAGACAAACTTTCATACCTTTATTTGGTTCCGTGAGACAAACTTTCATACCTTTATTAGGTTCCGTGAGACAAACTTTCATACCTTTATTAGGCTCCGTGAGACAAACTTTCATACCTTTATTAGGCTCCGTGAGACAAACTTTCATACCTTTATTAGGTTCCGTGAGACAAACTTCCATACCTTTATTAGGTTCCGTGAGATACTTTCATACCTTTATTAGTTTCTGTGAGAAACTTTCATACCTTTATTAGGCTCCGTGAGACAAACATTCATACCTTTATTAGGCTCTGTGAGACAAACTTTCATACCTTTATTAGGCTCCGTGGGACAAATTGAAAGTATTTTTTTCCACACTATAAAAGAACATTGGTAATTAGGATTGCAATTTTCTTTTCAAAAACATGAACAAAGGACATTTGTCAAAAGCACAGCTAGAACATGTCAGATTTTCCGTTTGCTTCACACTTCACAAAATGTGTTACTTCATGCTAGCAGATACCACAACTGCGCATCCGCCGAATTTACTGAGTGTTCATAATATTAGTGTAACAATATCAGGGCTCCGGTATGTAATTTTTTTTTCTGTTGCAAAATCATCATTCGATCTAAAAAGTATGAGAACCTCTGTTACAGACTGAAAGCAAGATTCTGCAGAACCAAAAGCTGAAATTGTTCATGTCCAAATTTTGTCTATGTGTCCATGACATATATTCTCTTTACTGATATGCGTACATGACATATATTCTCTTTACTGATATGCGTACATGACATATATTCTCTTTACTGATATGCGTACATGACATATATTCTCTTTACTGAAATGCATACATGACATATATTCTCTTTACTGATATGCGTACATGTACAGTCTTTGAGAAAACAGAAAGGAAGGAATAACGTCTGAAACAGCGAGAGTGTGTGTTCTGTGGATGTGTTAAGTAAGATTTTTTTCTGGTTAGCGCAAGACTGTTTCCTTCTCTCGCTCTTTAAACTTTTCTTCTTCACCAAAAAAGAGGAAAGGGGGTGGGGGTGGGGTGGGGGGAGGAAGGCGTGGGCCCAAACACTCGTGTCTGGTCCAGAAAACTTTTTGCTTTTTCTAACTTTTTTTTATTGTTTGTTGACATTTACGTCTTTCCTGGGTCGTGTCACGCTTGCTATCTAATCTGCCACACTCTGGACTGATGATGAAAGCTGTAATTAAGGCCACTTAAGAGCATGAAAATAAAAAAAGGTAGAGATTTAACTCTCTCGAATCCTGAGTGAAAAGTTCTCAAACAAAACCAATTTTAATTTTTCCGATTCTGTATCCTAAGTTTTTCTTTTTTTCTTGTAGACTTGCAACGCATTCAAATAAGTGTTAATTTTTACTCATTAATTATATAGAAAACTTTGTAGAAATCATTCTTTCAAGCTTCCTATCAAAAAATGTAATAAATACATATTTTAGAAACTTCGAACGATTTGTTACAAAGTTGAGAAGGTGAAAAAAAAATCATATTTAGTTTTAAAAAAAACAAACACACACACACACAAGAAAATAATTGAAATATGAAAACGACAATGTTAACCAGTTAGATTCTGCCTCTGGCAAATATACAATGTTAATTACTCAGTACATAAATCTATATGTTCAATTTCTGTATACGCGACCTAATTTGATTTGTTTTGTTTTTTAGTAGATAACCTTCCCTTCTTTTTTTCTCTTTACATTAATAGAAAACGTACAAGCAAATAACAAACAGGGGTTAGTTACGGCCACAAACATAGCTGTCATTTGTTAAACTAACACAGAGAAGTAGTTCTAGAGTTTCGCGGCCTCATACTACGATCGTGAGAGGAACGTTCATCGTGTGACGCTAACCGTTGCTTGCGCTGCTCGAGTTATCGTCGTATCACGAACCCTGTCCGTCCCTATGCGCTGTCTGGAAAGTTTTTTTGTTTTTTGTTTCTTTTTTGTTCAAAACGAACGCTGTTCGAGGGTTAAGAAATGCTCTCTCGTGTAATGCACGCTGTTTATTTTAAACGAACAAGGCTTTTGAAAGCTGAGCTGTTGAATCTAATTCAGTTCTACTTGGTGCTCTTCAAGGTCACTACGCACTCCAGCACATTGTCTAGGAACAAACTTGTTCTACTTCTGGGGAGCTAAGAAGGCACACAAGGCCATTCGTAATATCAATCTCCATCAAAATGTTTGGGGATATCGACGACTTGAGTTGAAATATTTCAAGGATATCCAACTTGACGTCCAAGAAAGCTCGGTGATAGCGGAATGAAGAACACGAGAATAAATGATAATATCCTCAGATTATGAGCTACACTGAATCAATTTATTCTGTCCTTTACGTGAAACACATTTCTGAAAGTTGAGTTTAAAAAAAAACAACACTACTTTATTCAGTAGTTTATAAGACGACAGACAATATTTTCATAGAATTTAACTATAGATAATATTTTCATAAGTTTAACTCAGTCAGTCATTTGCATGTCCCTTGCGGAACTTTGCTTCGCTAACAGCTCTCCTGTAGGCTTCTCGGTTGTAAGCAAGATGGTCTGCTGTTGATGCATCCATTTGTAGATTATCACCGATGTTTTGCAGCCATCTTCGCCTTGGTCTTCCTCTCTTTCTTTTTCCCATTATGTACCCTTCCAAGACGGTTTTCTCTAAATTCTCATGACGTTTAATGTGTCCAAAATATTTAAGTTTTCTACATTTAATCCTTTTTACTAGCCAGCCTTCTTCAATATTAAGTTCTTGTAGTATAGATATATTTGTTCTTTTTTGTGTTCATGATATTTGAAGAACTCATCTGTAGCATTTACATTCAAAGCCATTTATGCTTTTTTCTCAGCTGTTCTGTTAAGTGTCCAGGTCTCACAGGCATATGTTTGGATGGGAAAGATGCATGCCCTTTAAAATCTTATTTTTGTAATTCTGTCTGTTCCTCTCCACAGCTTCTTTAGTTGTTTTACATTCTGAAGGTTGATAGATGTCCTCTTTTTAATTTCCCTCTGTGTATCTCCATTATTAGTTAGTAATGATCCACGAGAGATGTACATAAATGCCTTTGAATGTAAATGCTACAGAAGAGTTCTTCAAATATCATGGACATAAAAAAGAACAAATACATCGACACTACAAGAACTTAATATTGAAGAAAGCTCGCTAGTAAAGAGAATTAAACAAATAAAACTTCAATATTTTGGACACATTAAACGTCATGATAATCTAGAGAAGACAATCTTGGAAGGGTACGTAATGGGAAAAAGAAAGAGGGGAAGACCAAGGCGAAGATGGCTGCAAGACATCGTTGATAATCTGCAAAAGGATGCATCAGCAGGGCATCTTGCTCACAAAAGAGAGACCTACAGGAAAATGAATGAGTGAATGAATGAATGAATGAATGAATGATCCAAGATATTCAAAACTCCACTTCTTCCAATTTTTCCTCATTGATATATATTTCAGCTGCCTTATTTGTTTTGTCAGTTGTCATCAATTTAGTTTTCTTTGCATTAAGATAGAGGTTTTGCTCTTCGCTATTATTACGTTCTTAAGGACTGATATAATTAGTTTTTCCATTCCTTTTTGTGTTGTGGACAGTAATACTATGTCATCAGCATATCTAATCTCAGATATTTCATTATCTCTAATTGTTATGATATCGTAATATTCTTTGTCTACATTTTCTCTATCAAACGTAATTATATTTTCAGTCATCATCATCATCGGGTGCCGTGCCGACTGGTTTGGCTATTATGCTTCTCCAGAGTACACGATCCTTCATGCAGGCCATCAGCTCAGTTGGTGATCTCCTCTCACACCATCCCGTCAGACTGTTCAGTATCATTTCTCTTGGTCTTCCTCTTGATCTTCTTCCTTCTATTTTTCCTGTTGTTATAATGTTTTCAATGCCCCCTCTTCTCATTGCATGTCCTATTTTCAGTATAGGAGTTAAATAAGTAAGGCGACAATATGCACCCCTGACGGATCCCTTGTTTTATGTCAAATCAAGATAAAGATTAAAAAGAAAAGATAGAAAGAAAAAAGACAGGTGATCAAAAGACCACTCAGCTTTGATCTTACAAAAATACCAGAACAATACGGTATAGAAGTGAAGAACCGTTTTGAGATACTGATGGCTGTACAGGAGGAGAAGACACCAGATGAATTGGCTACACAGGCCAAAGATATCTTAATAATAGCAGCTAAAGATATGGTTCCAGTAAAGAAAACACAAAAGTTTAACTACAGACAATATTTTCATAAAGTTTAACTACAGACAATATTTTCATAAAGTTTAACTACAGACAATATTTTCATAAAGTTTAACTACAGACAATATTTTCATAAAGTTTAACTACAGACAATATTTTCATAAAGTTTAACTACAGACAATATTTTCATAAAGTTTAACTACAGACAATATTTTCATAAAGTTTAACTACAGACAATATTTTCATAAAGTTTAACTTTCGGTCGATGTTCCATAGCATTGTTCTGTGATTCATTGTGTCATTTATTTTGTAACTGCAAACATTTACTGTTCACCACACACTTAAAAAAAATTCTGTACAAGAAAAGACTAGCAGAGGAACTAATGCACTGAGCCATCATTTAGTACGTACAAAATGCATGCAAATGTTGTATGTACATACCTTGATATTTTTGTGTGTCACTGAAAACTTTAGATAGTAAGATTTTTTTAACGTGATTCATATTTTATTATTAATTTTCACAGTTACTGTTGCTAGTTTGTGTTCTTTTAGTACGTTAAAGTGGTGCTAAACGTGTCTGTTAATCTGTTAATCTTGTGAGCTGTACTTTATGTCTGCTCTTCCACTACGTCGATCGACATCGACATATGGTCGAATCAGCTTAATGGTTCTAAATTCGGCACCGACAAATGGTCGAGTCGACTTACTGTCGGAACTGCTCACACGCCATAAAAAAAACGTAAAGGTAATCCTGTCATGCTTTAGAGGCACATATTTTCCTTGACCTGTTAGCACACGAGAATGTGATATGGTCTGTATCACGCCTGGCTGCCTTTCCTTCCCCAACTCCAGAAGATGTCAGGTATCCATTTCTACAGCTGGTGTAGCATAGCCTTGTAAGTAATGATTATAGTTATTATAATTATAATTATTATTATTATTCTTAGTGACATGATCAGGAATAAAGAATGTATTGGGGGGCAGAGAAGTTATAGTTAGAGGAGCGAGGAACGGATACTCGGTACTTCAAAGACCTGATCAAAGGTAAAACCGTATCGATAGATCTGATAGATCGTGAGAGTGGTCCAGTTCTAGAGGTGCGACTTCGCGCGCACATGCAGTAGCCCAGGGGGAACAATTGACCAGTAGATCAAAGACTGAACAGAGAACGGACTAGGTCCCGAAGCAGATAACATGAAAGAGATGGTGCGACTGGTTTTGGGCAACAAAGGATGACCCAATGACCCAATGACCGATACAACAATTGGAGGCGTGGTCTATGGAACGGAATTTACGAATATAAAAGGAGAGGTAGACAGGTGGAAAAAAGGAGGAAGGGCAGAGGAGAGCAGATAGGGGTTCTGATAGAGGAGAAGAGGGCGGAGAGCAGATAGGGGTTCTGATAGAGGAGGAGGCAGAGAGAGATTTTGATAGAGGAGGACCAAAAGGTCCTAAACAAGTAGTCTAATTAGAAGAACATAACAGATAGAGAAGTAGAGTTAGATTGAACTAGTGTAGCAAGAGATCGTACAGTAATTGTTACCAAGAGCTTTTGTATTACTGAATATTGTGAACGCTGCTTAAATACTGCTTGTAGAATTATGAGAATTTTGATATTGTGATTTTGTGAGATTTCGTGCTACTATGATGAAAATAATGAAATGTGTATAATCTTGCCTATGCCTATTATTACAAGTGAGTTATCAGCTATACGTATTGATCATATTGATATTATTTGTCAAATTAAAATGAGTCAGTGAAATGTTCATGAGAAATCTTCTATTGCCATGTATGTGAAACTTCGACGTGTGATGTACCAAGGTGAGATGTGATGATAATAGAACATTCAATAATAACAATAATGAACGATATAAAATAGAAAACATATTGTTATACTGGGTGATCGGGGTGCTTCCGGTTGGATTCGAACCCCCTATCTACGCCATGAGAATCAAGTGCACTAACCACTTCGCCACTCAGATACTCAATATTCCCAAATAAAATATAGATTGCTTATATATATATATATATATATATATATATATATATATATATATATATATAAAATTTCGGCTCTGCTCACATAAAACTGGCTAGAAGAGTATTTTTTTGTAATAAATATGTCCCGAAGCACTCGCATGTTGTAGGGGTGTGAAGTGTTACTGCCTTCACATTTCTAGGCCAATATAGCAGTTGAAATAGGGATGTTCACGTCCTGTCCTTGCTGTCTTTGTTTTCCTAGAGAACCCCCCTCCCCCCGGCCTACAAGTACCCATGTTTTGAGTCTGGGTTGACCTCGGTGTCGGCTGGTCCGAAAAAAATTACGCCCGAGTGCGAAACTGAACCCAGGATCTTCTGATCGGCATGCGAGGGCGCTAACTACTACACCGCCCAGGAACCACAGTAAAACCGGCTATACAGACTCTTAACAAAATACTAATATCATTTCTTTAAAAACGATTAATGACAGATACGTTTAAAAAATTAACATTGGTTATTCAATATCAATTTATCATGGTTCCATACTTCAGTTGGCAATGATTTTTTAACTCTTAACCTTTCAACTGTCGTTAAAATGGTTTAGAAATTAAAAAAAAAACCAACTCTCATCCGGTTTCTTTTCCCCAAAGTTAAGCGTTTACAATTTTAAATTGCCGTAAATGCTGAAAATAGACACAGCGTCATTTCCCAGTGAAATTTCATCGGCGAGATTTTTTTTAAGTAACTAAAAATGGGTCATGAACGTTATCATGGTTATGAGTTTAAAGAGAAAAAAATCATTCTGCTTAATTAATTAATGTTTAAAATATAAAATAAATCATTTTTTTGTAAATATTAACTTCTTTCGTAACAGAATCCACCAAAAAATACAGCATAAAATTAAATGGAACTGCTCTAAATCAAGTGCAGAAATTCAAATACCTTGGAGCTGTAATAACTTCAGATGGAAAATGCAGAACAGAAATTAGGAACAGAATAGGCCGAACAAAGACTGCATTTCAGAGAATGAGAAACATATTAAGCAACATATCCTTATCAATGAATGTTAGAAAACGAGTCCTAAATGGTATATTGAACCATCTTGTTATATGGAAGTGAATCATGGACAATAGGCAGATCTGCACAAAAATCATTGGAAGCAGCAGAAATGTGGTTTATTAGAAGAATGTTGCGAATTCCCTGGACAGCAAAAATAACTAATGGAGAATGTGTGACAACAGCTGGAGAGACAAGAAAATCTTTTCAAAAAAAGTAAGAGAGAGACAAGGTACTTTCATAGGACATGCAGTGAGAAGAGCCAGGGGAAAACTGAAAGTATTGTAACAACAGAAAAAATAGAGGGAAGAAAAGCCAGGGGAAGACCGAGAGAAGTGATACTGGGCAGTCTGATGAGATGGTATGAGAGGAGATCACCAACTGAGCTAATGGCCAACATGAAGGATCGGGAACTCTGGAGAAGCATAATAGCCAACGCCAGTCGGCACGGCACCTGATCATGATGAACTTCACAGGATGTACTGCTCAAAGGCTAACAGATACAGAAATGACAGATCGACATAATTTTATACTGACTTCTAGTAAAGGGTTTCTTAGCTTGTTGAGTTCACGGCACTTTGTGTATGAAACATGTTAACCTTGCATCACACTTGTCTGTCAGCTGAAAAATGGAACGTTACACAATATTTATTAATGACAACAGATGGAATCTTCCTTCAAACTTCCGCAGCACATTTGCAGACTTCTCGTAGCACACCGTTTGGTAACCGCTGCTCCAGATGTTTGTGATGTTACAGACTTCTTTGGCGTCACCGCTTACAAAAGTGTCAGAGGTTAGGTGGCTGCTCGTCTTACTGAAGGCCAGAGTTCGATTCACATTCTCTTACTTTTTCTCCCATTTTTTCTTACATCAAAGTGTAGAGTTTTCCCACAATAATCGTGCATCGTTCGCCTGATCAATTTCATGTGTATATGTCTCGTTGTTTTCAACTTGCTAAATATAGAGTCAAAAGTAGCGCATTGTTTGCCTATGGTCCTCGTACTGACCTTCAGTGATGAAAGACCTAAACAAATTGGGCAATAAAGTGTATTCTGTTCTTTGTTCGTTGTTCACGTAAGAACCATGTTTTTTCTTTTTTTTTTTGACGATTCTGGCTTCAGTGGCTCAGCCTTCACGCTCCGTGTTGTGACAGAAGTTGTAGAAAATGTGACAGATTGTTGTGATGTTCCAGGACCTACAGACCTGTGGGGGCGGTGTTTGTCTGCCTGATAAGGCGGTGTTAACTTGAGTGGGGGGGGGGGGGGCGTGGCTATGTAGTGGGGCAGTATTTGCTCAGATGGTGGAGGTGTTCGCTTGGGGGATTGGGGGGGGGGGTGGGGGGTGGGGGATGTTCATTTGTGTAGTGGGACTGGAGTGGTGGGGCGCTGTTTGCCCGGACGATGGGGCGCTGTTTGTCTGGGTCGTGGAGAATGTGTGTCTGAGTGGTGGCTGTTTTCGTGAATGATGGGGCGCTATTTGCCTGAGTGATGGGGCGGTTTTTGCCAATTATATGTAGTGAGGCAGTGTTTCCTGGATGGTGGGGGGAAGGGGGGGGGGGTGTTTGCCTGGGTAGTGCGCCTGTACTTTTTTCTAGGTGGTGGACCAATGTCTACGTGGGTGGTGCCCTGGTACGTTTATCTAAGTGATGGGATAGTGTCTGCGTGGATAGTTGGCTAGTGTCTGCATGGATTGTTAGTTAGTGTCTGCGTAGATGGTGGGTTAGTGTCTGTGTGGATGGTGGGCTAGTGTCTGCGTTTGTGGTAGGCTAGTGTCTGCGTGGGTGCTGGGCTAGTGTCTGCGTTAGTGTTGGGCTAGTGTGCGTGGATAGTAGGCTAGTGTCTGAGTTAGTGGTAGTCTAGTGTGCGTGAATGGTGGGCTGGTGTCTGAGTTAGTGGTAGGTTAGTGTCTGAATTAGTGGTAGGCTAATGTGCATGGATGGTGGGCTAGTGTCTGAGTTAGTGGTAGGTTAGTGTCTGAATTAGTGGTAGGCTAATGTGCATGGATGGTGGGCTAGTGTCTGAGTTAGTGGTAGGTTAGTGTCTGAATTAGTGGTAGGCTAGTGTGCGTGGATAGTAGGCTAGTGTCTGAGTTAGTGGTAGTCTAGTGTGCGTGAATGGTGGGCTGGTGTCTGAGTTAGTGGTAGGTTAGTGTCTGAATTAGTGGTAGGCTAATGTGCATGGATGGTGGGCTAGTGTCTGAGTTAGTGGTAGGTTAGTGTCTGAATTAGTGGTAGGCTAATGTGCATGGATGGTGGGCTAGTGTCTGAGTTAGTGGTAGGTTAGTGTCTGAATTAGTGGTAGGCTAATGTGCATGGATGGTGGGCTAGTGTCTGAGTTAGTGGTAGTCTAGTGTGCGTGAATGGTGGGCTGGTGTCTGAGTTAGTGGTAGTTAGTGTCTGAATTAGTGGTAGGCTAATGTGCATGGATGGTGGGCTAGTGTCTGAGTTAGTGGTAGGTTAGTGTCTGAATTAGTGGTAGGCTAATGTGCATGGATGGTGGGCTAGTGTCTGAGTTAGTGGTAGGTTAGTGTCTGAATTAGTGGTAGGCTAATGTGCATGGATGGTGGGCTAGTGTCTGAGTTAGTGGTAGGTTAGTGTCTGAATTAGTGGTAGGCTAATGTGCATGGATGGTGGGCTAGTGTCTGAGTTAGTGGTAGGTTAGTGTCTGAATTAGTGGTAGGCTAATGTGCATGGATGGTGGGCTAGTGTCTGAGTTAGTGGTAGGTTAGTGTCTGAATTAGTGGTAGGCTAATGTGCATGGATGGTGGGCTAGTGTCTGAGTTAGTGGTAGGCTAGTGTGCGTGGATGGTGGGCTAGTGCGCGTGGAAGGTAGGCTAGTGTGCGTGGATGGTAGGCTAGTGTGCGTGGGTGGTGGGCTAGTGTGTGTGGACGGTAGGCTAGTGTGCCTGGATGGTAGGCTAGTGTGCGTGGACGGTAGGCTAGTGTGCGTGGACGGTAGGCTAGTGTGAATGGATAGTGGGCTAGTGTGCGTGGGTGGTGGGCTAGTGTGCGTGGACGGTAGGCTAGTGTGCGTGGACGGTAGGCTAGTGTGAATGGATGGTGGGCTAGTGTGAATGGATGGTGGGCTAGTGTGAATGGATGGTGGGCTAGTGTGCGTGGATGGTAGGCTAGTGTGAATGGATGGTGGGCTAGTGTGCGTGGGTGGTGGGCTAGTGTGCGTGGGTGGTAGGCTAGTATGCGTGGATGGTAGGCTAGTGTGCGTGGGTGGTGGGCTAGTGTGAATGGATGGTAGGCTAGTGTGCGTGGACGGTAGGCTAGTGTGAATGGATAGGGGCCTAGTGTGAATGGATGGTAGGCTAGTGTGAGTGGATGGTAGGCTAGTGTGAATTGATAGTGAGCTAGTGTGCGTGGACGGCAGGCTAGTGTGCGTGGATGGTAGGCTAGTGTGAATGGATGGTGGGCTAGTGTGCGTGGATGGTAGGCTAGTGTGAATGGGTGGTGGGCTAGTGTGCGTGGACGGTAAGCTAGTGTGAATGGATGGTGGGCTAGTGTGCGTGGATGGTAGGCTAGTGTCTGCGTTAGTGGTGGGCTAGTGTGCGTGGATGGTAGGCTAGTGTGAATGGATGGTGGGCTAGTGTGCGTGGATGGTAGGCTAGTGTGAATGGATGGTGGGCTAGTGTGCGTGGACGGTAGGCTAGTGTGAATTGATGGTGGGCTAGTGTGCGTGGATGGTAGGCTAGTGTCTGCGTTAGTGGTGGGCTAGTGTGCGTGGATGGTGGGCTAGTGTCTGAGTTAGTGGTAGGCTAGTGTGAATGGATGGTGGGCTAGTGTGCGTGGACGGTAGGCTAGTGTGAATGGATGGTGAGCTAGTGTGCGTGGATGGTAGGCTAGTGTCTGCGTTAGTGGTGGGCTAATGTGCGTGGATGGTGGGTGGACTGTGTTGGGCTTCCCTGGCAGTTTCAGACCATTGAGACATTAACGTTCTTTACGGGGGCACAAAAAAGAATATAAACAACAACAACAACAACAAAACAGAACACATGTAAACCTTGAATTAGGCGCGTACTCACTAATCAGTGATGGAATATTATCACATGCACACAGTTGTTTCTTGTTTGGAGAGAAAAAAAAAGCATTCCGATAACCTAGAATTTAAAAAAGGAAGGGGGGGGGGAGGAATTTATCTAAACAGTAAATATACAGAATATACATGGAAGAAATTTAAAAATTTAAAGGCGTATGTGAAGTCTTCAGCGATCACTGCTCTCATTTCGTTTCGGCTTTCTTTCTCATATCTTTCTTAAGCAAACCTTCCTGTTATCCAGAGCTGCTTCTCATAAAGTGCGAGGCGACCTAATCAAGCTTTGTAAAAAAAAACAAACCAAACCAACAGAAACAAGATAAACATTACGTAGAAGAAAATGTGTTTCCGTGGATTACGCATCTTGTTTAATAGTTAGCCAGCTCATAGTTTCCAAGGAAAACCTATGTCAGTATGAAGGTACATTACATTCTGCACAGGCCAAACTTTCTCAGCAACATAAAATGCTAAAGATCGTACCTTATATTATTTTATGAAAATCATGTACTACAGTATCTGTATAAACTCATGCAGTGTATATGTACCCTAGCTGTAGTACAAAATAACTTAAGAACTAGTGAACTGAAGGTGGCAAAGATATTCCACATCCTGCAGACGCCCCTGCAATCTATTGAGCTACTTCAATGTGGGTTATGTGATAGGTTCAATATGGGGCCTCTTGAGGTGGCTTCGAACCAGAACATTTCTTCTTGGCTTCACTCGTGGGC
>CM019720.1:67232003-67253264 GCA_009760885.1 Achatina immaculata | reverse complement strand
AACAGAAGTTCGGCCTACGTGGGACTATGTGGATAAGTGATATAACTGTTGTGTCATGTGCTCAGTTGACAGCCGAACTGGATTGAGAGTTGCCTTTACTTTTTGATATCGAGACAGAGCATGACATCGGTGGTTAGGATACAGTTCAGTTAATAGTGTGTAGCGAAACATTTATTTGGCTTTAAAAGATTTTATATTTCTTTTGCTGGGTCTCTTTTCAGTGTGTACAAACTCTCTCAGGTCTCTCTGAAGTACCAGCTAGTGAAAAGTCTGAACCATCTCCTACTTGTGCTAAGCAGAAATGTTTGCCTGGGTTATTTTTGGTGTTCTCCTGATTGCATTTTTCGCTGTTGAAAGTAGGTATCAAATGTGTATATGTAAGTGTTATAGTACCATCCCTGTTACGATTGTTGCAAATGTTCAGTCATGCATCTCTTTTAAGGACAGACATAAAGTTTACAAATTGAGCTTATTTCTTACATATTTTAACAATATTTGTTTGGGTTTTTAGTCTGATTTTATCTGGGTTTTTTTGTGTGGCTTTTTTCATTTCTGGTGGTTCTAAGGACTGTACTAGCCGGAGGTGGGGTGGAGGATAAGCTCTCTCCTCCAATTAAATGCCTCCAAGGCGTGCGTCTCAAATAGTCTCTGACGGTCCAAGTCCAACTCCTGGCCTTCTCATGGCGGAACTGTTTAAACTGACAAGAGAAGGAACGAAAGGCGAGTATCTGGCACCTGGAAACCAGACTCTTCGGGTAGATGAGACTCGATAGTCTTGGTTGGTAGCTGATCTAGGAGAAGGCAAACTCTGATTTCAAACCCCCTGCTGCCTTGTAGGGTAGGCTCTGACAAGAGTCAAAGGCTAGTGCAGTAAACCATAAACAAACTGGTGGAAGGCAAGGGGAAACCAACACTGTACATTCCCAAGAACAATCATGACAATCCACAATTATTTGAATTATAACGTGCGACAGGTGATAGCAGATCGTCATCCAGCTACTGTACGCAAAGAAAACACAAGTAACACCACAATAATAGCAACATGGAACATTAAAAGAACCTAGAAAACTGGAAACATCGAACAAAAAATGAATAGAATGGAAATTAATATCCTTGGTTTTTGTGAAATGAGATGGACTGAAGCAAGAAGCAGATATCATAAAGACTTTAGAATAATATATTCCGGGGGAAACCAGCATAGAAATGTAGTTGGCATAATACTGGATAAGAAGACTGCAAGAACTGTGAAAGGTTTCTGGTGCATATCAGACAGAGTGTTAATGGTTAAATTACAGGGCCACCCAATAGACACAAATCTCATCCAAGTATACGCACAAACTTCAGAGAGCTCTGATGATGAGATAACATAATTTTACAACAATCTGGACATGGCAATGAAACAGTGCAAACCATTGGAAGTAAACTTTGTGCTGGGTGATTTAAATGTGAAAGTAGGGACTGAACAAGACAATGAAGCTACTGGCAAGTATGGACTAGGAATCAGAAACAAAAGAAGAAAGGTGGTGATTGAGTGGGCAGAAAAGTATAAAATGATAATAGGAAATACTTGGTTTCAACAACACCCAAGGCGACTATGGACATGGAAAAGCCCAAATAATAACATACGTAACCAGATAGATTACATTATGATCAACAGAAGATTCAGGAACTCACTAATATCCGTGAAAACAAGACCAAGCGCAGACTGCAATAGTGACCATATCATAGTCGTAGGAATGGTGAGAATCAGGCTAAAGAAGTTAATGATAGGAGCTAAGAACAAATAACTAGATAGAGAGCTGTTACGGAAAGATAAGGCAGTACAAGAACAATATAAGACCATAGTACATAATAGTTATAATGCTATAGAGAAGGTTGAAACTATTGATGAACAATGAAATATGCTCAAAGACTCTATTCAGTAAACATCTATATAAATCCTACCTCCAAATAAACGACACGCTAGACATGGGTGGATGACAAAAGAAATGTTGCAACTAATGGATCGGAGAAGAAGTCTTAAGGAAGATAAAGATGAATGTGAGAAAATAAATAAAGAAATAAGACACAAATGCAATAAAGCTAAGCAGGAGTGACTAAATAAGAAATGTAATGAAACAGAGACACACCATCATGGAAACACAAGAGATATGGACAAACAAATAAAGGAGTTAACAAACAAAAGGGCATACCACAAGACTGGTTGCCTGAACTCAAAGGAGGGACATACAGTAATGGACAGAGATGAAATAATGGCACGACTGAGCGAATACACTAGAGAACTCTATGAGGACAATACAAAGAAATAGATAGACGAAATAATAATGAAGGGCCTCACATATTAAAAGCAGAATTGGAAGAAGCCATCAAACACACAAAAACAACAAAGCACCAGAACCAGATAAAATCGCCAAGGAAAAATTGGAAGCATTAGGAGAGCTTGGCATAGAAATAATTACCCCATTGCTGAATGGCATCTATAACAGTAACTATGTCCCATCAGACCTATTGCAATCAGTTTTCATTCCATTCAATTCAAGTGCCATGCCACATGTAGTAGGCGATCATTTCTCTCCACAATTCCGTCTTTAGACTTGATTATGAGATCCGCTGATGACTTTCTTCTTAGCCACACTGACAGCCTATCCAGTAACTTCTCTCTCTCTCTCTCTCTCTCTCTCTCTCTCTCTCTCTTCTTTTAATTGCCCTATCAAAGAAGCAAGGTGAAGCTGAATGTGAAGACTATCGAACCATTAGTATTATGAGCCATGTTACCAAATTCCTACTTCGTATTTTTATGAGAAAGAGTCAGGAACAAAATAAAAGCAGGCATGGCTGAAGAACAGAGCGGCTTTGTTGAAGGAAAAGGTAAAAGTAACGCCATATATATATACTAAGAACATTGATGGACAGATCAATAGAAGTAAAGATGGTCCTTTACTTATGCTTCATAGACTACCGTAAAGCATTCGATAAAGTGAGGCACACATAAATTATAAGAACGCTGAAAGACATCAACATGGATGGGAAAGATCTGAAACTTATCAAAAATATATATTGGCAGAAATCAGAAGCAATGAGTGTTGAGAACCAAATAGGAGCATTCCAAGATATGAAATGGAAGTGAGACAAGGATCTGATTTATCTCCTGACCTCTTCTCCTTGTACAGCGAAAACATAATGAGAAATATAGAGAGCTTGTCAGGAATATCAATTGGTGGGTACAACCTTAACAACTTGAGATATGAAGACGACACAATTCTGATTGCTAAAATCGAGGGGGAGCTACAGGCTCTTCTGGACATCGTGGATCGTGAATGTAAAAACAACGGTTTCAGCCTGAACAAAAAGAAGACTGAAGTGATGGTCATCTCAAAGAAAATAATATCACCAAAATGTAGCATTATCATCGATGGCACAAATCTGAAACAAGTTGATAGATTGAAGCACTTAGGAACGATTATAACAGATGATGTGAAATTTTACAAGGAAATAAAAAGCAGACGTGCTCAAGCCATGTCAGCATTCCAGAAAATGAGACGCATGTTGTGCAACAGATCCATATCAATGGAAACAAGATCCCGAGTACTTAAATGTTACATAGAGCCAATTTTATTTTATGGATGTGAAGCATGATCTATGAATCTATGAGTGCAGCAAGAAATGAATGCCATAGAGATGTGGATTATAAGACGGATGTTGAAGGTAGCATGGACAGCTAAGAAAACCAACGAAGAAATCTTAAGAGAAGCTGGAGTTAAAAGGCAAATTATAGCAAAGATCAGAGGCAGACAAGCGAGATTTATAGGTCATCTTCTTAGAAGAGGAAAATTAGAACACAATGTGGCAACTGGAAAAATTGAGTGAAAAAGAGACATAGGAAGACAGAGAGAGAAGTTACTGGATGGGCTGTCAGTGTGGCTAGGAAGAAAGTCACCGGCGGATCTCATAATCAGGTCTAAAGACAGGGAAATGTGGAGAGAAATGATCGCCTACGCCACGTGGCACTGCACTTGAATTGAACTTTTCATTTCAAAACCAAGACAGCTACATAACTTCCTATTATATGAACAGAAATGAAGGTAACAGACTAATATTCTTACTCTGAACTTGGTTTTGAGCCCAGTATCCGCGACTCAAACGTGTAGTGCTACATTTTATCACCAGCCAAACAGTGTTTGTTGATGTTTGACAGTCTTACAGTTCATGTTGATATTCAGTCATGTTACATGTAAGGAAAATTCAAATACATGTCATATGTAAGTTAACTTGCTTTGTGAAACTTAATGATTGATCGCGATACCTGATATTTTGCAGTATTTTAATTACTGACATCCCACATCAATGAATAATTTTATTGATTCCTTTTTATTCACGAAGTTCGCTTCATAATACCCCAAAATAATTTTATGCAGAAACATTTTACATGCATATTGATAATATCCCTCACACGTTATATATTATAAAACATAAAAGGCAGGATCAATGTTTTATCCATTTTATTAAACACCTTTAACACAGTTTAAATAACAGTTAACCAGCGTAATAGTTAATAACATCAAGAAGAAAGATTTGAGAAATAATTATGTGGAGAAACAATATGGACTCAGGAATCTTCAGGACAGTGAACGATATTGACGAAGCGTTACACAAATGGTTATGACTATATATGTGATAATTGCAGACTAATAGAAATACGATTGCTTGTAAACTGAATGGTAAAAATAAATTATATGAAACAAAAGAGTAAAGGATATTAAATAAGAGTAGTCAACATTTCAGACTACATCATGGTTAGTGGGGAGGGTACACAAAATTGTGAGGGAAATTACTGAATGCTCTTAAAATAACAAGGATGATAAAGATAATTATGAGTGAATTATACCTCTTGCAGGGGCCAGCGAAGACAAATTGAATGAAGAAACTGAGACTGAATAAAATAAAGTTCAGAAACAAGATGCTCCTGTTTCAGGTAATTAAAGCAGAACTTTCATGCTGACAGAAATACCGACAGAAACACACATTGTTGTGATTTTTATTTATTTTGTTTTTTGGAACACTCATATCCTAGAATGCTCACGTAATCAACACACACGATAATCTTTACTAAACACTAAACCACGAACTCCATTGTGATGAGCACACAACATAATTGTTACTGCACACTAAATCACGAACTCATTGTGATGAGCACACAACATAATTGTTAGTAAAGTAAAAAAAAGTAAAGGTAACCCTGTCATGCCTTAGAGGCACATAGAGATATGGTGTTAGTGCCCATATTTTCCTTGACCTGTCAGCACACTAGAGGGTGATATGGTCAGTATCACGCCTGGCTGCCTTTCCTTCCCCAGCTCCAGGAGAAGTCGGGTACCCATTTCTACAGCTGGGTAACTGGGGTGCCGAGGGCCGGATTCGAACCCCGACCTTCGCCATGAGAGAACAGTGCACTAACCACTTCGTCACTCAGACATAACTGTTACTGCACACTAAACTACCGACTTCACTGTGTGGAGCACGCAACATAATTGTTACTACACACTAAACCAAGAACTCCATTGTCAGGAGCACACAACATGATCGTTACTGTACACTACACTACCGACTTCACTGTGTGGAGCACACAACATAACTGTTACTACACACTAAACTACCGACTTCACTGTTTTGAGCACACAACATAATTGTTACTACACACTAAACTACCGACTTCACCGTGTGGAGCCCACAACATAATTGTTACTACACACTAAATAACCGACTTCACTGTGTTGACCACACAACATAATTGTTACTGCACACTAAACTACCGACTTCACTGTTTTGAGCACACAACATAATTGTTACTGCACATTAAACTACCGACTTCACTGTTTTGAGCACACAACATAATTGTTACTACACACTAAATAACCGACTTCACTGTGTTGACCACACAACATAATTGTTACTACACACTAAACTACCAACTTCACTGTGTGGAGCACACAACATAACTGTTACTGCACACTAAACTACCGACTTCACTGTTTTGAGCACACAACATAATTGTTACTACACACTAAACTACCGACTTCACCGTGTGGAGCCCACAACATAATTGTTACTACACACTAAATAACCGACTTCACTGTGTTGACCACACAACATAATTGTTACTGCACACTAAACTACCGACTTCACTGTTTTGAGCACACAACATAATTGTTACTGCACATTAAACTACCGACTTCACTGTTTTGAGCACACAACATAATTGTTACTACACACTAAATAACCGACTTCACTGTGTTGACCACACAATATAATTGTTACTACACACTAAACTACCAATTTCACTGTGTGGAGCACACAACATAACTGTTACTGCACACTAAACTACCGACTTCACTGTTTTGAGCACACAACATAATTGTTACTACACACTAAACTACCGACTTCACCGTGTGTAGCCCACAACATAATTGTTACTACACACTAAATAACCGACTTCACTGTGTTGACCACACAACATAATTGTTACTGCATACTAAACTACCAACTTCACTGTGTGGAGCACACAACATAACTGTTACTGCACACTAAACTGCCGACTTCACTGTTTTGAGCACACGACATAATTGTTACTGCACACTAAACAACCGACTTCACTGTGTGGAACACACAACATAATTGTTACTACACACTAAACTACCGACTTCATTATGTGGAGCACACAACATAATTGTTACTGCACACTAAACAACCGACTTCACTGTATGGAACACACAACATAATTGTTACTACACACTAAACTACCGACTTCACTGTATGGAGCACACAACATAATTGTTACTAAACACTATACTACCGACTTCATTATGTGGAGCACACAACATAATTGTTACTACACACTAAACAACCGACTTCACTGTATGGAGCACACAACATAATTGTTACTACACACTAAACTACCGACTTCACTGTGAGTAACGATCACACTTGTCACTGTTGCGACCTTGTGAAGAAATAATGGCTTTATAAAATGAAGTTTTGAAAGGGAAAATTATGAAACATATTTACACATGTATATAATACGCAGCTGAAAAAATACTGACTAAATGTACATGTTAGAACATTATTTAAGTATGATTAATGAGAAAACAATTTTATTATTAGCTTTTACTGAATCAGTTACCACACAGAATTCAAGCATAACTCATCACCTTCATTTCCATTTTGCTTTTCATGCATGGTGTTTTCTTTTACTGGCTGTACTCCGTTATTTGAACAGTTTGTTCACATTTCTCACAATCTCACTTTTACTGCATTTTTTAGTCTTTTATTTCTCTCCATTTCTCAATCCACATCCCGGTCCATTCTATGTAGCTCTCTGCCTTCTTCTCTCTTCCGCTTTTTCTATTAAAATTGACTGATTGATTTGCGCTAAAGTCATAATCAGTAATAGCACGATATAGTTTTACATAAATTATTCATTCTGTTTATGCATCCTGTCTCAAGTCTTTTAAAATCATTTATAACTAACTGCAAATCTTATCTCTTCTTTCCTTCCTTTTTTAAAATTTAGTCAAAGTCCCAAGATCTTTCACTTCCGCTTTACTGCTATGACTTTTTTACTGCCGTCCATCTTGTCAATGTTTAACAACAATTTCACTTCTTATTCACAGGACGGAGGAAGTGTCGTCCCATCTTCTCATACCGGTGAACATCGTTAAGCTTTCATGTCGCTTATAAGAACTCTTACTTGTTTCTTTTATATTTTAGCCTGCCAAAATGACATTCACATCACATGAACATTTGTTATTATCAAACATTACGGCCGCCAACTTTTGTTACCAAATGGTGCAATGCCAATGTTTACTGTCTACAATAGTTTAAAATTATGAGTTCCAACAAAACCATGTGACTGAATTATTTCATTTTTTTAAAGCCATTTAAAAGATGAATGTTGTTGGCATACTTTCAAATTTCCTGGATTACATTTTTGTATCTTGTTATATTTGACTTCGATGATGATTTAACAGTGAATGTAAACATGTGACCAGTATAGGAAATGGGTATACCTATAGAGAACAACGTAACCACTATATTCATCTATACAATCTAGACACAGCTATACGTATCTTTATCTTTATTATCATGACTACATATTTTTGAATTTTAACCTAGAGCCTTCTTCATATTTCAAAACTTTTCAGACAAAAATAAAACCTCTTCTTCTAAAATCGGTCCTTGATATTTCTCTCCATTTCCTCTCTCTCTCTCTCTCTCTCTCTCTCTCTCTCTGCCTCTCTCTGAACCTTGTGCCCAAGCCATATGGTGCTTTCGCAAGAGTTTTCCACAAACACTATCCTTCTCCTTTTTTCACTCCTGCCCAGACTGCATTTTATAGACAGACTTTATTTCACTTTAGTGTCCAGAATATCTGATCTAAAAAATTTTATAGACAGACTTTATTTCACTTTAGTGTCCAGAATATCTGATCTAAAAAATTTTATAGACAGACTTTATTTCACTTTAGTGTCCAGAATATCTGATCTAAAAAATTTTATAGACAGACTTTATTTCACTTTAGTGTCCAGAATATCTGATCTAAAAAATTTTATAGACAGACTTTATTTCACTTTAGTGTCCAGAATATCTGATCTAAAAAATTTTATAGACAGACTTATTTCACTTTAGTGTCCAGAATATCTGATCTAAAAAATTTTATAGACAGACTTTATTTCACTTTAGTGTCCAGAATATCTGATCTAAAAAATTTTATAGACAGACTTTATTTCACTTTAGTGTCCAGAATATCTGATCTAAAAATTTACTTTCAACTTTCTTTAATATGATTGTTCTTCTTTCTCTTTAACACACTAAATCCAGCGATTGTCTCAGACACAGTTTCTGTAAAAAAAAAACCTGGTTCAGTCATTTCAATCTTCCTGGTGTGATCTCCATGGTCAATGCATCATAAGAGCTGCATTCATAAACTCTTTTCTTCTTACTCTTTTCCCCACATTTTAAAATATTCCTTTTAATGCTTTGCTATGAAATTCGTATGAATGTAACTGTTACTTTTTAAACATTTTAAAAAATCATTATGTTTGTTTCATCATTTAGTAAAAAAAATGTGTCTTACAAAGAGCATCAAAATTACAGGAAATTTTTAAAAAAGTATCTATTGCAATAAAACAACTATGTTCAAGAAGGTCCCATAGTGGATGAAAACAGAACGGCTTATGGAAAGCCTGGCAGTGGGTGATCCACCACCTTACAAAACTCTTCTCGGAGAGTCTGCAGGTATCTCACCTTCCTTCATCCAGTTCAGGTTCCTTTCTTCCAAGAAATGTAACAGAAATGTTGGTTATATAAATAACATGTTACAAAGAGTCTCTTTGCTTTTTAACGATAGATTACTGATGTGTTACAAAGAGTCTCTTTGCTTTTTAACGATAGATTACTGATGTGTTACAAAGAGTCTCTTCGCTTTTTAAAGATAGGTTACTTTTTGACTCTTGAAAACCGTGATAACCAGAGATGTTCCTGGTATTAAATAAAAAACCTCTGGGCCTGTCTTCTTGTCTACACAGATAAAGCACAGCCTTCCTTAGTTTCTGGCAGGTAGTAACAAAAACTATACAAGTTTAGCCTGTAACCTCCTTCCCGAGCAGTTATCAGCTGCTGGAGGACAGTTCGGAGTTTTGAAAAATGGATTCTGCATCATGGGAAGGTGGAGATCCGGGCAATTTAATACGCAACCATAACATTACAGCACTAACCAGATACGCCACATGAAACTGTAAGAATCATCATGAACGTGCTGTATTGTCTCTCTAAGGAAGTCCACTGTGCCATATCGGAAGCTTATTTTGTTCTGTATCAACATCATAACTGGTTACCTGATCAAATACTGAAAGACTGATTGTTTTTTCTTGTTTGTAGCCAAACATTACACCTTGAACCAGCAAATGTACGCATGTGAGATTACATAGTTTTGTAATGCCAATAGTTTACAACTCTGTCATGTCGCCAAAAGCTACAATAACGCTTTTGCTTTTAATATTTAAATTACATCTAAGCCGTTTCCTTCTGTTCCTGATTATGATGAAACAATAAAAATTCATAACAACATACTATGTTTGTTTCTATTGAAATCGAATTTCACTTTTATTTCTCTGCCTTTCTTTCATAGCATACACACACTAAAAACCGGAAACACGCCCCTCTTTGAACTGAGAACGGAGGGCAGCCACGTCCCTTTTGTCTAAAGTGTATTACGCCACTGTCAATTAAGTGCGGTGCCGTGTGGCGTAGGCGATCATTTCTCTCCACAATTCCCTGTCTTTAGATTATGAGATCTGCCTGTGACTTTCTTCCTAGCCACACTGACAGCCCAGTTCAGTAACTTCTCTCTCTCTCATCTCTCTCTCTCTCTCTTTCTCTGTGTGTGTGTGTGTGTGTGTGTGTGTGTGTGTGTGTGTCTTCCTATGTCTCTTCTACCGTCAATGTTTCCAGTCGCAACAATGTGCTCCAATTTTCCTCTTCTAAGAAAATGTCCTATAAATCTCACTTGTCTGCCTCTGATATTTGCTGTAATTTGCCTTTTAACTCCAGCCTCTCTTAAGACTTCTTCATTGGTTTTCTTAGCTGTCCATGGTACCTTCAACATCCTTCTTATGAACTACATTTCCATGACCTCCATTTCTCGCTGTACTCTCTTATTCATGGACCATGCTTCACATCCAAAAAACAGAATTGGCTCTATGTAACATTTAAATACTCGGAATCTTGTTTCCATTGATATGGATCTGTTGCATAAGATGTGTCTCATTTTCTGGAATGCTGACTTGATAGTCTGCTTTTTATTTCGTTGTGACATTTCACATCAGCTGTTATCATTGTTCCTAAATACTTGAATCTATCAACTTGTTTCAGATGTGTGCCATCGATGGTAATGCTACATTTTGGTGGTATTCTTTTGTTTGAGATGACCATCACGTCAGTCTTCTTTTTATTCAGACTGAGACCTTTACTTTTACTTTCACGAACCATTATGTCTAGAAGAGCCTGTAGCTCCCCTTCACTTTTAGCAATCAGAACTGTATCATCTGCATATCTTAAGTTGTTAAGGCTGTACCCGCCAATTGATATTCCTGGCAAGCTCTCTATATTTCTCATTATGTTTTCGCTGTACAAGGAGAAGAGGTCAGGAGATAGAACACACCCTTCAATGTCACATCCTATGCCACTGTACACCATATAACTATATTCTTTATTTATTTGCCTGTCTGTCTACTTATCCATCATTTGTTTGCTAAATGACTGTCTTGTACCTGCCAGTTTTGAACAATTATTGTCTGTTAATGTCGCAGTGTTAAAGAACAAGGAACAATCGAGAAACAGGTGCATACATTTCAATATTTGTGCATGTTAGTAATGTCAGATGGGAATTTTTTTTTAAATCAAGAACTGAAAATACCAATCCAAATTAGAACTTAATTAAACCGATAAGAAAATCACAGTCATCATTCATTGGACATATAATAAGTGGAGGGCTTAACAACATTATAACATCAGGGAAGATAATGGGAAGAGAGGCAGGGGAAGATCAAGTAAAAATTCATGGACAGTATAACGCGATGGCATAACGAAAAACAATCACCCGCCAACTGAGGTGGTGGAAAATATCAAGGAACGAGATCTGTAGAAAAACGTGACAGCCAACGTCTGCAGGCAAGGGACCTAATGATGATGATGAGTAAACAAACCGTACGTCCTTTCATGTGATTTTTTTGTGTCTACTTTTAGTTTTGTTCATGTTCTTGTCTGACTTTCTGAGTGCCACAAATCGTTTACCCCTACTTCTCTCACTACTATGTAAAAAAAAAAAACCTAGTGTAAGACGTCTCTCACTAATGTCTAAAAACTTAGTGTAGCCTTCTCTCACTACTGTCTAAAAACTTAGTGTAGACTTTTCTCATTACTATCTAAAAGAATTATGTTAATAAAATAGGTGAATTATTTTTTTTTAATTTAATGTAAAAATAAGCGCACTTTGTGAATTTTATTTCTTTTCTCTAATAATTTCACTCTATTTTTAAACATTATTTTGTATTTCTTATGAGTTTTCTAAAAACTGACCATTCTACTCTCTCATATAAAATATTTACGTGTCTGACTCTCTCATATAAAATATTTACGTGTCTGACTCTCTCATATAAAAAGGTTGCAATCAGCATGGCTTATCTCAAACATTACTCCTGCCTGCCTGCCTGTCTGTCTGTCTGTTTGTCTGTTGTCTGTCTGTCGCCTAGCAGCAATTTTGTTATACATATGGAAAAAAAGCTCAAACATGAACACTTTACATAAATATTCTGCATTCAAAACTGCAATATCACGTTCGGTTTCTACTAGACGCTTCTCAGATATGGCGACGTCAGCTGGCACACAGCAGTCAGGGCAGGTTTTAGTATTTTATGTGGACATGTTGCTCAAGTATTCATAGCAAACGCTACAGATATAAATGTCTGAGTCCTTCACCGACTGAGCGGATCATCAAACCTGACATCCTTTGTTGTGGTAGCACGATAAAACAAATGATGAGCACGTGGATGTTCTAAAAAGAAACAGTTCATTGAATAAACCAGGGAGATAGGCTGTGAATCTAGTCAGCATGGACCTTAAACCTGCTGTGAGAAAGTTGTGTAGCAATACTCTCTTCGTTAACGTGTACGACATAAAGTGAAATAGTGCCACCACTAGGTACATCGATATATTTTTATACCGCGTTAACTGTGCCCATGACCTTAACAAAACACTGGATGATTCCACAAGTGCTGCCATTATATACACCACGAGATGGCTTCCACGAAGTCTCACAACAGAATACAGATTTCCTCTGAATTGTTGGGGCGCTTTCACTCTGAACGAGGGGTCTTTCTGTCCCCGATAGTTCCAGGCGATGAAGCCTGGTGCACCACTTTGTGTCGGAGACGAAACGTCAGTCACTGGAGTGGCATCATCCTCAGCCAACCAGACAGAAGATATTCAAGACAAATCTCTCAGACGGAAAGCTCATGACAGTATTTTGAGACATTGATAGAGTCATTCTTCTGGATGTGATGACAGAAGGTGAGATCATCCAGAGGTGTACATCACGACCTTGAAAATACTAAAGAAGCACTTCCGCCATGTCTGGTCTCAAAAGAATACAAGATAAATTTTACTGCAGCGCGACAATGCGCGCCCTCACACACAGTCTGAGAATCCTTGAAGAAATCATCAGACTGGGGTGGACGGTCAAGGCCACCGTACAATCCAGATCTGGCACCTTCAGAGATTTATCTTTTTGGTCCCTTAAAGATGCTATCTGAGGCACAAGGTTTGGAGAAGATGAGAGAGTGATTCATGCAGTGAAGATATGGCTACTATGACAACATCAGGAAATAAAGAGGCAAAGTAATCTCAGACTTTTCATCAGAAAGGACAGAGAAGAGACAGGGTAGATGGGGTCCTAGGGCTAAGATGTGTTTCCTTGCAGTTTAATATTACAGTGATCAGCTGACTTGTGTCTAATTAAACATGTTGTAAGAAATAATAAAGTTGTCGGACTGAACATTCCTGGCGCGAACTGAGTCAACTTTGCTGGAGAGTTGATATTCTACGTTACGGGTTGTCGCAGGGTTTGTCACACGCCTATTACGGCCAGCCAGCCACACACACACACACATTCACACGCACACGCACATACACACACACGCACACGCACATACACACACTAACACACACACGCACACCCACATACACACACTCACACACACGCACATACACATACGCAAATGCACATACACATACGCACATACACACACGAACATACACAAATGCACATACACACACGCATACACACACATACACACACGCACATACACACACACTCACACACACGCACATAAATACACACACACTCAGACGTACTCACACACACAAGCACACGCATCTACACACACAAGCACATACACATACGCACACGCACATACACACACGCACAAGAACATACACATACGCACATACAGACACGCACATGCACACACTCACAACCATACACACACAAGCACATACACACACTCACACACACACATAAAAACACACAGACACACTCAGACGTACTCACACACACACGTTATACACACAGGCACACGCACATACACACACTCACACACATACACAAACTCACACACGCACATACACACACACACACGCACAAACACACACTCACACACGCGCACATACAAACACTCACACGCACACGCACATACACACGCAAATGCACATACACATACGCACATACACACACGAACATACACAAATGCACATACACACACGCATACACACATACACACACACGCACATACACACACACTCACACACACGCACATAAATACACACACACTCAGACGTACTCACACACACAAGCACACGCATCTACACACACAAGCACATACACATACGCACACGCACATACACACACGCACAAGCACATACACATACGCACATACAGACACGCACATGCACACACTCACAACCATACACACACAAGCACATACACACACTCACACACACACATAAAAACACACAGACACACTCAGACGTACTCACACACACACGTTATACACACAGGCACACGCACATACACACACTCACACACATACACAAACTCACACACGCACATACACACACACACACGCACAAACACACACTCACACACGCGCACATACAAACACTCACACGCACACGCACATACACACGCACATCCACACACTCACACGCACATATACACACTCACACAGACATACACACACGCACATACAACACTCACATACACACACTCACACACGCACATACACACACGCACATACACATACGCACATATACCCGCACATACACACACTCAAACACGCACACGCACCTGGACCCATATACACTCAAACACACGCATATAAACATACACGCACACGCACATACACACATACACACTCGCACATACACATACACACACATACACACGCGCACATATGCATAAACGCACACGCACATACGCACCCGCACATACACCCAGGCACATACGCACATGCACATACACATGCACATACACACACGCACGTACACACTCCCACACACGCACACGCACATACACACCCACATACACACACACAAACACACACGCACACACACACACGCATATAAACACACTCACATGCACATACACAAAATCACACGCACACGCACATACACACACGCACATACACACGAACATACAAACACACTCACACACGCACATACACACACGTACATACACACACACACTCATAAACGCACACGCGAATGCAAACACTCAAACACACACCAACGCACAGACACACACACTAACACGCACGCGCACATACACACACATACACACACGCAGATACACAAACTCACACACGCACACGAACATAGACCCACGTACACAAACTCCCACACACACGTACATAAACACACACGCACATACACACGCACATACCCACACACACATACTCACACGCACATACACATATTCACACACGTACATACACACACCATATACACACACGCACATACACATACACACACGTACACGAACATACACACACTCACACGCACATGCACATACAACAACGTACACGCACATACACACACGCACATACATTCACACACACGCACACGCATTTACACACACTGACACGCACATACACATACATTCACACTCACATACACACACTCACACACACGCACGTATACAAACACCCAAATACAGACACACGCACATACACTCACACGACATACACACACTCACACGCACACGCACCTACACACACTCTCACGCACACGCACACACACATGCACACACACATACACACACTCACATGCACTCACATACACTCTCACACACATACACACACCCACATGCACATACACACACTCACACACGCACATACACACACTCACATGCACATACACACACTCACACGCGCATACACACACACTCACACACACACTAACATACACACACGCACATACACATACACACACGCACATACACACACTCACACGCACATACACACACAGATACATACAAAATCACACGCCCATACACACACGCACATACACACACTCACACGCACATACACACGCACATACACACACACTCACATACACACATTCTCACATACACACAAATTCACACGCCCATACACATACACACGCACATACACACTCAAGCACATACACACACTCACACGCACATGCATATAAACACACACACGTACATACACACACACGCACACACACACAAGAACGTACTTGCTTACGCCGCCACAAAATAATACCAGATGACCAGCATAAAAAGGGTCAGTTAAACTGGTAGTACCATTATAGTTACCATGAACTGGCGTACTTGCATGTAATCGAGGCATCGGTTGTTACTGAAGGTTCTTGAGGATTGATTTCATCCATACAGTGACTGTGATGATCCTGATGCTCATATACCCCCCCCCCCCCACAACCGGGGCCAGCATGCCATTGATGTAATCGTTTCATGCACAACTGATCAAGTCGACCGCTGTCATTCGTTCTTTTAACCGAATGCCTATTAACAGGTCTCATTGTGTAATATGATTCAGATAAGCTATACACAATATATACACGAACGAAGCAGATTGTCATATACAGTTCTCAATCGTTCTGATAGACATTTAGGTTAAAAAATATATAAAAGACATTTGATTATCCAGCGTTGAACAAGGTTTTGGCAAGAAATATTTATAATGTTGTTGTGATATAAGATTATCTAAAAAAAATATCTTAACATCTTAAATACTTTCCCCTGCCGTTAATAGGGCTAGCACGATAGTCCACAAAGTTTTCCTGTTTTCGGCTAGCTTTTCAACGTCATCAAGAGATCTTATGCCTGATAATTTGGCATCTCTTAACAATGTCCTCTTTAGAGTTTCACGTGGTATATATATATATATGTGTGTGTGTGTGTGTATGTGTGTGTCTGAGTCTGTGTGTGTGTCTGTGTGTGTGTGTTGTAAAAATGACATCCTGAAACCTGACAAAGTTAAAATATGGAGGCAGCTGAAATTAGAGATAGAGGAGAACATGACCACGGAGATAACCAGGCGAGTTCTATAGATCTTGACAAGAGGGACATACTGAACTTTATCACTGTAATCAAAGGTGAGGGGGGACAGTTTAAGACGTGACTGAAAGAAAACGAATCATATGCTATAGCATACAACCTCACTTTCAGTGAAAAGAAGAAGATAGCATTGCTCACAAGAAAAGATTTACTATGGGAATTTCTTTGACGAGAACTAGAAAAAACGCCAAATGACACCTGGGAAGATTTTAGAGAAGCTAAAAGAAAAATGTGGTAAGTCTGAGAAGAAGAACATGTAAAAAAACACCTTGAAAGAAACGTAGACAAAGAAGAGGAGAATATGTCCAAGAGTTCGCAGATGAAATACTAGAACCAGCCGATTCAGTAAAGACTGGACGAAAGAAGAACGAGTTGGCCAGTTCATTGATGGAATGAGAGGAGACAACATCAGGATGAAGTTCTTGAGGGAGAAAACCCAACATTCTAGACATAGTCTTGAAAACAGATAGGAAACCCAACATTCTAGACACAGTCTTAAAAACAGATAGGAAACCCAACATTCTAGACAAAGCCTTGAAAACAGCTAGAGTTGAGGAAACCCAACATTCTAGACAAAGCCTTGAAAACAGCTAGAGTTGAGGAAACCCAACATTCTAGACAAAGCCTTGAAAACAGCTAGAGCTGAGGAAACCCAACACTCTAGACAAAGTCTTGAAATCAGCTAGAGCTGAGGAAACCCAACACTCTAGACAAAGTCTTGAAAACAGCTAGAGCTGAGGAAAGCATTTGCAGACAGTTTAACATGAGGAAAGCTGAAATACAACAACATGATAAGACAGTTTTCAATGGTTTTGGTGATTTTCCAGCATTCACTTCCACAGAGTAGTACACTTAGAACGTTACTCTTAAATATTCTGATTTTTGTCTTCATGCTTAGTGTTTTTTAGATTTCCTTATAGTCTGCAGCATTGCAAAAGCCTGATTTGCTCTAATATTTCTGCTGTTGATGTCATTTGTGCTGTCCATATTTTCTACTACTCTACTAACAGTATTTACAAATTCATTTGACCTGCTCCACTAACTTGCTATCTACTCTGAGTACATTTCTGTTGTTCACATTTTGTTTCATTTGTAACAGAATAGCCATTCTGTTCAGAGAGTTTTTGTGTATTGCTAATAATTGTGTTGCGTAGACTACGTCATTAGGAAAGTACGTGTGCAAAGAAGTCGTTAAAAAGGTCCGTGTGAAAAAGCCGGTCGTTAGGCAGTTTTTGTGTGATCGTTGAACTGGATGGACGTGTTGGGCGAACGAGAATGGGGTAGAGCGAGTCTTGTTGTCAGAATTAGTTTAGTTTGTTTTTTCTGTGTGGCTGCAGTCCTTGGTAAGCCTGTAAGTATGGTTTTTGGTATGAATAAATCATTGTAAGGTTTTCCTTGCCCATGTGGCGTAGATATTTCACGCCGGGCATTTGTTGCTGTGAATTTCTGTAATAAATGTGTGTTGTCTGATGATAAACTACAACAAATCGGCTTTGTGGAAATTCTCATTGTTGACCAGTTTGTTTTGGTCGGAAGACTGCCAAGTTATGTTCAAGTTGTTGTATTCGTACTAATTTTGTGGAATGGAAAGCCTGGGTGTCTTGTTGTATTTTCTTAGTGTATAATACAGAAAATTAGGTGATGGTTAGAACACCAGCAACAAGAAGAAACTTATAAGTTGAAACTGTACTCCACAAGAAGAATCAATCAAACCAGTAGTCTCCTTGTAAGGGGAATCCTGCTTCACATTAACTTTGTTTCTCCTACGTTGATCTTTAGTCCCATGTTGTTTGCATTCTGAGTCAGCTTGTTTATTTTATCTTGCATATATTCCATATTTAGTTGTAGTAGTAGTAGTAGTAGTAGTAGTAGTAGTAGTAGTAGTAGTAGAAGTAGTAGTAGTAGTAGTAGTAGTAGTAGTAGTAGTAGTAGTAGAAGTAGTAACAGTAGTAGTAGTAGACGAAGAAGAAGAAGAAGAAAAAGAAGAAGAAGAAGAAGAATTAGTGTGTGTATAATTTTAGACTTGAACACAATCAAATTCTTTAGTGTCATATTTTATACTAATCATATTCTCAAAATGATTTTACTTTCTATTGGTTCTCTCTCTCTCTCTCTCTCTCCCTCTCTCTCTCTCTCTCTCTCTCTCTCTCTCTCTCTCAATAAACAGTAACAGGCCAATATTTTCTCAATGTTTCATCATCAGGGAAGTGAATGCATAGCAGGTTTTTTTTACCTTTGATGAGCCTAGAAAGATCAGTTAGGACTGTTATCACTAAACACATGTGAAAAAAAAAATTCTGGTTAAACCGAAGTGTCCACAAATGTTTCAGGGATCTTCATCATTTTGTTTTGTAGCCAAACCGTTTAACAACATCTGCTTGGTTCAGTATTTTGCCTGGTGGTTCGCACCATGTGACAGGCAGATTATGTACACGCTCAAAGTAGAAAAAAATTGGTCCTTGAATGTAAAACTTAGTTAATGGACAGATCATTCTAAAACTTAGTTAGCTTGTCGACAGATCATTCTAAAACGTATTTAGTTGGTTGACAGATAATTTTAAAACTTCATTAGTCAACAGATCATTATGAAATCCACTTAGTTAGTCGACAGATCATTCTAAAACCCAGTTAGTTAGACGACAGATCATTCTAAAAATTAGCTAGTTAGTCGACAGATCATTCTAAACCCCAGTTAGTTAGTCGACAAATGATTCTGAAACCCACTTAGTTAGTCGACAGATCATTCTAAAACCCAGTTAGTTAGTCGATAGATCATTCTAAAACCCGGTTAGTTAGTCGACAGATCATTCTAAACCCAGCTAGTTAGTCGACAGATCATTCTAAAAATTAGCTAGTTAGTCGACAGATCATTCTAAAAATTAGCTAGTTAGTCGACAGATCATTCTAAAAATTAGCTAGTTAGTCGACAGATCATTCTAAAAATTAGCTAGTTAGTCGACAGATCATTCTAAAAATTAGCTAGTTAGGCGACAGATCACTCTTACTGCATATCGAATAAGTAGCCCATAAGTGCTCCGATATCCTGCTCAGTATACTCCCCGTCGTGCTACCTTTGAGGACACCCGGTCTTTCTTGGGTCAACTGCCTTGTTTAGCCCTAGCCCAAAGTGCAGCCAACGCTTGAACAACATATGTCTTCCAAAACCTTAGACTTGATCTTTACAAGAAAAGCTTTAGTTATTCTGCTGCTCATCTTTGGAATACCCTCCCATCCTGTATAAAAAATATAAATTATACTCCTTCCTACAACTACAAGCTTTCCCAATATCTATTTGATGTCGACTACATGTCTTCATGAATTATAAAACTTAAAAGTTATCTTAAACTGCTCTTACAGACACCGAATACAATTAATTGTTTTCTGAACAGTCCCGAAAATTTTGTTTAGTAGATAGTCATTTATAATGTATGTAGTTACTTCTGTATCGAGTGAATGTTTAAGAGCGAAACGTAAATGTTATATTTTATTTTATGTCTCTCAGCTTCAATGTTAGTTATGTTTGTTATATGAACAGCATATTTGTAGAATGTCTGGAATAGAGTGAAAGATGTATGATAAAGGGCAGAATGTCAGACGGGCCTGCGTGCCCAATTCTTAACCCTTTTGAAATAAAAATCAATCAATCAATCAATCAATCAATCTCTCTCTCTCTCTCTCTCTCTCTCTCTCTCTCTCTCTCTCTCTCTCTCTCTCTCTTTCACTAAAATTGATATTTATTTGAAACAAAAATCAAACACTTGGAGAAAAAAATTATTATTTATTGTTTGTCAACCATTAATTTCTCGTTTGACCTTATCGTTAGTTCTGTGTCGCAGGTTCGAGCTAAACTGTGGTATTTAGTTGGAATCTATTTTTTCATTATTCCCAGTGTTTCATGATTTTCTGTTCACATCTGGAAGCTGGTATGATTTACTTAACAATGACAAACAGAAACGTTCTATTCATGTCTTGCTAGTTTTTTCTCTGTAATGTGTTCTTCTTCAGTGCTAAGTGTGATAAAGAAAAGCAAAATCAGTTTGTAAAGTAGGAAA
>CM019720.1:67180732-67231903 GCA_009760885.1 Achatina immaculata | reverse complement strand
TAGGTTACGTGGTACAATTACTGAGGGGCAAACGTTCGTAAATTCTTAAAGATCATTTCGGCATTTTAAAGCAACTGTGTAATAAAACGTTAATGGGTTATAACTTTTTTCATTCTGGCCAAGTCTGTAGGTGTTCTGTAGCCCTCGTAGGATATGGACTATCTTCAGTGTACATGAACTTTGTACGCCGCCAAGAACTTTTGCCTGCACGGAAGCTGCCTTGATGGCAGGCACAAACAATTACCTCCCGTTGGAAAAGCCACGTCGACATTGTTTCGGACATTCTACATTTCCTTCACGGATTAAAGAAAGAAGAGTACAGTCCCCTCCCTTGTCGGTCCCTCGTGCTTGATGTGACTAATGTAAGTTTCCTCTACAGAAGATCTCATGATTGCTACCTGCAGCCAGCGAAAAATGTTTACTTGTCGGATCTGTGTTTCTCGTCTGAACTGTTCTCTTTCAGACATTCTATCAGATTTCATATCATCTTTCAATAAAATATAACAAGGGAACTGATGAAACTGAACAAGATTATCTTTTTAACAAAAGACAGGAAAGGTATTTAATCAGGATTACAATAATCAAGACACAGCACAGGGGAACAGAAGTAAGGGTAGATCGCAGGAGATATGGAGAAGAACAGAGAGGATGTTGAGCAACAGAAGGCTCACCTGGGCAAGAGCGGAAAAGAGGCAAAGGACAAGGATGTGGAAAACCCTTGTGGAAGTCCCACGTGCACTGGGCACTTTAGGTTCAGAGAGAGAGGGAGAGAGAGAGGGAGAGGGAGAAAGAAGGGGAGATATATAGAGGGAGAGAGAGAGAGGGAGAGAGAGGGAGAATAATCAACATGAAAAACAGTTGATACCTCTTGGTTCAAGATTTAAAAAGAAATCTTTCTCTGAACACATGACAGGCAAGGATGGAGTAACAACACAAATAGTTCTCTCCAAAGTTAACAATATCCGGTCATCTGTGGCTGAGAGTGTTTTTTCTGAGTTAGTTGACAAGTGTTTATCATGTCAGGTCTTCGTGTTTATGTTTATGTGTATTGAACATTCTGATCTTTTTTTTTTCATATTTTATGCAGTTCATGTGTTGGGGGAGGTGAAGGGTGGTGGATTTAGGCAAATAAAGTTCACAGCTTTTCCTATTTCCAGTAACGTTTCCTTTTCTTCCGGCAATTCCTTCTTTCGCTCCTTTCATCAGTTATATCTTCAGTCACTGGCCCAGTCGCTCATCTCTCCGGTCTCTCTCGTGAAAGAGTCAACAAATTGTTGTATGTAAAGCTTGAATATCGTTTATGTTTTAGACCAACAACATCAAATACAGGTAACACACAACAGGTGAGATCACTGAAAATGGCTCTTGGTTGTTCTCTCTTTTCTCTTGCTAGTAGTAAATACCTGGATGGAGAAGGAAGGAAACTTGTTATGAATAAATGTAAAGGTTCTATCTAATAATTACTTTCATACAAATGAGGGAAGTCTGAGGCTAATCGCTTAAGATTATCGTATGATTATTGTTATTATTATTATGTAAGAATCATTGTCAGCTGTAACAAAGTCAAGGGAATAAAGACAGTAAAGGAAACATAAATATCAACAAAATCATCAAAACGACAGAAGGAAACATCAAAATGGAAACAAAATAGTTCGGGCAGAAAATTAAAAAATCACGCAGTCCCCAGCGCCTCACATGTCATCAGAGGAAGTGGAAGCAAAAGCCACGAGCACTTCACCTTCCAACATAGTTTTCCAATTACTTCAGCAAAAAACAATGAAGGACGTCCTGGAGTCCAATACAGAGCACGTATGGGCATGTCCCTTGTGCAATAATTCAAAATTATGGGACGCTGGGGCCACATGGGTTAAACTCGTTGTTTAGCTACACTTAACTTTCTCTTCAATCATTATAGTACCTCCCTACTAACTCCACCCCTTCTTACTTTTCAAACCTCCTCACAGCATCACTTTGCAACCCCTCCTCTTTCACCAAGGTTTTTTTCTCTTAATTGAGGTTTTTTTCTCTCTTTGATCAAGGTTTTTTTCTCTTAATGCAGGCTTTTTCTTTTCTTTCAACATGATTTTTCTTTTCTCCCTCCAACCTTTTTGTTCCTTTCACCAGTGCTTTTCTTCCCTTCCTCCAGGCTTTTTCTTGTCTTTCTCCAAGATTTTTCTTCTCATCTTACAGTCTTCTTGTTCTCTTTTAACAGGGTTTTTCTTCTCTTCTTCCAGGCTTTTTCTTCTCTTTCAACAAGCTTTTTTTTATTTTTCACTAGGCTTTTATTTTCTTTTTCAACAACCTTTTTGTTCTCTTTCACCAGTAATATTTTTCTCTTTCACTAGCCTTTTTTATTCTCTTTTAACAGGCTTTTTGTTCTATTTCACCAAGCTTTTTTTTCCTTTTCAACAAGCTTTTTGTTCTCTTTCACCATGCTTTTTGTTCTCTTTCACCAGGCATATTTTTCTCTTTCACTAGCCTTTCTTTTTCAACAATCTTTTTGTTCTCTTTCACCAGTCTTTTTTTTTTCTTTTTCAACAAGCTTTTTCTTCTCTTTCATCAGGTTTTTTTTGTTCTCTTTCACCAGCTTTTTGTTCTCTTTCACCAGGTTTTTTTTCTTTTTCAACAAGCTTTTTTTTCTTTTTCAACAAGCTTTTTGTTCTCTTTCACCAGACTTTTTGTTCTCTCTAACCAGACTTTTTGTTCTCTTTCACCAGGCTTTTTGTTCTCTTTAACCAGACTTTTTGTTCTCTTTCACCATGCTTTTTGTTCTTTTTCACCAGGGTTTTTGTTCTTTTTCACCAGGCTTTTTTTTCTTTTTCACCAATCTTTTTGTTCTCTTTCACCAGGCTTTTTGTTCTCTTTCACCAGGCTTTTTTTTTCTTTTTCAATAGGGTTTTTGTTCTTTTACACCATGCATTTTTTTTCTTTTTCATCAAACTTTTTGTTCTCTTTCACCAGGCTTTTTGTTCTCTTTCACCATTCTTTTTCTTCTCTTTCACCAGGCTTTTTTTTTTTTTTTCAACAAGCTTTTTGTTCTCTTTCACCTAGGTTTGTTTTCTCTTTCACCAGGCTTTTTCTTCTCTTTCACCAGGGTTTGTGTTCTCTTTCACCAGTGTTTTTCTTCTCTTTTGCCAGGATTTTTCTTCTCTTTCACAAGGGTTTTTCTTCTTTCACCAGTGTTTGTTTTCTCTTTCACCAGTCTTTTTGTTCTCTTTCACCAGACTTTTTCTTCTCTTTCTCCAGGGTTTGTGTTCTCTTTCATGAGGATTTGTCTTCTCTTTCACCTAGGTTTTTGCTCATAATCCAGGCTTTTTCTTCTCTTTCACCAAGGTTTTTGCTCTTAATCCAGACTTTTTCTTCTCTTTCACTATGGTTTTTTTCTCTTAATCCAGGCTTTTTCTTCTCTTTCACCAAGGTTTTTTTCTCTTAATTGAGGTTTTTTTCTCTCTTCCATCAAGGTTTTTTTCTCTTAATGCAGGCTTTTTCTTTTCTTTCAACATGATTTTTCTTTTCTCCCTCCAACCTTTTTGTTCCTTTCACCAGTGCTTTTCTTCCCTTCCTCCAGGCTTTTTCTTGTCTTTCTCCAAGATTTTTCTTCTCATCTTACAGTCTTCTTGTTCTCTTTTAACAGGGTTTTTCTTCTCTTCTTCCAGGCTTTTTCTTCCCTTTCAACAGGCTTTTTTTTTATTTTTCACTAGGCTTTTATTTTCTTTTTCAACAACCTTTTTGTTCTCTTTCACCAGGCATATTTTTCTCTTTCACTAGCCTTTTTTATTCTCTTTTAACAGGCTTTTTGTTCTCTTTCACCAAGCTTTTTTTTTCTTTTTCAACAAGTTTTTTGTTCTCTTTCACCATGCTTTTTGTTCTCTTTCACCAGGCATATTTTTCTCTTTCACTAGCCTTTCTTTTTCAACAATCTTTTTGTTCTCTTTCACCAGTCTTTTTTTTTCTTTTTCAACAAGCTTTTTCTTCTCTTTCATCAGGTTTTTTTTGTTCTCTTTCACCAGGCTTTTTGTTCTCTTTCACCAGGCTTTTTGTTTTCTTTCACCTGGCTTTTTTCTTTTTCAACAAGCTTTTTGTTCTCTTTCTCTAAGCTTTTTTTTCTTTTTCACCAGGCTTTTTGTTCTCTTTCACTAGGCTTTTTTTTTTTTTCAACAAGCTTTTTGTTCTCTTTCGCCACACATTTTCTTATCTTTCACCAGTCTTTGTTTTCTCTTTCACCACGC
Organism: Achatina immaculata; assembly: GCA_009760885.1. Taxonomy (NCBI): domain Eukaryota; kingdom Metazoa; phylum Mollusca; class Gastropoda; order Stylommatophora; family Achatinidae; genus Lissachatina; species Lissachatina immaculata. The sequence continues at coordinate 67,227,674 of CM019720.1, read as the reverse complement.
TTTTTTTTCTTTTTCACCAGTCTTTTTGTTCTCTTTCACCAGGCTTTTTGTTCTCTTTTGCCTGGCTTTTTGTTCTTTTTCACCAGGGTTTTTGCTCTTTTTAACCAGCCTTTTTGTTCTCTTTCAGAATGCTTTTTGTTCTTTTTCACCAGGGTTTTTGTTCTTTTTCACCAGGCTTTTTTTTCTTTTTCACCAAGCTTTTTTGTTCTTTTTCACCAGGCTTTTTTTTCTTTTTCACCAGAGTTTTTGTTCTCTTTCACCATGCTTTTTTTCTTTTTCACCAGGCTTTTTGTTCTCTTTCACCAGGCTTTTTGTTCTCTTTCACCATTCTTTTTCTTCTCTTTCACCAGGCTTTTTCTTCTCTTTCACCAAGGTTTTTGTTCTATTTCACCTAGGTTTGTTTTCTCTTTCACCAGGCTTTTTCTTCTCTTTCACCAGGGTTTGTGTTCTCTTTCACCAGTGTTTTTCTTCTCTTTCACCAGGGTTTTTGTTCTCTTTCACCAGGATTTTTCTTCTCTTTCACCAGGGTTTGTTTTCTCTTTCACCAGTCTTTTTGTTCTCTTTCACCAGACTTTTTCTTCTCTTTCTCCAGGGTTTGTGTTCTCTTTCATGAGGATTTGTCTTCTCTTTCACCTAGGTTTGTTTGCTCTTAATCCAGGCTTTTTCTTCTCTTTCACCAAGGTTTTTTCTCTTAATCCAGACTTTTTCTTCTCTTTCACCATGTTTTTTCTTCTCTTTAACCAGACTTTTTGTTCTCTTTCACCAAGGATTTTTTTCTCTTAATTGAGGTTTTTTTCTCTCTTCCATCAAGGTTTTTTTCTCTTAATGCAGGCTTTTTCTTTTCTTTCAACATGATTTTTCTTTTCTCCCTCCAACCTTTTTGTTCCTTTCACCAGTGCTTTTCTTCCCTTCCTCCAGGCCTTTTTCTTGTCTTTCTCCAAGATTTTTCTTCTCATCTTACAGTCTTCTTGTTCTCTTTTAACAGGGTTTTTCTTCTCTTCTTCCAGGCTTTTTCTTCCCTTTCAACAGGCTTTTTTTTATTTTTCACTAGGCTTTTATTTTCTTTTTCAACAAGCTTTTTGTTCTCTTTCACCAGGCTTTTTTTTCTCTTTCACTAGCCTTTTTTATTCTCTTTTAACAGGCTTTTTGTTCTCTTTCACCAAGCTTTTTTTTTTTTCAACAAGTTTTTTGTTCTCTTTCACCAGGCTTTTTTTTCTTTTTCAACAAGCTTTTTGTTCTCTTTCACCATGCTTTTTGTTCTCTTTCACCAGGCATATTTTTCTCTTTCACTAGCCTTTCTTTTTCAACAATCTTTTTGTTCTTTTTCACCAGGCTTTTTTTTTCTTTTTTCAATAGGGTTTTTGTTCTTTTACACCACGCATTTTTTTTCTTTTTCACCAGAGGTTTTGTTCTCTTTCACCAGGCTTTTTGTTCTCTTTCACCATTCTTTTTCTTCTCTTTCAACAGGCTTTTTCTTCTCTTTCACCAAGGTTTTTGTTCTATTTCACCTAGGTTTGTTTTCTCTTTCACCAGGCTTTTTCTTCTCTTTCACCAGGGTTTTTGTTCTCTTTCACCAGTCTTTTTCTTCTCTTTTGCCAGGATTTTTCTTCTCTTTCACAAGGGTTTTTCTTCTTTCACCTGTGTTTGTTTTCTCTTTCACAAAGCTTTTTTTTTTTTCTTTTCACCAGGCTTTTCTTCTCTTTCTCCAGGGTTTGTGTTCTCTTTCATGAGGATTTGTCTTCTCTTTCACCAGGATTTTTGTTCTCTCTAACCAGACTTTTTGTTCTCTTTCACCAAGGTTTTTGCTCTTAATCCAGACTTTTTCTTCTCTTTCACCATTGTTTTTCTTCTCTTTAACCAGACTTTTTTTCTTTTTCAACAAGCTTTTTTTTTCTCTTAATGCAGGCTTTTCTTCTCTTCTTCCAAAGTTTTTCTTCTCTTTCAACAGGTTTTTTTTCTCTTAATGCAGGCTTTTCTTCTCTTTCACTAGCCTTTCTTTTTCAACAAGCTTTTTCTTCTCTTCCTCCAAGGTTTTTTTTCTCTTTCACCAGTGCTTTTCTTCCCTTCCTCCAGGCTTTTTCTTGTCTTTCTCCAAGATTTTTCTTCTCATCTTACAGTCTTCTTGTTCTCTTTTAACAGGGTTTTTCTTCTCTTCTTCCAGGCTTTTTCTTCCCTTTCAACAGGCTTTTTTTTATTTTTCACTAGGCTTTTATTTTCTTTTTCAACAACCTTTTTGTTCTCTTTCACCAGGCATATTTTTCTCTTTCACTAGCCTTTTTTATTCTCTTTTAACAGGCTTTTTGTTCTCTTTCACCAAGCTTTTTTTTCTTTTTCAACAAGTTTTTTGTTCTCTTTCACCAGGCTTTTTTTTTCCTTTTCAACAAGCTTTTTGTTCTCTTTCACCATGCATTTTGTTCTCTTTCACCAGGCATATTTTTCTCTTTCACTAGCCTTTCTTTTTCAACAATCTTTTTGTTCTCTTTCACCAGTCTTTTTTTTTTTTTCAACAAGCTTTTTCTTCTCTTTCATCAGGTTTTTTTTCTTCTCTTTCACCAGGCTTTTTGTTCTCTTTTACCAGGCTTTTTGTTTTCTTTCACCTGGTATTTTTTTCTCTTTCACCAGGTTTTTTTTCTTTTTCAACAAGCTTTTTTTTCTTTTTTCCACAAGCTTTTTCTTCTCTTTCACCAGGTTTATTTTGTTTTCTTTCACCAGGCTTTTTGTTCTCTTTCACCAGGCTTTTTGTTCTCTTTAACCAGACTTTTTGTTCTCTTTCACCAGGCTTTTTGTTCTCTTTCACCAGGCTTTTTCTTCTCTTTCTACAAGATTTTTCTTCTCTTTCACCAAGCTTTTTTTTCTTTTTCAACAATCTTTTTTTTCTTTTTCAACAAGCTTTTTTTTCTTTTTCAACAAGCTTTTTTTTCTTTTTCAACAAGCTTTTTTTTCTTTTTCAACAAGCTTTTTTTTCTTTTTCAACAAGCTTTTTCTTCTCTTTCACCAGGCTTTTTCTTCTCTTTCACCATGGTTTTTCTTCTCTTTCACCAGGGTTTGTGTTCTCTTTCACCAGTCTTTTTGTTCTCTTTCACCAGACTTTTTCTTCTCTTTCTCCAGGGTTTGTGTTCTCTTTCATGAGGGTTTTTCTTCTCTTTCACCAAGTTTTTTGCTCTTAATCCAGGCTTTTTCTTCTCTTTCACCAAGGTTTTTGCTCTTAATCCAGACTTTTTCTTCTCTTTTTCAACAAGTTTTTTCTCTTTCACCAGGCTTTTTTTCTTTTTCAACAAGCTTTTTGTTCTCTTTCACCAGACTTTTTCTTCTCTTTCACCAGGTTTTTTGTTCTCTTTCACCAGGCTTTTTGTTCTCTTTCACCAGGCTTTTTGTTTTCTTTCACCTGGTATTTTTTTCTCTTTCAACAGGTTTTTTTCTTTTTCAACAAGCTTTTTTTTCTTTTTCAACAAGCTTTTTTTCTTTTTCAACAAGCTTTTTTTTCTTTTTCCAACAAGCTTTTTTTTCTTTTTCAACAAGCTTTTTTTCTTTTTCAACAAGCTTTTTGTTCTCTTTCACCAGGCTTTTTTTTCTTTTTCAACAAGCTTTTTGTTCTCTTTCACCAGGCTTTTTCTTCTCTTTAACCAGACTTTTTGTTCTCTTTCAACAGGTTTTTTTCTCTTTAACCAGACTTTTTGTTCTCTTTCACCAAGCTTTTTTTTTCTTTTTCAACAAGCTTTTTCTTCTCTTTCACCAGGCTTTTTGTTCTCTTTCACCAGGCTTTTTGTTCTCTTTCACCAGGCTTTTTGTTCTTTTTCACCAGGGTTTTTGTTCTCTTTCAGAATGCTTTTTGTTCTTTTTCACCAGGCTTTTTGTTCTTTTTCACTAGGCTTTTTTTCCTTTTCACCAATCTTTTTGTTCTTTTTCACCAGGGTTTTTGTTTTTTTTCACCAGGATTTTTTTTCTTTTTCACCAGGCTTTTTTTTTTTTTTCAATAGGGTTTTTGTTCTTTTACACCACGCATTTTTTTCTTTTTCATTTTTTTTCTTTTTCACCAGAGGTTTTGTTCTCTTTCACCAGGCTTTTTGTTCTCTTTCACCATTCTTTTTCTTCTCTTTCACCAGGCATATTTTTCTCTTTCACTAGCCTTTCTTTTTCAACAATCTTTTTGTTCTCTTTCAAAAAGCTTTTTTTTCTTTTTCAACAAGCTTTTTCTTCTCTTTCATAAGGTTGTTTTTCTTCTCTTTCACCAGGCTTTTTGTTCTCTTCACCAGGCTTTTTGTTCTCTTTCACCAGGCTTTTTTTTCTTTTTCACCAGGCTTTTTTTTCTTTTTCAACAAGCTTTTTCTTCTCTTCCTGCAATGTTTTTCTTTTCTTCCTCCAAGATTTTTCTTCTCTTCCTCCAAGCATCTTCTTCTCTTTCACCATGGTTTCTCCAAATCTTTTTATCAGCTCCTCCAGGATTTTTTTCATCAGCTCCTCCAAGATTTTTTATCAGCTTCTCCAAGCATTTTGATCATCTCCTTCAAAGTTTGTGATCAGTTCCTCCAAGTTTTTTTATCAGTTCCTCCAAAGTTTTTGATCAGCTCCCTCAAGATGCTTTATTTGTTTCTCCGTTGTTTTTTGATCAGCTTCTCCAATGTTTTTATCAGTGCTTGGTGTCAAAACGTTGACCTCTAACACACTAACATCTGCACTTTCTTCCTGTCCTTCTGCTTTTGTGGCTGCCTGAGACAGATAACAGTGTAGGGAAGAGAGAAAAAGAAAGAGAAGAAGTAGAAGACATGACTGTGTATAGCATAATGTAGTTTACTATGTTTATGTAGCGTTGACACGCTGAAACCTTTTTTTTAAACTTCTTTTCGTAGCTAAATTGTCATTTGTTTTTCTTATCCCCTTTTTTTAACCTGTTAAAGTCATCTCATCTTCTAGCATTTAACAACTTATTTTATCTTTCTCTACGCCTGGAGCACTCGTTTTCTCCCCACGTGTACCCAGAGCCCGTGTCACGCTTTTCTGCACCCTAGTCACAGACACACTATATACCTGTGTCCCTCAAAGGTCTGTACACCGCTTATCTGAGGTCTGCACCCATGGCCACTGCCCGCTGGTATAACTTTTACACCTGGGCGGAATACATCTGTAAGAGTGTTGCCCCAGACCCAAAGCCCTGAGCCAAGGAGTTAGATCTTGAGAATCTGTAGGCCAACTGAACACAACAAAAACCATAACCCCAGTGGACATTCTCTATGTTGTTTATACTTTCCTCCACACGTCTTCAACTGCTGATAACTTCTAGTACTATTCCAGGATACAAAAGCAACAACAACAGCAACAAAAAGACAACAACAAAACAACAGCAACAGCAACAAAAAACTGCAGAACCAGCAACAACAACAACAGCAATAACAACAACAACTGAAACAATAGCAAGAACAAAAGCAACAGCAGCTTCAGCAGCAACAACAATGGCAGCAACAATAACAGTAACAACAATAACAGTAACAACAACATCAATAACAACAGCAACAATATAACAGCAACAACAAAAAATCACAATAACAACAATGGCAATAAAATAGCAAAAACCACAGCAGCAACAACAAAAACAAGACGTATAACAACAGAAGCAGCAACAACAAAAAAAGCATGAATAACAACAGCAAAAAAAAAACAACAGCAGCAAGAACAATAGCAACAACAACAGCAATAACAACTACATCAACAGCTGCAGCAAAAACAACAACAGTAATAGCAACACCATTAGCAGCTACCTCACCAAAAACCACGAAAGTAACATAAAAACAATAACAGCAACAACAACAGCAACAATATAACAGCAACAAAAACAAAAACACCAACAACAGCAATCAAACAACAACAACCATACAACAAGAAGCTAACAGGAATAACAATAACATCAACAGCAAAAACATCAATAAAAACAACAGCAACAGCAACTGACACACAAACAGGAACTAGAATACAAACAGGAACAGACGTGTCAGGAACAACAGTGGAAACAATAAAAGCAACAACAGCAACAGCAGTAACAGCAACAACAAAACAACAACAATGACAGTAACATTAACAGCAAAAAATATTGTTAACAACAGCAATAACACAGCAGACACAGTAACAACAACGGCAGTAGCAACAGCAAAACACAACAGCACCAAGAACAACAACAGCAACAGCAGTAGCAACAACAACAGAAACAACGGAAACAAGATCAAAAACGGCAGGAACATCGGAGCCACAAGAATAGCTTCATCAGTAACAGCAACAACAACAGCAGTAACATCATTATTAACGAAACAAAAACAAAAGCAATATCAACAACGACAATAGCAATAACGACAACAACAGAAACAACAATACTAAAAAGAACAGCAACAGCAGCTTCAGCAGCAACAACAACAACAGCAGTAACAGCAACAACAACAGCAACAATATAACAGCAACAACAATAGTGTTTTTCTTCTCTTCCTCCAATGATTTTCTTCTCTTTCCCCAATGATTTTCTTTTCTTCCTCCAATGTTTTTCTTCTCTTCCTCCAATGTTTTTCTTGTCTTCCATTAGGCTTTGTTTTCTCTTTCATCAGGGTTTTTCTTCTCTTCGTCCAATGTTTTTCTTTTCTTCCTCCATTGTTTTTCTTCTCTTCCTCCAAGGTTTTTCTTGTCATCCAATAGGCTTTGTTTTCTCTTTCATCAGGGTTTTTCTTCTCTTCCTGCAATGTTTTTCTTTTCTTCTTCCAAGATTTTTCTTCTCTTCCTCCAAGCATCTTCTTCTCTTTCACCATGGTTTCTCCAAATCTTTTTATCAGCTCCTCCAGGATTTTTTTCATCAGCTCCTCCAAGATTTTTTATCAGCTTCTCCAAGCGTTTTGATCATCTCCTTCAAAGTTTGTGATCAGTTCCTCCAAGTTTTTTTATCAGTTCCTCCAATGTTTTTGATCAGCCCCCTCAAGATGCTTTATTTGTTTCTCCGTTGTTTTTTGATCAGCTTCTCCAATGTTTTTATCAGTGCTTGGTGTCAAAACGTTGACCTCTAACACACTAACATCTGCACTTTCTTCGTGTCCTTCTGCTTTTGTGGCTGCCTGAGACAGATAACAGTGTAGGGAAGAGAGAAAAAGAAAGAGAAGAAGTAGAAGACATGACTGTGTATAGCATAATGTAGTTTACTATGTTTATGTAGCGTTGACACGCTGAAACCTTTTTTTAAACTTCTTTTCGTAGCTAAATTGTCATTTGTTTTTCTTATCCCCTTTTTTTAACCTGTTAAAGTCATCTCATCTTCTAGCATTTAACAACTTATTTTATCTTTCTCTACGCCTGGAGCACTCGTTTTCTCCCCCACGTGTACCCAGAGCCCGTGTCACGCTTTTCTGCACCCTAGTCACAGACACACTATATACCTGTGTCCCTCAAAGGTCTGTACACCGCTTATCTGAGGTCTGCACCCATGGCCACTGCCCGCTGGTATAACTTTTACACCTGGGCGGAATACATCTGTAAGAGTGTTGCCCCAGACCCAAAGCCCTGAGCCAAGGAGTTAGATCTTGAGAATCTGTAGGCCAACTGAACACAACAAAAACCATAACCCCAGTGGACATTCTCTATGTTGTTTATACTTTCCTCCACACGTCTTCAACTGCTGATAACTTCTAGTACTATTCCAGGATACAAAAGCAACAACAACAGCAACAAAAAGACAACAACAAAACAACAGCAACAGCAACAAAAAACTGCAGAACCAGCAACAACAACAACAGCAATAACAACAACAACTGAAACAATAGCAAGAACAAAAGCAACAGCAGCTTCAGCAGCAACAACAATGGCAGCAACAATAACAGTAACAACAATAACAGTAACAACAACATCAATAACAACAGCAACAATATAACAGCAACAAACAAAAAATCACAATAACAACAATGGCAATAAAAATAGCAAAAACCACAGCAGCAACAACAAAAACAAGACGTATAACAACAGAAGCAGCAACAACAAAAAAAAGCATGAATAACAACAGCAAAAAAAAACAACAGCAGCAAGAACAATAGCAACAACAACAGCAATAACAACTACATCAACAGCTGCAGCAAAAACAACAACAGTAATAGCAACACCATTAGCAGCTACCTCACCAAAAACCACGAAAGTAACATAAAAACAATAACAGCAACAACAGCGACAATAGCAACAAAAACAAAAACACCAACAACAGCAATCAAACAACAACAACCATACAACAAGAAGCTAACAGGAATAACAATAACATCAACAGCAAAAACATCAATAAAAACAACAGCAACAGCAACTGACACACAAACAGGAACTAGAATACAAACAGGAACAGACGTGTCAGGAACAACAGTGGAAACAATAAAAGCAACAACAGCAACAGCAGTAACAGCAACAACAAAACAACAACAATGACAGTAACATTAACAGCAAAAAATATTGTTAACAACAGCAATAACACAGCAGACACAGTAACAACAACGGCAGTAGCAACAGCAAAACACAACAGCACCAAGAACAACAACAGCAACAGCAGTAGCAACAACAACAGAAACAACGGAAACAAGATCAAAAACGGCAGGAACATCGGACCCACAAGAATAGCTTCATCAGTAACAGCAACAACAACAGCAGTAACATCATTATTAACGAAACAAAAACAAAAGCAATATCAACAACGACAATAGCAATAACGACAACAACAGAAACAACAATACTAAAAAGAACAGCAACAGCAGCTACAACAACAACAATGCTAGCAGCAGCAACAACAACAGGAATAACAGCAACAACAATAGCTGCAGCTACAACAACGACAACAATAGCAACATCAGTATCAGCGTCAGCAACAAAAACAAAAAGAGCAACAACAACAGCAACAAAAACAACAATAAAAATAACAACAACAGCAGTAAAAACAGCAACCAAACTATTGCAAACAAAATAGCATCTATCAAATAACAGCAACAAAAAGACAGCAACAAGAAAGACAGCAACAAGAAAGACAGCAACACTACAACAGAAACAACACCAAAAACACCATCAAAACAACAACAAACCAACAGCAACAATAGCAGCAGCAACAACAACATCAATAACAAAAGCATCAACAACAACAACATCAACAGCAACAACAGCCTGAAAATGAACAGCAATAGCAACAGCAGCGACAACATCAACTAGGGCCACAACAACAGCAAAAACAACAGCAATAACAGCAGTAACAGCAGTTACAACAGCAACAGCAAGAACATAAACAACACCTGCAACAACAACAGCAACAAGAACAATAACATCAACTGCAATAACAACAACACTATCAACATCACCAGTAACAACAAAAGCAACATCAACAGCAGCCACAGCAACAAAGACAACAACAGCAGCAAAAGCAGCAACAACAACATCAATACCAACAACAGCAGCATAAACAACATCTTGCAATAACAACAGCAGCAACAACAACACCATCAGTAACAACATCAACAACAAAACAAACCAGCAACAACAACAGCAATAATAGCAACAAAATAACAAGACAACAACACAGAAAATTTCTGTTTGTTTATATAAACAAAACAGTATTACTGATCTATTTTGTTGTGACACGTGACTTTCTCTTGCCAGACTTTCCCCAGTTACTCTGTCAAATCTGAATTTACGAGAGGCAGAATGCTAAGAGGCCCCACAAGAAGAGTTGAGATGTTATATATTGAATCTTCATGGACTAGTTTGGCCAGATAAGTACTGTATATTGGAGTAAATGTATTTGTGGCTGCTTCCTACCTTGACTCTAAAGGCATATAAATTCAAGAAGTTCGAAGCCATGGGTCATGTTTGCATGAGCGGAGAAGTAGTTAAACATTTGTTGAATTGGGTTGGGGGAGGGGGAGAGGGCGAGGGGGGGGGGGGGGGGAATTGTGGTTGAAAATGTGAACTATTTATTCACCTCGGCCTTGCACATCAAAGCAAGTGAAGGGTTCATGTTTGGGTGTCATTGGATGGCTGCCAATAACGTAGAAATAGAAATCTAGAAAGGAGAAAGATTTACATATTTTTTTATTACAAAAACTCGTGCAGTTTTTAGATGTTGATTGGCAGGGTTTGAGTTACAGATTGTTTCTTCCTTCCCCCCCCCCCTTTTTTCCACCAAAAAAGTGTGTCAGGTATCCATTTTCACAGCTAGGTTTAAAGACGTCCCTGTAGCTAAAATTCAACCTTTGCACGAGAAAGACAGGTCACTGTCCCTTCGTTGTGGCCATCAACAACCTATAGCTGACCAAGACCCCGCCTAGCCTCTACGTTAGTGCCTCCGGTAACAGGCCTAGCCTGGCTAACCGGGCAGGGATCGCCGTAGGCCCTATGGCAGTGGAGTCTGGTAAAGAAGTATTGCACAACCCCACCAACCCCCCCCCCCCCCCCCGACTTTTAGCTCCAACCATGGACTGAAGAAAATAAGAGCTATAACCCGCCTCCCACGTCGACATGATGCTGTACCTCAACATCTTACCCATGTCTGCTGTCAAGATTATCTATCTATCTATCTATCTATCTATCTATCTATCTGTCTATCTGTCTGTCTGTCTGTCTGTCTGTCTGTCTGTCTGTCTGTCTGTCTGTCTGTCTGTCTGTCTGTCTGTCTGTCTAAGAACATAAACTATTGTAAACAAGCCTACACAGATTTGCTAAATATAAAAATATAAAACAACTTTTTTTTCCTCCTTGATTATCTAAAATAGCTTCCATCGAGTGCATGTGTCATCTCTCAATCATTACACAGAGATCACCTCCCCTCACACAGAGACTGGATCCGCCCATGAAGTGATCTTCTGGCCGTACACACAGCAAACACGCAGTCACAGCAACGATTGAGATCCTGATTAGCTCGCTCCCAGAAACGCACATTTGTGGCACTTGTCGGCGGAGACGTTAATTTACCGAGATCTCCATGTACTGGCAAGAGGGGGGTGTCGGTTTTAGTAGAGAAAGTGTTTACTAGAAGGTATGGCCTGCGTGATCTTAAAGAGGGCCACCTTTTGTTCTTTCGTGCCTGGTTTAGTGGTTAGAACAGTTGCTGGCCTGTTATTCATGAATTGCGCAGTATTCAGTTATAGCTGTTTTTATTTTTTAGGAAGTTCGTGTACCTGACAGGTAAGACTTAGGAATATAAGTTAGTTAGTTCTTTCTTTCTTTTTCTTTCTTTCTTTCTTTCTTACTTTCTTTCTTTCACAGATTAGCCTGGTTAACTGAAAAGGGACTGTCATTGTCCCTATGGTGATGGAGTCTTCTAAAGAAGTACTGCATGCCCTCTACTTTTCTAGCTACTCTCTGGGACTGAAAAAAGGGACCATAACCAGCTCCCAGTCCGACTGGATGCTGTGTTTTAACAGTTTCGCCACATCGGCTGCAAAGAACACCAGTTTATAGTTCCAGTGAGATAGAAGTAGAAGAAGACTACCTTTATTCATAGTTTTATTATAAACATAATAAATAAATTTGTGTAATTATTGCTATTATACTTTTAATATAAATATAATTTGTTCTTTAATTACAAGTTTCACTGTAGTCATAGTTTTTATATTGTACCCATTTTAAGTTTATTACTACTGGCTATCTGTTTCGCTGCACATGCTACACTGAGTAACAATACTTTCATTTGTGTATCACTCATTGCTCTAACTAGAACAGAAGGTCTGAACAGCAAAACGAGGGAGGGGGGGGAGAGACACAGGGAGAGGGAGGCAGAAACAGAGAGAGACAGAGAGATTGATTGATTGATTGATCTTTATTTCAAAAGGGTTAAGAATTGGGCACGCAGGCCCGTCTGACATTCTGCCCTTTATCATACATCTTTCACTCTATTCCAGACATTCTACAAATATGCTGTTCATATAACAAACATAACTAACATTGAAGCTGAGAGACATAAAATAAAATATAACATTTACGTTTTGCTCTTAAACATCCACTCAGTACAGAGACAGAGACAGAGAGAAACAGGGTTAGAGAGAGACTGGGTTAAAGAGAGAGAGAGACAGAGATAGAGAGAGGCAGAGAGAGACAGGGATAGAGAGAGAAGACAGAAACAGAGAGAAGCAGAGATAGGGACAGAAAGAGACAAGAGGCAGAGGCAGAGAGAGATAGAGACAGAAAGAGACAGAGAGGCAAAGAGAGACAGAGAGAGATAGAGACAGAAAGAGACAGAGAGGCATAGAGAAACAGAGAGAGATAGAGACAGAAAGAGACAGAAATAGACAGAAAAGCAGAGGCAGAGATAGAGACAGAAAGAGACAGAGACAGGGATAGAGAGAGACAGAGAGGCAGAGACAGAGATAGAGACAGAGAGAAATAGTGTTAGTGAGAGACTGGGTTAAAGAGAGAGAGACAGGGATAGAGAGAGGCAGAGAGAGACAGAGACAGAGAGAAATAAAGTTAGAGAGAGACTGGGTTAGAGAGAGAGGGATAGAGAGAGAAACAGAGAGAGACAGAGATAGAGACAGAGAGAAATAGGGTTAGAGAGAGTTACTGGGTTAGAGAGAGACAGGGATAGAGAGAGAGAGAGACAGAGATAGATAGAGAGAAATAGGTTTAGAGAGAGAGTGGGTTAAAGAGAGAGATAGAGACAGAAAGAGACAAGTAGGCAGAGGCAGAGAGAGACAGAGATAGGGACAGAAAGAGACAGGTAGGCAGAGAGAGACAGAGATAGGGACAGAAAGAGACAGGTAGGCAGAGGCAGAGAGAGACAGAGATAGGGACAGAAAGAGACAGGTAGGCAGAGAGAGACAGAGATAGGGACAGAAAGAGACAGGTAGGCAGAAACAGGGAGAGACAGAGATAGGGACAGAAAGAGACAGGTAGGCAGAGGCAGAGAGAGACAGAGATAGGGACAGAAAGAGACAGGTAGGCAGAGAGAGACAGAGATAGGGACAGAAAGAGACAGGTAGGCAGAAACAGGGAGAGACAGAGATAGGGACAGAAAGAGACAGGTAGGCAGAAACAGGGAGAGACAGAGATAGGGACAGAAAGAGACAGTTAGGCAGAGGCAGAGAGAGACAGAGATAGGGACAGAAAGAGACAGGTAGGCAGAGAGAGACAGAGATAGGGACAGAAAGAGACAGGTAGGCAGAAACAGGGAGAGACAGAGATAGGGACAGAAAGAGACAGGTAGGCAGAGGCAGAGAGAGACAGAGATAGGGACAGAAAGAGACAGGTAGGCAGAGAGAGACAGAGATAGGGACAGAAAGAGACAGGTAGGCAGAAACAGGGAGAGACAGAGATAGGGACAGAAAGAGACAGGTAGGCAGAAACAGGGAGAGACAGAGATAGGGACAGAAAGAGACAGTTAGGCAGAGGCAGAGAGAGACAGAGATAGGGACAGAAAGAGACAGGTAGGCAGAGAGAGACAGAGAGAGAGATAGGGACAGAAAGAGACAGAGAGGCAGAAGCAGAGAGAGACAGAGATAGGGACAGACAGAGACAGGTAGGCAGAGGCAGAGAGAGACAGAGATAGGGACAGAAAGAGACAGAGAGGCAGAAGCAGAGAGAGACAGAGAGAGATAGCGACAGAAAGAGACAGGTAGGCAGAGGCAGAGAGAGACAGAGATAGAGACAGAAATAGAGAGAGAGCAACAGAGATAGAGACTAAAAGAGACAGAGAGACAGGGGAAGCAACGCTGTTATTTACAAAATTTATCATGTCATTTATTATTTAAACAGGCATAATGTAGACGCAAAACCCACGGTCCACCCAGTCTCTAAAAATGTGTAACAGAGAATTCTGGGAAGGTAAATGCGGCCAGGTGTGTCACTGACCATATCACGCTCTCATGTACAGAAAGTCTTGCAAATACGGGCCTAACACCCCGTCGCCAATATGCCTTAATGGGATGGAACGAGAATTTTATCTTTTTTAAAACGTTTTTATAACATAGACGAAAACTAAGATACAAGAATGTTTATATTTGAAGAGTTTTTAGTGTGGGAAGAACTGGCGAAAGATCACGTCATTCGGAGAATGATTCTATGTCTGGGTGCCAGGTCATATGAGGATGACAAAAGACGCATGCGCGGGAGACAAGATCCTACAACTACAGACAAGATCCTACAACTACAGATAAGATCCTGCAACTACAGACAAGATCCTGCATCTACAGACAAGATCCTGCAACTACAGACAAGATCCTGCAACTGCAGACACGATCCTGCAACTACAGACGAGATTTTCTGTTGCCGTGGCAGAGGCGCGGATCAGATATTGACAGAATCAGTCATGATTGAAGCTGTCCAGCAACTTCCAGAAACATACAGCAACTTGCAGAAACATACATCAACTTCCAGAAACATACATCAACTTCCAGAAACATACATCAACTTCCAGAAACATACAGCAACTTCCAGAAACATACAGCAACTTCCAGAAACATACAGCACCTTGCAGAAACATCCAGCAACTTCCAGAAACATCCAGCAACTTCCAGAAACATCCAGCAACTTCCAGAAACATACAGCAACTTCCAGAAACATACAGCAACTTCCAGAAACATACAGCAACTTCCAGAAACATCCAGCACCAACCTGCTTCAGTACATGTTTTCTGAGACTACGACAGTCGTAAAATTAATGATCAGAAGCGTTAAAATATACATTTTACGGAGATTTACATTCTTAACTCTTTCACTCTGGAGATTTTCTTTACCATGTACGAGCTACTGGATTATCTAAAACCCTGTTTTGATTTTCACATTAAATGATTGGTCCTGGGCTGTCAGCAATGGTTCATTCAGTGCTCCTATATCGCATCTTCTCCCAGCCAAATTTGCCCGCTGTTTCTACATATATTTTTTTAACGAATTCTCTCATGCAGAAACTGTGTGCTAACTCGTTTTACAGAAAGACATTTCCTGTATCAAGTGTATAATGTGTATTTTGTATAGACATAGGTATAGCCAAATGTTGACAGACACAAGAAACCCAAGTCTTTGTGTGCAAGCAGATGAAATGACTGCATTCTCTGGAATAGCCGGAAGGCTTTCGTGTGCAGACCCCTTCCATCGTTTTCCCATGAAAGATTTTGTTTAACTAGCGTCTCCCAAGATCTGGCAGGTTGTGTGCTTTTCTCACGAAAAATTGAACTAAAGAAAACACCTTTTACTTACTTATGTAACCACCTGCGTCTAACATGACCACCTATCATCTTCTTCTTTCTGGACAGTCACATGCCATCTAATAGAGTAGTGTTGGAATTAACACCTGTTTCTGTAGCATTTTGAGACTGTTAACCTCTACCCCCAATCACAAGACACCCTGGTGAACAGAGTTTAGTTAAATATAAAACAGCAGAACGTCTAAGTAGCAGAGAGAGACAGAGATAGGGACAGACAGAGACAGGTAGGCAGAGGCAGAGAGAGACAGAGATAGGGACAGAAAGAGACAGAGAGGCAGAAGCAGAGAGAGACAGAGAGAGATAGCGACAGAAAGAGACAGGTAGGCAGAGGCAGAGAGAGACAGAGATAGAGACAGGAAGAGACAGAGATAGAGACAGAAATAGAGAGAGCAACAGAGATAGAGACTAAAAGAGACAGAGAGACAGGGGAAGCAACGCTGTTATTTACAAAATTTATCATGTCATTTATTATTTAAACAGGCATAATGTAGACGCAAAACCCACGGTCCACCCAGTCTCTAAAAATGTGTAACAGAGAATTCTGGGAAGGTAAATGCGGGCAGGTGTGTCACTGACCATATCACGCTCTCATGTACAGAAAGTCTTGCAAATACGGGCCTAACACCGTGTCGCCAATATGCCTTAATGGGATGGAACGAGAATTTTATCTTTTTTAAAACGTTTTTATAACATAGACGAAAACTAAGATACAAGAATGTTTATATTTGAAGAGTTTTTAGTGTGGGAAGAACTGGCGAAAGATCACGTCATTCGGAGAATGATTCTATGTCTGGGTGCCAGGTCATATGAGGATGACAAAAGACGCATGCGCGGGAGACAAGATCCTACAACTACAGACAAGATCCTACAACTACAGACAAGATCCTGCAACTACAGACAAGATCCTGCATCTACAGACAAGATCCTGCATCTACAGACAAGATCCTGCAACTACAGACAAGATCCTGCAACTGCAGACACGATCCTGCAACTACAGACGAGATTTTCTGTTGCCGTGGCAGAGGCGCGGATCAGATATTGACAGAATCAGTCATGATTGAAGCTGTCCAGCAACTTCCAGAAACATACAGCAACTTGCAGAAACATACATCAACTTGCAGAAACATACATCAACTTCCAGAAACATACAGCAACTTCCAGAAACATACAGCAACTTCCAGAAACATACAGCAACTTCCAGAAACATACAGCAACTTCCAGAAACATACAGCAACTTCCAGAAACATACAGCACCAACCTGCTTCAGTACATGTTTTCTGAGACTACGACAGTCGTAAAATTAATGATCAGAAGCGTTAAAATATACATTTTACGGAGATTTACATTCTTAACTCTTTCACTCTGGAGATTTTCTTTACCATGTACGAGCTACTGGATTATCTAAAACCCTGTTTTGATTTTCACATTAAATGATTGGTCCTGGGCTGTCAGCAATGGTTCATTCAGTGCTCCTATATCGCATCTTCTCCCAGCCAAATTTGCCCGCTGTTTCTACATATATTTTTTTAACGAATTCTCTCAGGCAGAAACTGTGTGCTAACTCGTTTTACAGAAAGACATTTCCTGTATCAAGTGTATAATGTGTATTTTGTATAGACATAGGTATAGCCAAATGTTGACAGACACAAGAAACCCAAGTCTTTGTGTGCAAGCAGATGAAATGACTGCATTCTCTGGAATAGCCGGAAGGCTTTCGTGTGCAGACCCCTTCCATCGTTTTCCCATGAAAGATTTTGTTTAACTAGCGTCTCCCAAGATCTGGCAGGTTGTGTGCTTTTCTCACGAAAAATTGAACTAAAGAAAACACCTTTTGCTTACTTATGTAACCACCTGCGTCTAACATGACCACCTATCATCTTCTTCTTTCTGGACAGTCACATGCCATCTAATAGAGTAGTGTTGGAATTAACACCTGTTTCTGTAGCATTTTGAGACTGTTAACCTCTACCCCTAATCACAAGACACTCTGGTGAACAGAGTTTAGTTAAATATAAAACAGCAGAACGTCTAAGTAGCAAAGTCTTAGTATAAGATAGTCGTATTAGGCGGGGCGCACAAGTAGCAAAGTCTTAGTATAAGATAGTCGTATTACGCGGGACGCACAAGTAGCAAAGTCTTAGTATAAGATAGTAGTATTAGGCGGGGCGCACAAGTAGCAAAGTCTTAGTATAAGATAGTCGTATTAGGCGGGGCGCACAAGTAGCAAAGTCTTAATATAAGATAGTCGTATTAGGCGGGGCGCACAAGTAGCAAAGTCTTAATATAAGATAGTAGTATTAGGCGGGGCGCACAAGTAGCAAAGTCTAAGATAATCGTATTAGGCGGGGCGCACAAGTAGCAAAGTCTTAATATAAGATAGTCGTATTAGGCGGGGCGCACAAGTAGCAAAGTCTTAATACAAGACAATCGTAATAAGCTGAAGTAGTAAAGTCTTGATATGAGACAGCTATATTAAGTTGGGCGTACAGATAGCAAAGTAATTAGTGTACTCCTCTCTCAAGTCGGCAGTTTTAAATTCAGCTCCCGCATCGAACTGTGTAACAATTTTGTTTAAAAAATGTGTATCTGGCGCCCCTTGATAGTGTAGAATAAAGGTCAGGTCAGCAGGGAATATGTCTCAGGTCTTTTAAGAAACTTTAACTATTCTGAGAAATGGCGACCTGAAAGCTAACGAGACACGATAATAAACACGTGACCTGCACTAGAGTAGTGCTTACAGAGTGTTGTTCAAGTCGTGAACCAATAAAACAAATAATAACAGTCTATGGTCTCCCTACACCTCCCCCTTACCTCCCTTTCTACTTGGTATTAAATTAAGAGCCTCATATTGACTATTTACATGAATACACAGATGGCCCTTGACAGAGCCCCACGTGTGTTTGAACTAGAGGTACTGTTAAGGTTAATAGAAATAGCGAATTAGAACTCTCTAATATCCTGCTCTACTCCTTTCTCCTGTGCTCAGGGAAACAGGCTGCTGCTTTTCGCTGTTGCCAAAAAATTCAGAGATTTGCGCGATTTTCACGAGTGGCGGAGCCTTTTTCGAAGCTTACCCCTTGATATAGTCCAGTAATTCAAGATTGTTGCCATAACACCCTCGCAAACTGTTTTTATGTTGTAGTATCTTCATTGTATCTTCGACTGTAGAGAGTTCTGATGCACTGACAGAAGGGGGTTTTTTAAGTGCTACATTAATTTTTTTTAAATTTTTTAAAGAAACTTCACTTTCTCCCTAGTTAAATTCTCTCTTTTCAGAAGTTTTTTTTTTTTTTTGCCTTTCTAAAAACACTAAGGTGTCTAAGTTCACTTCAACATTAGCTATTTTGTTAGATCTGTTGCTGGGAATTCACGCAAAGAATCAGTTATGACAAACCAGCTTTGAAAGTTTTGAGTACAGCCTACATGATCTTTTTTTTTTTAAGAGTGTAACTTATTTTTCTCCATGTTTGCGAAACTATACAGCTTTGAAGTAAGCAGATCTATACCCAGATTCCCTGGGGATGTTGGTGTCTTGATCTCCCCCTGAGCCTTAGGGTCCGTCCCGCTAGGGTTTTCTTTTGGGGTTTACTCCCTTAGCTTTTGGCTGTCTCGAGCAACCTGTAATCAGTGGATTGACAGGGACTGGTAGTTCCGCTATCTTTCATACGGTAAGACAGTCAGTCATTTGCATGTCCCTTGCGGAACTTTGCCTCCATAACAGCTCTCCTGTAAGCCTCTCAGTTGTAAGAAAGATGCCCTACTGCTGATACATCCATCTGCAGATTATCAACGATGTCTTGCAGCTATCTACGCCTTGGTCTTCCTCTCTTTCATTTTCCCATTGTGTACCCTCCCAAGAGGGACTTCTCTAAATTCTCATGACGTTTAATGTATCCACAATATTTAACTTTTCTCTCTTTAATCCTCTTTACTAGCCAGCCTTCTTCTTGTAGTATGGATATATTTGTTCTTTTGTGTGTGTGTGTGTCAATGATATTTGAAGAACTCTTCTGTAGCATTTACATTTAAAGGCATTTATGTATTTCTCAGCTGTTTTGTTAAGTGTCCAGGTCTCATAGGCATTTGTTCCGTTGAGAAAAATGCATGCCCTTAAAAATCATATTTTTGCAGTTGTCTTCTGTTTCTCTCCACAGATTAAAGATAAAACATTATATAGTGTGTCCGGAAAATCATGATGCGGCTTGAAAACTATTTGTTTTTTTTTAATAACCATACACAATTTATTATATATTGCATGTACAGGCTAAATGAAAGAGTAAATCACATAGTTTTGTTAGATATGTTTAGCTATTTATATGTGGCTTCCGTTTGTTTGGTGCTCTGCAGACATCTAAACTACCCGTCCCTTCCTGTCCAGCGCCGTGGATATGAACTGACGTGTCACATGCTGACGGAGTGACGTTTTCTATTGCATCACTGCCACGTGACTAGCTACCTACCCGAAACCAGATACACAAATCCCAACATAGATGCTCCAGTTGCTCTTTGATGTAGTGTCTGTAACATGGCCTTCTTACATTCAGTTCTGATATTTTATGAGTTTCAAACCGCAACATGATTTTACTCTGTGTGTGTGTTTCTCTCTCTGTGTATGTATGTGTGTAAAGGTAAAGTTCCCTTTTGCATGCCATCGGGGAAGCGGTGTTAGGCCCGTATTTCTAAGACCTTGAGCACATGAAAGTGTGATGTGGTCAGTATCACACCTGGCTGCATTTACCTTCCCAGATTTCTCTGGTACCCACTTTTAGAGGCTGGGTGGACCCGGGGCCTTTTTGGTGTGCGCCAGAAAAAAAAACTCCCACTGCTGGGACCTGAACCCGATACCACCGGGTCAGTAGGCCAAGCGCCCAACCACTAGAGATATAACGTTTCTATATATGACAGTCATACCGAAATTCGTCAGCAAATTTTTTAAAATCAGAATTTATAGACTGAGAAAATATAAATATATCACCTTAATCTGCATTCTTTGCACTTCATGTAGAGGTCACATGACGTCACCATCTTGTGTCACGTGACCACAAAGAGCAGAAACAAAATGCAGGATGCTGAAGTTTCATTTCGCCAACGTGCTGTTATTGAGTTCCTCGTTAAAGAGGAAATCCCCGCTGCTGAAATTCACCAAAGACTTCAACGTGCTTATAGAGATGTGTGTATGGGTGCTAGCAGTGTTAGGAGGTGGGTGAAATATTTCAAAGATGGAAATACGAGCATCCAAGATATGCCTCGCAGCGGTCGCCCTCGAACTGCCTCCGCTGAACGCAACATGGAAAAGGTTGACGACATCATTAAACAAGACAAACGTGTCACAATATCTGAAATCGCTGTAAATCTTGGAACAGAATACGATGCAGCGCAGGAAATGTTTGAAACCCTAGGCTATAGAAAAGTTTGTGCCCACTGAGTCCCACGTTTGTTGACTCACAAAGCTGTGAGAAAAACCATCACTCAACTGATGAAATTCAGAAAATAGGTTGGGAAATTCTTCCACACCCCGCCTATAGCCCCGACCTGGCACCCAGTGATTACCATCTTTTCGGTTTTGTGAAAGAACAAATGCGAGGCCATCACCACGACATAGGAGAGAACGCCCAGAAAGCAGTGCGTCTGTGCCTTCGGTCAGCTGGAACGGAATTCTACCGGGAGGGTATTTTCAAACTCGCAGAGCCATGGGGAAAATGTGTGCAGAGAAATGAAAATTATGTTGAAAAGTGAAGAAAAGGTTGCAGCTTAAGATGATACATTTATATTTTCTCTATCTATAAATTCTGATTTTTAAAACATTTTTGCTCACGACTTTCGGTATGAACCTCGTATAACGCATTAATTAGTATTGCACGGTTGATACGATGAACAAGATTATCAACTTAGATATTAATGGTAAGAGTCACCGTGTACTACCCGCAGTATAGCAGCTAACTCACCGTTTGTACCCGCCCTTACCAGCAGTACTAAACCGAGGGGGGGGGACAAGAGGATAATGCCCCCCGGAAGTCTGTCCGTAGCAGACTTTTTTTTTCTTGTTATAATCACAAAAACTCGTACACTAAACTGACTGATAGCTGGTACTTTAAACTTAAATTTTATGAAAACAGCACAAACATGCAAATGCTTTTCTTAAAATGATGTCACATTTGTTTTCTTTTCTTCAACATACTCAATTGATTGACACCGAAATCTGTTTTCTTTCTAACATGTTACAGTGAATGACAACGGAGTTTGTTGCCTTTTAACTATATTACATTGGATGATGTTGATATCTGTTTTATTTTCAAAGTATTACGCTGAATGATACTGACATTTACTTTTCAATATATAGCAATAAATGGTACCTATATGTACATTCGTATATTACAATGAGTGACACATTTCTTTTCAACCTGTTACATTGAATGACACTAATATGCTTTCTTTTCAGAAGATCACACCGTGAATGACACCGATTTGTGTGATGTCTTGATGCTTCACTTTTCTTGAACTGTCATCGATTCGCAAATGAAAACATCGATCAAATCGTTATCCTCTGCTGGCTCGCCTAGTGGAGGAAACGTCTACAACATCCGGTTTGAGGCCAACTCTGACATGACAGCTGATCACGCGCAGAAGGAAGTTGTCACGACACTGCAGGTTAGATCCAGTTAGATAAATATATAAGACAGCTCTTCCAAGACACGAAATAAAATACTACAAAAATGTGTTAATGAAGTCCACTTCAGATTTGTAGTCTAACTTCATTCAGTGAAGGACACCTGAGTGGCTAGTGGCGTAGTGGCGTATAGCTTCCCTCGGGGAGATCAGTGGTTTAAGTCTGTGCCACAGGCACCAAGATGTAGAAACTGGTACAACCGTTTACAAACAGGAAACAACAAATATTTCGCCCAATAAAGTAAAAGAGCATAATACTGTACGGTCATACCTTGAAAACAAAACAATCAAAAACAAATCACTTTTAGATATGTGAGAAAAGAAAAATGACAAGAAATGTGACTTGAACCAGAGACTCCGGTAGGACGAGCAACCATTGGATAAGTTGTTTAATACGTCGTTCATTCTTGCTAGGCGGTTGTTCGTCCTGCAGAGTCCGTGGTTCAAATCTGAGGTAATTCTCTTGTCATTTTTTTCTTTCTCTCATATCTAAAAGTGCTTTGTCTATGATTTTTTTTCAAGGTCTAAGCATATAGTTATATGTGTGAAATATGTATCAATGGGGAAAACTTGCAAGAGGTAGAGAGTTTTGATTATCTGGGATCATTGCTAGCTAATAATGGAGATACAATGAGGGAAATTAAAAAGAGGACATCTATCGTTCTTCAAAAAGTAAAACAACTAAAGAATCTGTGGAGAGAAACAGATAGAGCTATAAAAATAATATTTTTAAGGGCATGCATCTTTCCCATTGCAACATATGCCTGTGAGACCTTGACACTTAACAAAACAGCTGAGAAACACATAAATGCCTTTGAATATAAATGCTACAGAAGAGTTCTTCAAATATCATGGACACAAAAAAAAGAACAAATATATCCATACTACAAGAACTTAATGTTGAAGAAGGCTGGCTAGTAAAGAGGATTAATGAGAGAAAAGTTAAATGTTTTGGACACGTTAAACTTCATGAGAATTTAGAGAAGACCGTCTTGGAAGGGTACATAATGGGGAAAAGAAAGAGAAGAAGACCAAGGCGAGATGGCTGCAATGCTTCTTTGAAAATCTGCAAATAGATGCATCAGCAGCAGCGGCATCTTTCTTACAACTGAGAGGCATACAGGAGAGCTGTTAGGAAGGCAAAGTTCCCCCAAGGGACATGCAATTAACTGACTGAAACATAAAGTGCTGTGCTCTGCTTCTTTACTCTAGAAATGGGGGCACGATCTTCAGCTGAAACAAGAGAAGCGGCCAGGGATGACACTGACCCACTCATGTCAAGGATGCTACGGACACTGACCCACTCGTGTCAAGGATGCTACAGACACTGACCCACTCGTGTCAAGGATGCTATGGACACTGACACCATTTCCCTTAGCTGCCTCTGTATTATGATAGTTTTACGTAGATTCGGTAAAGTTAAATAATGTTAAGACTAAGCTTCTGTGCATCATTCATTAAGTGCCATGCCGGTAGACGTTGGCGGCCATCTGTGCCATCTTAACGCGTGGGCTCAGTGGGCAGTTGCCCAGGACCCAATTATTCGAATATTATCATTTAACTATTCCTTGTGTGGGCTAAATAATGGCTAGTGTGGGTTAAATAATGACTAGCGTAGTTTAAATAGTGGCTAGTGTGGGTTAAATATTGGCTACTGTGGGTTAAATATTGTCTACTGTGGTTTACATAATGGCCAGTGTGAGTTAAATAATGACTAGCGTGGGTTAAATAATGGCCATTGTGGGTTACATAATGGCCAGTGTAGGTTAAATAATGGCTAGTGTGGGCTAAATAATAACTAGTGTGTGTTGAATAATTGCCAGCGTGGGTTAAATAATGACTAGTGTGGGTTAAATAATGACCAGAGTGGGTTAAATAATGGCAAGTGTGGGTTAAATAATGGCTAGTGTGGGTTTACATAATGGCTAATGAGGGTAAGAGCCCCATTGCAGTGCTTTGCCCCAAGCCTACAATGTTGTTAAGACGACCCAGGCGATCATGCCTCTCCACAGATTTTGGTCCTTGACATTTTCTATCAGTTTAATTGATCTTCAACTACCTCTCCTTCCATTCATCTTTCCTGTTGTTAACACAGGAATAATTAGCGTATAGGTATATAACTATGCAAGTAGGAACAGCTTTATTAATTAACGAGTACACAGCTGGGACGTTTCAGTGTGAACCTTAATCATATAAAAATACACAGGACGAGGAAACAGAGAAAGGAGATATAGTATAAATTAACACGAATGCTATGTAAAAAAAATGAATAAAATAAATAAATAAACAAATATTAGAATAGAATAAAATAAAATGAATGGAGCACTTAGCTGTGACTTGTAAGAAGTCATGGCTTGTAAGAGGCTTTGTTCAGAAATGTACATGGTGAAGTGATCGAATGATCTAATGTTTAAATGGAGACTTGTGATGTATTGTTGGTGGGTCGTAAATAAGGATTGGGGTAGGAGTGTTGGGGTGGGGTGGGGTGGGGTGGGGAGCCATGCAGAGGAGAGAGAGATAGAGAGACGCAATGGAAATCTAGCCGGGAGAAGGTAGAATAGGTGATTATGGTTAGGGTAGAAAAAAAAGTCTCGAATTCGTCAACTCGCTTAATAAGAACATCGAATTCACTTATGAAATTTCTGATAAGTCTGTCAACTTTTTAGACATCAAAATATCTATTGGAACAGACAGTCTTGTGGCCTCTGTATTTTACAGGCACCAACAACCACACCCATTTACTTTACACCTCTTCTCATCCTGAAACTTGTAAGAACTCCATCTCATACTCCCAACTCCTCCGTCTTCGCCGCATATGTCAGGATAACTCTGACTTTATAGATCAGTCCAACAAGTGATTAGGATTTTTCCGTCATCGCCACCACCCAGAAAATGTCGTTCGCGAAGCCTTCAACCGTATCCAACTAGTGAGCAGCAAAAAGCATTCAGGAAAAAACCTGTTACCCCATCTGATAGATTTAAATTAATACTTCCTTTCCACCCGCATGGTCAGGTGGTTAAGAAAATTCTTTATCGCCATCTGCTACTAACCCAGCTCGACCCCGACACTCGCGACATTTTCTCTGATCCACCTCTGTTGGCATACAAACGTGAATCAAATCTTAAGGACATCCTCGCCCACAGTCACTTGAAGCGGAACCTTGCAAATGTTGGCACCAGAAAATGTAACAGCCCCCGCTGCGTTACCTGCCCTGTAGTCTGGGAAACGAAAACTATCACCTTTCAAAAACTATCCTCACTCTTCATGAGGGATTCACATGCGAGTCCCGTAATGTGATATATGACATGATATGCAAAAGTTCAGGATAACTTATATTGGTGAGACTGGTGACCGCATGCACAAATATCTGTATGATATCGCCCAGCATGCTTCAAAAACAGTCCCTAATCATTTCAATGGCCCCAACCACAGAGGCAAATCTGATTTTCTGGTAACAGCCATCAAACAATGTCACGCTTATGAGAGAAGCCGCCTACCGCTTGAGAACCGCTACTTTCAGGAATAAGGGACACTGGAACCACACGGTTTGAGCTCGCTATTCAAGTACACCTAACATTCCTTTCCTCCTAATCATAATCCTTCTACACTAAGTTCCGCTTCCTTCTCATTTGTAACACATAGTTCAGAACCTCCTCACAGCACCACATTACAACCCCTCTACCCCAACTATAATCACCTATTCCACCTCCTCTCCACGGCTCCCCACCCCCACTACTCCCAACCCCCCCCCCCATCCTTATTTACGACCCATCAACCACACATCACAAGTTTCCATTTAAACATTAGATCACTTCACCGTGCACATTTCTGAAAATAGCCTCTTACAAGCCACAGCTTCTTACAAGTCACAGCTTCTTACAAGCCACAGCTTCTTACAAGCCACAGCTTCTTACAAGCCACAGCTTCTTACAAGTCACAGCTTCTTACAAGTCACAGCTAAGTGCTCCATTCATTTTATTTTATTCTGTTCTAATTTTTATTGATTGATTGATTTATTTATTTTATTCATATTTTTTACATACTCTTCATGTTAATTTATACTATATCTCCTCTCTATATATCTTCGTCCTGTATGTTTTTTCATGATTAAGGCTCACTCCGAAACGTTACAACTGTGTACTCGTTAAGTAATAAAGCTGTTCTTACTCTTTTGTCCTAGTTTATACTTTCATGTTGTTATGTTTTCAGGCCCTCCCCTTCGCATTATTTGCCCACTGAATATTGATTTCTTTATTACTCGCCCTGGGGTCTTTTCATATATTTTGTCATTGATTTGCTGTTATTTTTTGACTCGTCCTCGTAGAAGTAAACCCTCATCTTCCCATGCAAGCTGTACTGTATACACAGCATATTAAAAAAACATAAAGCTACATTGTCTTATCTTTCGTGGCCAAAGATTGGTCCCAAGCTTTTATATAAAATACATTTCAATTTAAATGATTGAAATAATCAAGGTTTGGAATCTAGAAACAGTATTGTGATAATGAGACGTACTTTATGTGTTTTTAGAAACTGAATTTGCTTTAAACTATTTTTTAATCTTCATGTTCAGGGTTAGCTTGTCATATTCTGAATTATATTTAACAACTCATTCTTTTCTGCATGTATTCATATACCATTGTTCTTTGCTGTTTCAGATAACCCCAGTCAGGGCCCCAGTGGAGGTAGCCAACGCCGTCCGGCGACAGAGACGCACAGGGGCGGTTACTTACTCCAATGACTTCAGCCCTACGAACAATATCAAACAGGTTATCACAGCAGATCCAAGGGAGGGCATTCAGCCAAGCCCCACGCAA
The DNA here is from genome assembly GCA_009760885.1 of Achatina immaculata. Taxonomy (NCBI): domain Eukaryota; kingdom Metazoa; phylum Mollusca; class Gastropoda; order Stylommatophora; family Achatinidae; genus Lissachatina; species Lissachatina immaculata. The sequence continues at coordinate 67,201,015 of CM019720.1, read as the reverse complement.
TACATTATCACATCATCTCACAGTCTGGACAGCAGAAAGCACAGCTACGACAACAGCAACTTCAGCGGGTATAAAAATGGCACCAGCTACAACACAGACTCGAGAAATGCTTACCACAACTCACAGAACACCACCTCAGAGAAATCACACCACGTGGTCTCGCCATTTTCGACAGGTTGGACAAGGTACAGTGGAAATGGCGGCTATGTTTCCATCGACGATAAACCAAGCAAAACCACGGTCAGTTCTCACGGGAACTCACGGGGGCATAACTTCAAGTTCAAGGACGAAGTGATTCAAGGTGGCCATACTAAATCACTGCCAGTGAATCCACAACTCAATTTTCCTGAGGTTCCCAACAGTTTTAGCAAGTCTTCTGACCGGGGTATCATGGCTGCACGGTCAAAGATGGAAACCTCGTTTGATCAGTCGCAAAGCGCCAGTGACATATATCCAGGGCCCTCAAAAGCTTCCTCGAAAGGGGAGAAGCATAGCGACCTTCACATAGATGTGTATATTTTACCTTCACAGAAATTATCTGCATCAGCTGAAGATAATGTTTCTGCTTTCTCGAAGGTGAGCTCAGTTAAATCTTCTGCGGACTCTTTAGACAGAAATCTACTCAAGCAGCGCAGATTTCCTGAGATATCAAAATCTTTCAGTGACGGCAAAGCCCCCAACATGAAGCAAGGCGCGACGAACCGCAGCGTGTCTTTTCTCCAGTTCGCAGATTCAATTCTCGGCGCTGTCGGTTCAGATTTGAATCAAATATACGAACTTTGCCAGTCCAGAATTCGCTACTCTGATCTGATTGACATGTCCAAAAGAGATCTTATTCAAGAAAATCGGCGAGAAAAGAGCCAAATTGAAGGATTTTTTCAAGAACACCGGGCCGAAAAGAGCCAAAATGGTACTTGCTCTCTTGCGACGCATGCGTCAACTTTCCCAACTGCTCACAGACACCAGCACACTCTGCAGTCCCTGCCAAACTTACATTCACCGACTTTATCCTCGCGGAAAGTGCGTTTCTTATCAGATCTTCCAGAAGAAACAAGGCAGGAGCAGATCATGGAAGATTACACCAACAACAACAACAAAACAAAGATATTTCTGCCTGTTACTTCCTCAGAACGGGAAGTGGCGCGAGGTCTTGAGGAGCCAGTGGAAGAGCCAGATATCGACTATGACAAAGACGTCACGATCGTAATTGAATCGGACGATACCAAACTGCCAGAGAAGGCCACACGTTCGATTCTGAAAAATTGTAGGATCGACTATACCAGCTCACATAAGACTAGCAGTCATAGTTTTGATGATTTTAAAAGTTATAACGGAAAAGTTGCTGCCTACGCTGAACTACAGAACACAACTTTAGCTAGAAGAAATGCTTCCAGTGTTGCCAACTCAGCAGAGACGACCCAGATTTTGCCATCCCAACCAGGAGGAAAGTCCACAATGGAGTACTTTAATAAAGACAAGGGCAGACTAGTCAGATTCAGTACTGATAACCAGGTTTATGAGTTTGCTCCCCTTGAACCAATTGTTTCTCAGTTCGAGCAGGAGATGTAGAGAGCATTGGATGTAATCTTTTGACACAATGGTTTAATCGTGTGCTACTTTAAACTTGTGTAACACACAGTACGGCGGTTATAAAGAGTTATAAACAGTAGAGAGAGCATTGTGGCAGCCTTCAGATATGCTGAAGGTTAATGCACATTTCCTATTGTGACTGCACATCACAGTTTGAACTGGCGCTTTTGTTTTTCAAGACCGTTCTGTGTGTAAATTAGAGAGGATTTGAATATGCAAGAACATTATTCTTGGTGAATACACACATATACACACATACGTTTATACATATGCACACAGGTGGGTTAGTTTTAAAAATCAAAATGAAATAAATAAATCCTTCATTACTTCTTCTTAACAATGTTCTTCACCCAAGAAATTTATACTCCATGATGATGATGATGATGATGATGTTCTCTGTGTTCCTTTCCAATGCTCTGTATTACCTCCCAATGCTCTGTGTTCCCTTCCAATGCTTTGTATTCCATTCCAATGCTCTGTATTCCCTTCCAATGTTCTCTGTGTTCCCTTCCAATGCTTTGTATTCCATTCCAATGCTCTGTATTCCCTTCCAATGTTCTCTGTGTTCCCTTCCAATGCTCTATATTACCTTCCAATGCTCTGTAATACCAGCTTCCTGAATACGTTCCTCCGGGACAATTACCTCGCTGCATGTAGCTCACGCACTACTCTCTTGCGACACCGAGTTTTATTCTCTCTCTTAACACTTTCAGTGGCTGCGGCTGCTGTGTCCCGCTACTTCCCCGGGATTAGCCTACCTAAGCTGCTCTACATCCATGTAGTGCCAGCTGGAAAAGGCCACGGTCTGACCGAGAGAATTGATGGGAAGACAAAGACCCTTCGAAAAATAAGATGTGACGGAAAGGAGCAGTCATCACAGCTTAGCTGCGAACTGTGTCAAGAAAGAAGGAGCAGAAGGAAGACGAGGAAGAGGAGGAGAAGAAGAAGGAGGAGGAGGAGGATGATGAGAAGGAGGACGACGACGGTGACGAGAAGATGAATAATAAGGAGGAAGAAATTGTTGAGGAGGAGGACAAGAAGAAGGAGGACGAGGATGATGAGAAGAGCACTTTCTGTATGAGCTAGAGAGCGCTGTACTGTGCAGCTGTGAGGTTGTCCTGACAATTTATGTCAAGTGTTGGGGAACTAACAATCAGCTCATTATGTGTGAGTGTGAGTGAGGGAGTGTGTGTGTGTGTTTGTTTTATTGTTTGTTTGTTTTATTGTTTGCTCTGATCATAAACAAACAAAACTAAGTGTTCTAGGAAGTAGGCGTCCGGCAGTTGTTTGTGATAACAAGAAGGTGGTGGTAACATAACTTGTTGATTAAAGTGAAATATATCCAGTTGATGTTGATAGAACGTCTGTCAATATTTTGACACATCATCATTATCATCATCATCATCATCTTCTTCTTCATCACTGATCTTTGATGCTCTTAATCATTGTTAGTATTGGCTGTCTGTCATACTTTTATCTTTCCTCTCAGTCCTCTTCTTCTTTTCCTAGTTCTGGTTACTTCATATTTTGTTATTATGTTGTGCAGCTCTACTCTTATGAACATACGTCACGTAAATGCTCATTGTTTTCATCTTACAATGTGTGCAACTTAAGAAGGAGATGCTAGACAGAGATGAAGAAGCTCTCACAACCGCCACAGACCAGATAAGTTAGTTAGAACCAGGGCCTGTTTAGTTGCTGATAAAGTACCTAACTCCCCCCCCCCCCTTCCTTTTTTTGAGGACTTTTAACTTCATGAGAGTGGGCTGAATGGTCTCGAGTTTAAACGTTAGCCACGGGTGTTGGAGGTTGCGGGTTCGAGTCCCACCAGAAGCTGCAGGAGTTTTGTCTCGGGAGGTGAGAGATGGGTTGGGGTGTATGAGCAGATATGAGAATGTCCTGACCTAGATAAAAGGCTTTTTTTTTAAAACAACGAAAAAGAAGCTTAACAGGATGGAGAGAAGGTCATTCTGACATCTTTCTTTACAGAAATGTGGGTTGATTAAAACGCTAAAGAATTGGGGGGAAAAAACGTCAAAATTTCTTTGGTTTTGTCATAAAAACATATATGTTAAAAACAGGACCTATTAATAAGAGGGAAACTCAATGGAAAAAAGAAGAAGGAAGCCACGAGGAAAAAAATAATCTTAATGGGCATTAGTGAATGGAAAAAAGAAAGAGAAGGAAGTAAGGGACTGACGAAATGATTGACAACATCGCGGACAGCACAAGACTGGAAAGCTTGATCGTCGATGTGCGCAGGATGCCACAATATGAAAAGAAAAGAGTTTTAAAATGTCATTTATTTGTTTTGGACATTCCTCATTATTCATCCTACTTGCCCAGAAGAGCAACACTCAACGATTTGGTTTTTTTTCTTTACTCTCATTACTCAAAGCTCAGACCCTACACTTCATTTTTTGCTGTTTGTTCACGTTTTATGGGCAAACCAGTAGAAAGAAACAAAGATAAAATATTTCCCTGATTTTCAAACATTGATTACACACACAAAATCTGTGCTAAGTTCAGAAATGTGCGGGTTTTTCATCTCCATTCAAAGAAGCATTTTTTTTCACTGTGCTCGTGCACTTCAACATGGACTCTGTTAGTTGCCCGGAGACTTCAACATAGACTCTGTTAGTTGCCCGGACCCTTCAACATGGACTCTGTTAGTTGCCCGGACCCTTCAACATAGACTCTGTTAGTTGCCCGGAGACTTCAACATGGACTCTGTTAGTTGCCCGGAGACTTCAACATAGACTCTGTTAGTTGCCCGGAGACTTCAACATGGACTCTGTTAGTTGCCCGGAGACTTCAACATAGACTCTGTTAGTTGCCCGGAGACTTCAACATAGACTCTGTTAGTTGCCCGGAGACTTCAACATAGACTCTGTTAGTTGCCCGAAGACTTCAACATGGACTCTGTTAGTTGCCCGGACCCTTCAACATAGACTCTGTTAGTTGCCCGGAGACTTCAACATAGACTCTGTTAACTGCCCGGAGACTTCAACATAGACTCTGTTAGTTGCCCGAAGACTTCAACATAGACTCTGTTAGTTGCCCGGAGACTTCAACATGGACTCTGTTAGTTGCCCGGAGACTTCAACATGGACTCTGTTAGTTGCCCGGAGACTTCAACATGGACTCTGTTAGTTTGTTTGTTGCCCGGAGACTTCAACATGGACTCTGTTAGTTTATTAGTTGCCCGGAGACTTCAACATGGACTCTGTTAGTTTGTTAGTTGCCCGGACCCTTCAACATGGACTCTGTTAGTTGCCCGGAGACTTCAACATGGACTCTGTTAGTTGCCCGCAGACCGTCTACACGAGACTCGACTTCTTGCCATGTGTCCTCCATCTCTTCAGTCCCTGTCTCAACAATGTCCGTTATTCTTGTCTTCAAAGTTTCAATATCAGAAACTGGCGAAACTGAACACTTTTTCCTCAGTATAACCCCGTTTAAAACAAGGCAAGAGGGATAATGTCCCAGTGAACGTAATGGTCTTGGTGGTGGACCTCCCAGCCCATCGGTTTGGAAAGTTTTCCGTTCAAGAGCTGACAACTCAACCCCAGTTTAGCCATGCATCATCTTGTTGGAAAATTAAACGCGGCTGACATATTTTTAAAAAGTTAGGAAAACAAAAATGTCCGTAGCTAGCACAGTTTTTGTGTAAAAATTAATTCTTTGAAATCTGGAGGACTTTATTTTGACACTGTAGAGGTTTCTTGTTCCTTGTTCTGGTCTTCCTTTGGAAATGTCAACTCTTGATCTTTGTAGTCGACTCCGCGATAACGATGATGAAGCACATCCCACCGCAGACAGAATCTGTCACCGCGGCAGACTCTACCACAGACACTATCAGCATATCAGACTCTACCACAGATACTATCAGCAAGGCAGACTCTACCTCGGACACTATCACCATATCAGACTCTACCACAGACACTATCACCATATCAGACTCTACCACAGACACTATCAGCATATCAGACTCTACCATAGACACTGTCAGCAACGGCATGAGCCACAGATTGTGCTAGACTGAACTAGTCTGCTTCTAAGAGCTACGCGGAGGCGCCTGGTAGGGTCTTGGTCAACTATAATTTGCCTGCACGGCGAGCTTCAGAAACAATACTTGACTGTTTATGCATTAAAAGAAAACGAATATTCACAACACTGTAAGCGAAAGATAGAGCATTTTAGTTTTATTCAACACAACAGTAAATAGATTTTTCAGTGTTCTATATAGAATGTTCTTTATTGCTTATACGCAAAATTTAAATGAGGGATGGACTGAACATTCGTTTTCGCATTTATAGCAAGGCATTCTGAATATTTGCATTAGAAAAAATTCGAATACTATAATTTTGAATATTCATACAAATTATGTTTCAGAGTTAGGGAAACTAAATGGATGTTTAGTCGTGGAGTAGTGCCAGCGGCTGAGCTTCAAGGTCACGGGAAGACTTAAAGTTCTAATGTCCAGGGATAGTTTCCTGAAGTCCGTGTGATGCTGATTTTAATCCCGTATCTTAGTGATAGGACACCTGTGTCCTACTTTCTGTTTGTACCCAGTAGAAACCTCCCCTGATATTCCCCTGAACTACAACCAAGCCTTATTGTGTTGTGTAGGCAAACTACCACAGCATCGAGCCTGAACTTGACAGTTTTGTCAAATGGTAAAGACACACCAGGAGGGAAGGCAAACAAACATACCCCGACAGTCGAAACAACGTGAAATCCAGTTGGAGAGTTGTTCTGTCTGCCATCTTTCTTCCATTGTCTCTCTCGTCCGTTAGGAATGGCGAGGAATGGCGAGGAGTGATGTTTGTTGAAATAATTACGGGGGTAGAGAAATAAAGAGGCCAAGAAATGTTTTTAAAAAGTGTGCCAGTCTGGAATGACTGAAAAGATAACTTACAGATGCAAATTTTGGTCAGCTCTGACAGTTTATTAATTCGCTTAAATAAATATTAAAAGTTTTTTTTTTTGAAAATGCTTGAACTTTTCAAAATTTTGTTAAACTAATTTATAATGAATATTGTCTGTAATGAATATTGTCTGAGGACATTTCTGCGCAAGTCTAACAGCCAGCGAAATTATCTTCCTCTTATTCTTCTAAGAGAGCTGGTAGATCTATATGGTCGTTATGAGTCTTAAGTTCGCTTTGCCATTTCGACTCCTGTTCACTTGAATACAAACTATTGTCTATTTCCAGGGCCCCCACTAGTAGGTAGAGGAGGGTCTTGATCGGTTATGGTTCACCAACTCCAAGGCAAGCAGTCAACTACGGGTCACTGGATTCTGTCTCACTGAGCCAGGGTACAGCGTCTTTGCCTCCCCCCCCCCCCCAACAAAGAAACTGTCTAATTGTAAATCTTAAGATCTAATTGTGAATGGAGTATTCCATTTTACATTCGTGTCAAACTTCTAAAGACATAGCAATATCTTCATTAATGTGGGCACTTGTAAATTTAGAGAGCACTTTTGTTTCCATCAGTTTTCTATTTGTAATTATACTGGTGGTCGGTCGTTGAAAAATTCAAATATTTGTACTCAGTACATCCCTAGTTTCATATTATATAATCTCACTATCAACAGTCGCTGCCGGCCTCTTCTTTCGTTTTGTTATATAATCTCATTATTAACAGTCGCTGTCGGCTTCTTCTTTCGTTTTGTTATATAAGCTCACTATTAACAGTCGCTGCCGGCCTCTTCTTTCGTTTTGTTATATAATCTCATTATTAACAGTCGCTGTCGGCCTCTTCTTTCGTTTTGTTATATAATCTCACTTTTAACAGTCGCTGTCGGCCTCTTCTTTCGTTTTGTTATATAATCTCATTATTAACAGTCGCTGTCGGCCTCTTCTTTCGTTTTGTTATATAATCTCACTTTTAACAGTCGCTGTCGGCCTCTTCTTTCGTTTTGTTATATAATCTCATTATTAACAGTCGCTGTCGGCCTCTTCTTTCGTTTTATTATATAATCTCACTATTAACAGTCGCTGTCGGCCTCTTCTTTCGTTTTGTTTTCTGACGAAGCTCCGCCTTCTAGTTTCTTGTCATTCCTCCTGAACCTTTTCGAATTCTTCCTGCAGTTTCGTCTTTTGTACCACATGTAGGCGCGGTTCATCTGATGGTTTCCCAGACACGTGGCTAAACTCAGGTCGCACTGACATGTCTTGTAGGCGCAGGGATATCTTGTCGGCGAATCTGAAAGAAGCGTATGACAAGAACAAGAATAAAACTGTGGACGACAGAATGCATGACTAATACTTAAGTGTTGTCATATAATTGCATCATTCTATAAAACCCGATCTCTCGTGTTTGTTTCCCTGTACTTATTCTGTTATAAAGATGTTATCTTCTTCTTCTTCTTGGTCCACTTCTCTTTCTTTCCTCCCAAACTATCAGGCCGCTTTAAACCTGTAATGGGGGCAAAGTATTAAACCTTACAATATTTCTCCCAAGAACATCACAAGTCCATCACAAGATCAAGTTCTAAAGTGAAGTCTTATTACTAAAATCTGCGCTAATGTTCTTCTAGTACATGTTCTTCAGTTTGAAGAACTGAACGAATATTCTTTAGCGCGTTTGAACTAAAATTTACCTGCATTATTATAAAACATGTTGCGCATATTCGTGTAACATATTCTTGTAGTATATTCTTTCCAGTCCTGAGATCTCGTGACACTCTGGGGTACATTTTAATTAAGATTTACTTACATTCTTGTAGTATATGATTTGTATTTTGGAAAGCTCTACAAGCAGTCTATAGTAGGCTGTAATTAAGATTTGCTTACATTCTTGTAGTATATGATTTGTAGTGTGGACAGCTCTACAATCTGTAGCACACTAGAATTAAGATTTCTTACATTCCTGTAGTGTTTTCATCTGGAGTTGGACACACATACATCCTGTCTTACTCTAGAACAATGCTTCTCTACCTGGGATCCATGGACCCCTATGGGGTAACAGAAGGATTTTTGGGTATTCTCAGACCAATAATGGATTGCCACGACGAAAGTAAAAATCTTAGCATCATCCGGGTTCAATTTATTGCTTTATTTTTAATGAGTTGGGGGGGGGGGGCATAGCGGTTCTCGGGCAAAAGGGGAGACCACTGTCAGAAAAGTTAAGAACCACTGGTAAAGAGTTTGGATTGTTATACATACCCGTGCACCGGCATCCTGCGCTGTCACACTGTACAGAGTATCCGACAAACTGGGGAAATAGCAGCATACAAGAAGTATGACCGTAACAGCCATCGTGGATGCGGCAGCAGCTGGGAGAATGAAAGAAAGCACTTATCAGTTTCTTCGCACGTCGGAGAATGCTCCAGCCTGTTGTGATCACCGCTTAAACGTAATCCTAAACACAGGCGTAGTCTAAATAATAGTATTCTCTCGAAATCTAAATCTGACTTTTGCTAGAAATGCTTGGCTTTCTCTGCCTCTCACCTTAAGAGTACCTTCCCGTACCATTTAGAACTCATAAATAATATTTCTTCTTCCAACTGCTAACTTTTTAAAAATATTTTTCATTATTTGCTTGAGAATGATTATACGCCCTCGAAACGGGATTTGAAATGAAATGTTCAGAAGGGCACTTAGAATATCACTGATAGAGAGAAAATCAAATAAAGAGATATTGATGGGATTAGGTGTCGCAGAAAACTGGCTCGTTAACACCATAACTATTAGAAACCTGAGATACTTCGTCAACATCAAGAGGCAAAATAGCTTGAAGAAGCTGATAGTAGAAGACCATAGTGTTCAGCCAATGAGAAAAGGGACGGCCTCGCCGAAGATGGACTCAGGACATCACAGAAAATCTGAATGTGTCACTGCAAGACGCTGGTCAACTTGCGCAAGACCTTATTACATTCAGGGAGACTGCGAGAGGGACAGCATTCTGGAAAGGACATGTCTCATGAGTATCTGCTTTCCTCGCAGCTTTATACTCATACTTGTTAAACAATCAGTGTTTACAAAATGATTGCAGTTTTAACTCTTTTGCCCCAAAACAACTCCTGCACCCATGCAAGTCAATGCCCAGAGCAATATTTAGTCAGTCTAAATAAAATGAAACGTATCACACCTCAACCCACGTTTTTACATGTATACAGAGACGGAGTTGAATTATAAATCTCTTGAAACTGAACAGACTATGCTGTCTGGGCCATGTAGAAAGAATAGAAGAGAACAAACGAAAATGATGTATGCACAAGAGATGAGGGAAACATGACTAAGGGGTAAACCAAGACAGAGATAGAAAGACAGCATAGAAGGGGATATACAAGAAATTGGTGTCACCAACTGGAGAGAGATGATTATGAATAGAGAGGAATGGAGGCGAACTTTATCTGCAGCAACGAGCCTTAATGGCTCAGAAAGCTGAAGAAGAAGAACATAGACAGAAGTGTATGATTCAGTTTTACAAAAAGACAGAAGGAGTGAGGTAAGTGAGTAGAAAAACGAGTGGCAGAAAGCACAAAGGACACCCATCTCTATGAGCCAATCGCCTGCTCCCACTTTGTTATTTATATACATCTACCCGGGTGAATTTGTGCCCGTCTTTTTTTTAAAGGAGGGTAACAAAAAGATAAGTTCTCCATCTATTTTCTGTGTTTTATGTGCTGTGATGTTCTTTTATGTGGTCCTTGAAAAAAAGGCGTTCGCCGAAATATTGGATGTTGTATGTTCCTCAGATACCCGTGCTCACCTTGCCACTCGTATTTCTGCTCACTTTCCTCACTGTTTTTATCTTTTTTTTTTTTTTTTGTAAAACTGAACCATACACCTTTAACTACCTTTATTGCTATAACCAGTTTTACCACAGTAATTACTCTAATCTCCCAGTTTCTTTCTATAGAAATGGGGGTGAAGACCCCCGATGAGGTAATCAGCGGCCCATAGCTGACGAAGACCCTGTCCCACCTCTCCGTGGTACCCCCAGAAACAGGCATAGCTGGCTAACGGGGCAGGGATCGCCAAAGTCCCCATAACGGAGGAGTCTGCTAAAGAAGCATTGCACACCCCGTGCTTTTTAGCTGTATTCTGGGACTGAAAAAAGACAGCTGCCATAACCCGCTCCCACGCCGATACGATGCTGTGCCCCAACATCTCTAAAGCATCGGCTGCAAAAAACAACAGCTCGCGGTTACAGGGAGTTCGTACAAGTACAAGTACAAGTCTATAGAAATCTCTCAACAAAGTTTATTCTAGCAAATCATGGACAATAACTCAGGAGTCAAAGAGTTAACTTGTTTAGTGATATGACCATAATGAATGCTTTATTCTGTGAAAATAATTAAATTCCATGTATTTAATTAATTATGTAGTTCAAATCATGAATAAAAGGTTAAAAGTCTGAGTTTTGTCATTGTAAATGTTCCTAATCTTTATTGTGCGAATATGTAGTGTAAACATAGTACTAAAGGCGTATCTGTTGTCTCTAAGGGTTCATATGAAAAACTAATTGATAGTAGTTAGTTAACTCTCTCAAGATCAAAATTGACAGATTGGTCTGAGAAACTTCAAATTGTGTTCTGTGATACACTCAGAGAACAATACACTCAGGCACGCTCCTTCTTCTACTGGACAACAACAGAACATCTGGACTCCGTAATTCAAACTTACAACGCAACGGTAACTCAACCATAGGAACAGTCAAGAGTGTAGTTCAAATTCAATAGACAACAAATTTATTGATGCGAAAGATGTGGATGATGGAAATGACGATGGTAGGAAAAACTGCTGTCATACAGCAATGACAAAACGTGTAAAATGAAAAACTTCCCGGGCACGCAGTCCATGCCATAAAGAAGAAACATTCTACCACAAAGAAGTTACAAAAACGTACTACTTACAAATGTCTGAAACGAATAACAACTTCCAGAATAACACTTCATCTTCCAAGCATACGCAAACACACAACAGTGCACTCTGGTCCTAACAAGGACGCTACAACATAAAGAATGCTGGCAGACGGAAAGCTGCAAGGACGCTACAACATAAAGAATGCTGGCAGACGGAAAGCTGCAAGGACGCTACAACATAAAGAATGCTGGCAGACGGAAAGCTGCAAGGACGCTACAACATAAAGAATGCTGGCAGACGGAAAGCTGCAAGGACGCTACAACATAAAGAATGCTGGCAGACGGAAAGCTGCAAGGACGCTACAACATAAAGAATGCTGGCAGACGGAAAGCTGCAAGGACGCTACAACATAAAGAATGCTGGCAGACGGAAAGCTGCAAGGACGCTACAACATAAAGAATGCTGGCAGACGGAAAGCTGCAAGGACGCTACAACATAAAGAATGCTGGCAGACGGAAAGCTGCAAGGACGCTACAACATAAAGAATGCTGGCAGACGGAAAGCTGAATGTTCGAACGGATGTACGTGATTAATTCTTCCAAATCCCTTTCAAAATAAAATACGCTCGTTCAATCTCCGTCCATCCATTCGGTGCATATATCCACCGAGTAATCCACTCATCTCTCCATCTACTCACTCACTTATGCACTGCTATGAACCATTTCAAGACACATATTTCATCGCTAGTGAGATATTGTCATTAAAAAGTGACATTAAAAATCATCGTTATTCAACATTCATTTTACTTTGAAAAGAAGCTAAGGGCCAAATAATGTTCCGTGCGTATGTGCTGAGGGTGGGCACTGAAACCGGGGTCAAAAACACTTGATAACATGTCAGTCTCTTCATGGTCATTTGGTAGAAGGACAGTTTGCCCGATCAATAGGAATGCTGCAGGCTGATGGCGTTGGCTAGATACTTTTGACGTAACAAAAAAACACTGATATTGTCTTCCTTACAGCTCTAGTACACCGTAGCACTTTACCATGTCTGCTCCTACAAACATAAATAGCTGGAAAATAATTGATGCACCTGGCCTCCCCCATAAAATAGTTAATGTAATCAAAGCCCTATACGAGGGTTTTCAATGCAAAGTTATCTGTGGAGAACATACCTCCAGCAGCTTTAGGGTACAAACAGGAGTGAAACAGGGATGTGTACTATCACCAACATTATTTATCTTGGCAGTAGACTGGTTAATGAAGGAGGCAACATCAGACAAACGCAGAGGATTACAATGGACTCTTGACACAGTGCTGGAGGACCTTGACTTTGCGGACGACATTTGTCTATTATCAAGCAGTCACAAAGATATGCAAGATAAAATAAACAAGCTAACTCAGAATGCAAACAACATAGGACTAAAGATCAACGTAGGAAAGACAAAGTTAATGAAGCAAAATGTGAACAACAGAAATGTACTCAGAGTAGATAACAAGTTAGTGGAGGAGGTCAACGAATTTGTATACCTTGGCAGCAGAGTAGTAGAAAATGGAGACAGCACAGAGGACACCAACAGTAGACTTACTAGAGCAAACCAGGCTTTTGCAATGCTGCAGACTATATGGAAATCAAAAAAACTAAACATAAATATGAAAATCAGGATATTTAAGAGTAATGTTCTAAGTGTACTACTCTATGGTAGTGAATGCTGGAAAATCATCAAAACCATAGAAAACAAGTTGAATTCTTTCCAGACTAAATGTTTACGAAGAATTAGAAAAATATTTTGGCCAAACACCATAAGAAATAACATCTTATTAGCAGAAATGCAGATGAAACCACTGATAACAGTTACTGAGGAAAGACGCTGGCGATGGTTGGGACATGTGCTACGAATGAATGACAACTCACTACCAAAAATAGCACTAAGATGGACACCACAGGGGAACAGAAGTAAGGGTAGACCAAAAGAGACATGGAGAAGAACAACAGAAAGGATGTTGGGCAATAGAGGGCTCACCTGGGCAAGAGCAGAAAAAAAGGCAAAGGACAGGCATTTGTGGAAAACCCTTGCGGAAGCCCCATGTGCCCTGGGCACTTAAGGTCCAGAGAGAGAATTGATGCACCAAAAGAACTTCGCCACCCATCCATCCATACATACATACACACATACATCCACCCACTCACTTACCTACCTATCCATCCATCCATCCACCCACCTATTCGCCTAACTATCCATCAATCCATCCTTCAATCCACCTATCCATTCGCCCACTCATCCATCCATCCACTCACCCACTCATCCAAGCCTGAGTGTCACTTACTTGTCCACGCCATCAACAGGGCGACCTCCGCCATTACCAAGCCCGCAGAAGCACCCATAGTTGTTGTAGGCCATGCACGACCTCCCGGTATGTTTATGTATCAGGTCACACAGCTGTAGGAGATGCCGTTTGTTGCGCGCATGAGCCAGAACTTCTTGCCCAGCTCCACTAACCGATGCAGCTGAGGATATTTGATAAAAAAAGAGAAGAGTGGTAAAACTGATAGGGTCACTGTCTCCTCTTGTTCAGTCGAGGATTTAAGAAGTGGGATTGAATCCCATCCGAAGCAGTCGCTTTTGTTCTCGCCAACACTACGGAGTGAGTGCACCACGCTGAGATTATCCTTCACCGGAAGGCGTTTGCACTCTTATGAGCGTGTCCGATGTTCACTGACTGATCATGCCTATCCGCTTGTCTGTTGGTCTATTCTGATATCTGTCTAACCATTCTGAGTGTCTGTCTGTTTACCTACTCTGACTGTCTCTATTCTAACGTCTGCCTGCCTATTCTGACTATCTGTTTGTCTAGTCTGTCTGTCTGTGTGCTCTTATTGTATGTTTGTCTTTTATAATTGTGCTTTCATTCTAATTTTATGTCTGTCTGTTCTTATTGTCTGCTTGTTCTTACTGTCTGTCTGTTCTTACTATCTGTCTGTTCTCTCTGGCTGGCTGTCTTAATCAGCGTGTTTTGCTTATTCTGACATATCTGTCAGCTTTTTCTGGGTTACTTCCCCCTTGGTGTAGACAGCAAAAATATGTTTCAAACCCAGTCTGACTTGTTGGTATTCAGAGTAAGGTCCCTCTATAATTAAACTCAATTTTCTTTTTAAAAACGAAGATAAAAAAGGACGAATGATAGACAGGTGAAAAGAAACAGGTGTGCGTGTTGAGGAAAGCTGGAGAGCTGTGGGTGCTCAATGATTTTGCTTTGTCCTCCAGCTTTGAGACTTTTGAGAAAGTCTAGATACGACAGAATCCTTCCTTGCACAGAAAAAAAAAATCTAAATGGGAAGTGCTTTAGACACAATCTTTACTTTATGAGGAATTTTTTTTTAAGTAAAAGCAGTTTGAGAAGTTCACGGTTATGGCAGTATTCTCTTAACTACGGGATATAAGCAGTATTGTATTCAGGAAACAATTAATAGAGTGAGTACCCTTGTTTGAAAGGTATTTTGGTTGATAGAATAAGCGAGGGTCTTGAGATAAGCGTGCATCATGGAAAAAAATGAGTGGATAGGGATAGTATAAATACCACTCACGATTAGAAAAAGGGGACCCTTACTTGTTTTGATGCAGATGGGGCCTTACGATGTGTTAGAAAGAGAGTGAGAGAGAGAGAGAGAGAGAGAGTCTCTGTTAGGTAGAGCCCCCAGTGGTGGCAGCCTTTGGTAGAGGCAAGTTAAGTTAAGAAGCAGGATTTAGTTTTTGAGATAGCTGAGGTAGTTCGGTTGAAAACGTTGTAAGTCTGGCTTTTATTGTATAAGTACATTGTAAGGTTTTCTCCCATATGGCGTAGTTTTCTCCAATATGGCGTAGTTTTCTCCAATATGGCGTAGTTTTCTCCCATATGGCGTAGTTTTCTCCCATATGGCGTAGTTTTCTCCCATATGACGTAGTTTTCTCCACTATGGCGTAGTTTTCTCCCATATGGCGTAGTTTTCTCCCATATGGCGTAGTTTTCTCCAATATGGCGTAGTTTTCTCCAATATGGCGTAGTTTTCTCCCATATGGCGTAGTTTTCTCACGCCGGGAATTGTCATTGTAAACGTCTTACCAACCTGATGGGCTACGTTTCCATCCTCATAATTTCATCCCTCATTTTTCCCATCAATAAACTTGTGTAATCTGAATATAAACTACACCACTGGCTTTGTTGAAACTCACTGTTTGATGAGTTTTGTTATGTGGGGAGACTGTCAAGTTCAGTTAAGTTGTTGTATCAGTATTATTCTGTGGAGTTGAAAGCCTGATAGTCTTGTTGGATTTTCTGAGTGTGTAACAGAGAAAATTAGGTTGTCTTATAGCACCAACAACATGAAGTAATTTCTAAGATGAAAGGAAAATTGTACTCCACAAAACTGTAGAATACGGGTTCAGTTGAGTTACAGCAAATAATATTCCTCAACAGCATCATACTATTTTACGGCGATTACAGCTGATAGAAGATGATGAATTACAACACGATCGGACTAGCTGACGGGTAATTCGAACACGCACAGCGCAGCTTTCTATTTTTAGTCTAGTCGAAGTCAAGGGAAAAATAAACATAGACGCTCCGCTGCATGATCGCACCACTGTTGTCGCAGTGTGATTTATTGGACAGAGGGAGTGCTAAAATTAACCGTATAATGTTGGATCAGCACAGAAGTGAAAACAGCTTAACTAAACAAGAAAAAGTTTAGGAACGGGTAGAAAGATTCCATGTGGAAAGAGCAAGTGTAACCGACGAGGCTCGATCTGGTCCGCCATCAATATTTTACACGCAAATCAACATCGAACACGCAAATCAACATCGTACACACAAGGCAACATCGTACACACAAGACAACATCGCACACAAGACAACATCGTACACACAAGGCAACATCGTACACACAAGACAACATCGCACACAAGACAACATCGTACACACAAGGCAACATCGTACACACAAGGCAACATCGCACACAAGACAACATCGACAAGACAACATCAACGATTTAAATGCCTTCCTCATCCCCTAACAGCTTTGTTCTAGCGCCTGCTCTGTTCTAGCGCCTTCTCTGTTCTAGCGCCTGCTCTGTTATGGCGCCTGCTCTATAAAGGTGCCTGCTCTGTTCTAGCGCCCGCTCTATTATAGAGCCTGCTCTATTATAGCGCCTGCTATATTATAGTGCCTGCTCTATTATAGTGCCTGCTCTATTATAGCGCCTGCTCTATTATAGTGCCTGCTTTATTATAGCGCCTGCTCTATAAAGGTGCCTGCTCTGTTCTAGCGCCTGCTCTGTTCTAGTGCCTGCTTTATTACAGCGCCTGCTCTGTTATGGCGCCTGCTCTGTTATAGCGCCTGCTCTGTTATGGTGCCTACTCTGTTATGGCACCTGATCTGTTCTAGCACCTGTTCTGTTATGGCGAATGCTCTATAAAGGCGCCTGCTCTATTATAGCGCCTGCTCTGTTCTAGCGCCTGCTATGTTCTAGCGGGCTGCTCTGTTATGGCGCGTTCTCTGTTATGGTGCCTGCTCTGTTCTGCGATTATCACATCTTTGATCCACTTCTAGAGGCTCCACGAGGTCGCAGGTCCACCTCTGACGACGAGGTCAAGGAGTCAGTGCAAAGCTGGACTCCGGGGCAGCCTAAAGAACGAAGACACTGATGGGGCAACACAAGAAGCGTGTCGTCCTGCATGGGAGGCTGTGCGAAGAAGGCGTGTAGCTGTTGTGTTCATTAGCTCACAGTTACCGATTTTAAAAAGGTATGTTGTGTTTAGATATTGTTTGGTATGTTTTCCCTTGTATTAATATTTTCATCTGTAAACAAATATTGGGCTGGTTTATTAAAATAACTATTGATGAGTAAAAAGGCGAAACGTCGACCAAATAGAATACCAAAAAAAAAGACAAAAATAGACTACAAAAAAGGACAAAAATGTAATACTAAACGAGGTAAAAGTACAAGAAACCAAAAGTTGTAAAATTTGAATTAAATGTTCCTATTATTTGTCAGATTCCGCAAGAAACTTTCTTACTTTCTTGTTGAATAAAATATTTTCCCTAAATTTCGTCTTAGTCGAAGTGTACAGAAGAGGGGAAAAAACTATTTTCCTTAAATTTCGACTTAGTCCAAGTGTACGGGGAGGAAAAATAAACGAGAAGTAAAATATCATGTTTCCTGAACTGCATTAACTCTTTGTGACAGAAATGAGGTTCTGTCAATAGATATAACTCTGGTGATTACAGACAATAAGACAGAGTAACGGGACTTACCTACGGTTACTAGAATAAGCACTGTTAAGTTTGTCTTAGTTGGTTGTAGTTGTAAGATCATTTTTTTAGACCTGGAAAAAAAAACAACAAGAAGTGATGGTTTGTTTCTGGTTTTTCTACACTTTACCAAAGATTTATTACATAAATTTAATTTTGGTATTTATGGTCTACGTCAAAAATGCTTCTACATATAACAAATTTTAGTGTTTATATCCTACATCTAAAAAAAAAAAAGATTTGTTACATGTAACCAATTTAGTGCTTATATCCCACACAAAAAAAACCATTTCTTACATATAAAGGTAAAAATCGCGTTTCCATGCGATTAAGGCATATTGGAGAATACGATGTTAGGCCTGTATTTTCCATGACCTTCGGCACATGAAAGTGTGATGTGGTCAGTATTACACCTGACCAATTTACCTTCCCAGATTTTTCTGGTACCCAGTTTCCGAGGCTGGGTGAAACAGATTTCTTACATATAACCAGTTTTACTGTTTATATCCTACATAAAAAATAGATTTCTTACATATAACCAGTTTTAGTGTTTATATCCTACATAAAAAATAGATTTCTTACATATAACCAGTTTTAGTGTTTATATTCTACATTTTTAAAAAAAACCAGATTTCTTGCTCTAGTAGCTCATGTGAAACCATTATGTGTTACTAAATTTGCAAAGAAAGAAAAACCACATATATTCAGGTCAGAACATCTGCGTGGCCAAGTGGTTAATGCACTAGTCTCTCATGGTGAAGTTTTGTGGTTCGAATCCAGCCTGAGGCGCCCCAGTTACCCAGACATAGAAATTGGTATCTGGCTTCTTCTGGAGCTGGGAATGAAAAGACCTGGCAGAAGTGTGCTGTCCACGTCACCCTCTAGTATGCTGGCCACGTCACCCTCTAGTATGCTGGCCACGTCACCCTCTAGTATGCTGGCCACGTCACCCTCTAGTATGCTGGCCACGTCACCCTCTAGTATGCTAGCCACGTCACCCTCTAGTATGCTAGCCAAGTCACCCTCTAGTATGCTGGCCACGTCACCCTTCAGAGTGCTAGCCACGTCACCCTCTAGTATGCTGGCCACTCACCCTCTAGTATGCTGGCCACGTCACCCTCTAGTATGCTAGCCACGTCACCCTCTAGTATGCTGGCCACGTCACCCTCTAGTATGCTGGCCACGTCACCCTCTAGTATGCTGGCCACGTCACCCTCTAGTATGCTGGCCACATCACCCTCTAGTATGCTGGCCACGTCACCCTCTAGTATGCTAGCCACGTCACCCTCTAGTATGCTAGCCAAGTCACCCTCTAGTATGCTGGCCACGTCACCCTTCAGAGTGCTAGCCACGTCACCTCTAGTATGCTGGCCACTCACCCTCTAGTATGCTGGCCACGTCACCCTCTAGTATGCTAGCCACGTCACCCTCTAGTATGCTGGCCACGTCACCCTCTAGTATGCTGGCCACGTCACCCTCTAGTATGCTGGCCACGTCACCCTCTAGTATGCTGGCCACGTCACCCTCTAGTATGCTAGCCACGTCACCCTCTAGTATGCTAGCCACGTCACCCTCTAGTATGCTGGCCACGTCACCCTTCAGAGTGCTAGCCACGTCACCCTTCAGAGTGCTAGCCACGTCACCCTCTAGTATGCTGGCCACTCACTCTCTAGTATGCTGGCCACTCACCCTCTAGAGTGCTGGCCACTCACCCTCTAGTATACTGGCCACTCACTCTCTAGTATACTGGCCACTCACTCTCTAGTATGCTGGCCACTCACCCTCTAGAGTGCTGGCCACTCACCCTCTAGAGTGCTGGCCACGTCACCCTCTAGAGTGCTGGCCACGTCACCCTCTAGTGTGCTGGCCACGTCACCCTCTAGTGTTCTGGCCACGTCACCCTCTAGTGTGCTGGCCACGTCAGCCTCTTGTATGCTGTCCACGTCATCCTCTAGTGTGCTGTCCACGTCAGCCTCTAGTGTGCTGGCCACGTCATCCTCTAATATGCTAACGGGGTCATTGAAAAATTTGACCCTAACATTTTATCCCCGTTGTGCCTCCACAGCATAACTTTTATTATCCTTATCTTTTACCTTTTCCTGATCCAGATAAGTTGTTTGCTCGTGTAATAAATTAATCATCACAAACTTCTCATACAAATTAGAATACCCAAAATGACAACAGCAAAAAATGGCAAAATAAATGACCAAAAAAAAAAAAAACTGCGAATAAACTGAATTAAATGTTGTGTCTCCATTTATACATTCTCAACACTCTACCACACGACTCTGGAGGCAGCTTCTTGCAAGTCACAGCTACATATTCTTTTTACATTTCTATTTGTTGAATAACATTTATACTTTCTTTCCCTATTTCTTTGTCCTGTATGTTTTTATATGATTAAACTGCACACCGAAACGTGACAACTGTGTGCTCGTTAATTAATAAAGCTGTTCCTACTTTTTTTTTTCTTACAAGATTTGAACATTTTATTCAAAACTAATATGAGGTAGCTAGTACCTGTGAAGTACGACGTACACTACTCAACTTCGTCCACTGCTTGTCTTTACTTTTATCCCAATTTCA